>WOXC01010333.1:0-317303 GCA_011680675.1 Gymnobelideus leadbeateri | reverse complement strand
GCTTTTTCTCTCTCTGGTGTAGTCTGCTTGCCTGCTCTTAGGTCTGAGCTGTGCAGACCCCACACGCTCTGTGCTCGACCTGTGCGGACACTCTGGGCAACCTCCTGGGCTGGATTCTGCCACACTCTGTCTTCCACTGGGCCCCGTCACTCCGGAATCCGCTCAGATTTACCCTTTTGGACTTAGTGACAGAGGAGCTCAGTGAGGTTACTGCTTCCTTTCCGCCATCTTGGCTCCGTCCCCCCTCTTCTGATTATTTTTAAAATTAATTGATTTATTTTTAGTTTACAACATTTAGTTCCCCAAACTTTTGAGTTTTAATATTTACCCCCTTCTCCTACTCCCTCCCCAAGATGGCATGCAATCTGATATAGGCTCTACATATACATTCATATTAAACATTTTCACATTATTCATGTTGTAAAAAATTATAACCAGTGGAACGAACCATGAGAAAGAAGAAACAAAACAGAACACAAAAGAGAAGGAGCAAATATTATGATTTAATCTTCGTTCAGACTCCATAAATCTTTCTCTGGATGAGAATAATATTTTCCATCATGAGCCTTTTGGAGTTGTCTTAGAACCTTGCATTGATGAGAAGGGCTAAGCCTATCAAAGTAAGTCATCAAACAATGTGATTGTAACTGTGTACAGTGTTCTTCTGGTTCTTCTCTCCTCATTCAGCATCAGTTCACATAAGTTTTCCAGGTTTTTCTGAAGTCCCCCTGCTCATAATTTCTTATAGCACAGTAGTATTCAATTAAATTCATATACTGCATCTTGGCCAAACACTCCCCAATTGGTAAGCATCCCCTTAATTTCCAATTCTTTGCCCTCACAGAAAGAACTGATATAAATATTTTTGTACATATGAGTCCTTTTCCCACTTTTATGATCTCTTTGGAATAGAGACCAGAAGTGGTATTGTTGGGTTAAAGGGCATATATAGTTTTATGGCTCTTTTGGCATAGTTCCAAACTTCTCTCCAGAATGATTGGATCAGTTCACAACTCCAATAGCAATATATTAGTGTTGGCAGAGGCCATGAAGATGACCCTGGGTGGGACAGAGCCCAAGACCCTGGGATGTGCAGAGATTTGGACAAGGCCTGATCAATGTGGCGGCAAGTTGACCCACCAACAAGGGCCACTGCCAAGCCTATCACTGCAGGGCTGGGACTGGACGGATCAGGGTAAGAGCCAAATGCAGGGCCCCTAGCAGGGGCAGCAGCTACTCCTGGGACTATCAATCAAGCCTAGAAATTTAAAAAGCCCATATCTGGACTTGCAGGGACCAGAACTACCAGGTAAAGGAGAATATAGTACAAGGAGCCAGAAAGAAAGAATTCAAATATCCTGAAACCACAGTGAGGATCACACAGGATCTGGCAGCCTCTACACTGAAAGATTGGGGGAAGTGGAATATAATTTTTCACAAGGCAAAAGAGCTCAAGTTACAACCAAGGATCACTTACTCAGTGAAATGGAACATATTCTTCCAGGCAGGGTGATGGTTGCTCAACAACATAACAGATCCAGACCTTCCTGATGAAAAAGCCAGAGCTCAATGGAAAATTCAACCTCCACTTATGGGATGCAAGAGAGACATAGAAAGGTAAACAAGGAAAACACACACCTACTCTGTTATTTAATAAGAGCAAACTGTTTATAGATAGAGGTTATGGGTGTACATTACACAAAATGATGATTAAAAAAACCAACCTTATTAAGGGCTACAAAAGGACTGCAATGGAAAAAGAGGGAAGAATGAAGCAGAAAAGGATAAATTATGCCACACATAGAGGCAAAAAAACAATATAGTAGAGGGGAAGAAGGGAGGGAGATGAGCATTATATGAGTTTTCCCCTCTTTGGTTCTGGTGCAAGGAGGGAATAACACAACTAATTAAGTATAGGACTCTGCTGAGAAGAGACACACAGTGTATCATAATAGAGGGAAAGAGGGGAGGGAGAGGAACTTTGCATGAGATTCTGTTCTTGTCAATCTTGGTTTGAAGAAGAAATAACATACTACATTAAGTATAAAAATCTATCATATCCTACAGGCAGTAGCAGGGGTGAAGGGCTATGAAAAGGGGTGGTGGTTAGAAGGGGGGAAGAGGAGGAAAAGGGAGGGGGCTGATAAGAAGGGAATACTGAGGTAGGTGGTGGTCCAAAGGAAAACTCTTAAGGATGGGAAGGGAGAAGGGGAGAAAAAAGCATAAACAGGGGAGGGAAGAGGATAGAAGGAAAGATACTGATAGTAATCATAACTGTGAATGTGAATGGGATGAACTTTCCAATAAAATGGAGGCAGATAGCAGAATAGATTAAAAAGTATAATCCTACAATATGCTGTTTACAAGAAACACATCCGAAACAGGGGGATACACACAGGGTAAAGGTAAAAGGCTGGAGCAAAATATATCATGCCTCAGCTAAATTAAAAAAACAACAACAGGAGTAGCAATCCTTATCTCAAATAAAGCAAAAGCAAAAATTGATCTAATTAAAAGAGATAAGGAAGGAAAGTATATCCTGCAAAAAGGCACCATCAAGAGTGAAGCAATATCATTACTTAATATATGTGCACTAAGTGGTATGGCATCCAAGTTCCTAGAGGAGAAGTTAAGGGAATTAGAGGAAGAAATAGATAGCAAAAGTATACTAGTGGGGGACCTTAATCTCCTCCCTCTGAGCTTGATAAATCCAATCTCAAAATAAACAAGAAAGATGTTAAGGAGGTGAATAGAGTTTTAGAGAGGGTAGGTATGATAAATCTCTTGAGAAAACTCAATGGGAATAAAAAGGAATATCCCTTCTTCTCAGCAGTACATGGCACATACAGAAAAACTGACCATCTACTAGGACATAAAAACCTCCCAATTCAGTGCAAAAATGCAGAAATATTAAATGCATCATTCTCAGATCATGATGCAATAAAAATCATATGCAATAAAGCACCATGGAAAGATAGACTAAAAACTAATTGGAAACTAACCCATTTAATTCTAAAGAATGAGTGGGTCAAACAAGAAATCATAGAAACAATCAATAACTTCATTCAAGAGAATAATAATAATGAGACAACATACCAAAATTTGTGAGATGCGGCAAAGGCAGGTCTTAGGGGAAGTTTTATATCCCTGAGTGCATAAATGAATAAATTAGAGAAAAGGGAAGTCAATGAATTGGGGATGCTATTGAAAAAGCTAGAAAAAGAACAAATTGAAAATCCCCAATTTAGTACTAAATTAGAAATAATGAAAACCAAAGGAAAGATTAATAAAATTGAAATTAAGAGAACTACTAAATTAATAAATAAAACTAAGAGCTGGTTTTATGAAAAAAAAAAAACCAATAAAATTGATATAACCTTAGTCAGAATGATAAAAAAAACGAAAGAAGAAAACCAAATTATGAGTATCAAAAATGAAAGAGGTGAATCTACCACCAATGAAGAGGAAATTAAAACAGTAATTAGGAATTATTTTGCCAAATTATGTGTACATGCATTTAACAATCTTAGTGAAATGGATGAATATTTACAAAAATATGTTGTCCAGATTAACTGAAGGGGAAATAAATTACTTAACACCATCTCAGGAAAAGAAATTGAACAAGCCATCAGTAAATTCCCTAGGGAAAAAATCTCCAGAGCCAGATGGATTTACTATTGAATTCTATCAAACATTTAAAGAACAATTGATTTCAATACTCTACAAACTGGGAAAATTAGTGAAGAAGGAGTCCTACCAAAGTCTTTTTATGACACAAATGTGGTACTAATACCTAAATCAGGAAGAGATAAAATGAAGAAAGAAAATTATAGACCAACTTCCCTCATGAATTTAGATGCAAAAATTTTAGATAAAATATTGGCAAAAAGACTACAGCAACTTATCACAAGAATAATATACTTTGATCAGGTAGGATTTATTCCAGGAATGCAAGGATGGTTTAACATTAGGAAAACCATCAGTTTGATTGATCATCTCAACAATGAAACTAGCAGAAACCACATGATTATTTCAATAGATGTAGAAAAGGCTTTTGAGAAAGTACAACATCCATTCTTATTAAAAATACTACGGAGTATAGGAAAAAATGGAGCCTACCTCAAAATAACAAGCATCTACTATTTAAAGTCATCAGCAAATATTATATGTAATGGGGATAAGGTAGAAGCAGTTCCAGTAAGATCAGGGGTGAAACAAGGGCACCCATTATCACTCCTCTTAGTCAGTTTGGTACTAGAAATATTAGCAGTTGCAATTAGAGAAGAAAAAGGAATCAAATTAGGCAAATAAGAGACCAAGCTATTACTCTTTGCAGATGATACGATGATATCCTTAGAGAATCCTAGAGAATTAAGTAAAAAACTACTTGAGACAATAAATAAACTTGGCAAAGTTGCAGGATATAAAATAAATCCACATAAATCCTCAGCATTCCTGTATATTTCTAATGAAATCAAAAAGCAGGAGATAGAAAGAGAAATACCATTTAAAGTTCCTGTAGACATTATAAAATATTTGGAAATCTACCTGCCAAAACAAACCCAGGACCTATATGAACATAACTACAAAACTCTTTATACAAATAAAGTCAGATCTAACTAATTGGGAAAATTATATCAATCACCCATGGTTGCGTTGAGCTAATATAATAAAAATAACAATTTTACCTAAATTAAATTACTTATTTAGTGCCATACCTATCAACCTACCAAAAAGTTACTGTATAGAGCTAGGAAAAAATAGTAACAAAATTCATTTGGAAGAACAAAAGGTCCAGAATATCAAGGGAATTAATAAAAAGAAACGCTAAGGAAGGTGGCCTAAGCATACCAGATTTTAATATGTATTTAATATGTCATCAAAACTACTTGGAACTGGCTGAGGAATAGAGTAGTGGATCAATGGAATAGATTGGGCACACAAGACTCAGCAGTCAAGGACTATAGTAATCTATTGTTTAATAAACCCAAAGACTGCAGTTTTGGGGATAAGAACTCACTATTTGACAAAAACTCCTGGGAAAACTGGAATATTGTATGGCAGAAATTGGGCACAGACCATTATCTAACACTGTATACCAAAATCAAGTCTAAATGGGTGCACAATCTCGGTATAAAGGCTGATATTGTAAGCAATCTTGGAAAACAACGAATAGTTTACCTGTCAGATTTATGGAGAGGGGAAGACTTTATGACCAAACTAGTTAGAGAGCATTCTAAGATGCAGAATACATAATCTTGATTACATTAAATTGAAAAGCTTCTGTACAAATAAAGCCAATATAACCAAGATTAAGAGGGAAGTGTGAAATTGGGAAAGAATTTTTACAACCAATGTCTCTGATAAAGGCCTCATTTCTAAAACATACAGAGAATTGAATCAAATCTCTAAGATGCTAGTCATTCCCCAATTGATAAATGGTTAAAAAATATGAACAGGTAATTTTAAGAGGAAGAAATTAAAGGTATCTACAAACATATGAAAAAAGCTCTAAATCACTATTGATTGGAGAAATGCAAATCAAAACAACTTTTGAGGTACCACATCTCACCAGTCAGATTGACTAAGATGACAAAACAAGAAAATGATAAATGCTGTAGAGGATGTGGAAAAATTGCAACACTAATACATTGTTGGTGGAGTTGTGAACTGATTCAAACATTCTGGAGAGCAATCTGGAACCATGCCCAAAGGGCTATAAATAATTGCTTATATACCTTTTGACCCAGCGATACGACTCATAGTGTTGTATCCCAAAGAGATCATAGAAGTGGGAGGAAGACCCATATCTACAAAAATATTTATAGTATCTTTTTGTGGTGGAAAGAAATGGAAATTAAGGGGATGCCCATCAATTGGGGAACGTAATGGAATACTATTGTACCTTAAGAAATGAGCAGGAGATGGACTTCATATTTACCTGGAGAGGCTTATACAAACTGATGCTTAGTGAGAAGAGCAGAACCAGGAGAAATTTGTATGCAATTACAGACCCAATGTATGTGTGACAACCAACTTTGACAGACTGGACTCTTCTTAGCAATGTAGGGGTATACGTGAACTCCAAGACTGATGATGGAGAGAGATGTCTACATTCAAAGAAAGAACTAGAAAGAACAGAGTTTGAATGGAGATTGAAGCAAATTACCTGCTCTCTTTTTGTTGTTTGGTTTTGTTTCCTCTTTCCCATTGTCCATTCTGTCTGATACAATTCTTCTTTATAACCTGACTAATGCCTAATGTGAAAGTATCTGCAGATCCCATGCCTGATTGTATGCTGCCATGGGAAGGTGGGGGCGGGGAGGAAAATTGGAAACTCAAAAGAACTGTGGAACTGAATCTTGTAAACTAAAAGTAAAGGAACAAATTGATAAAGATTAAAAAAATTTTAAAAAATAATACATTAGTGTTCCAATTTTCCCACATCTTCTCCAACATTTATCATTTTTATCTCTTGTCATGTTAGACAATCTGATAGGTGTGATGTGGTACTTCAGAGTTGTTTGGCTTTGAATTTCTCTAGTGATTTAGAGTATTTTTTCATGTGACTATGGATAGCTTGAATTTATTCATCTGAAAACTATCTGTTCACATCCTTTGACCATTTAGCAATTAAAGAATTACTTTTATTCTTAGAAATCACTCAGGTCTCTATACATTTTAGAAGTGAGGCCTTCATCAGAGATACTAAGTGTAAAAATTGTTCCCCAGCTTTCTGGTTCCCATCTAATCTTGGTTGCATTGGATTTGTTTGTTAAAAACTTTTCAATTTAATGTAATCAAAATCATCCATTTTTCATTTTACAATGTTCTCTACCTCTTGTTTGGTCATAAAATCTTCCATTCTTCATAGATCTGACAGGTAAACTATTCTTTGTTCTCCTAGTTTGGTTGTAGTGTCCCCCTTTATATCTAAATAATGTACCCTTTTTGACTTTATCTTAGCATAGGGTGTAAGATGTTGGTCTGTCCATAGTTTCTGCCATACTGTTTTCTAGTTTTCCCAACATTTTTTGTCAAAAAGTGAATTTTTATCTCAGAAGTCAGCGTCTTTGGGTTTATCAAACAGTAGATTACTGTAATCATGGACTATCATGTCTTGCTTTCCTAACATATTCCACTGATCTACCACTCAGTTTCTTATCCCTTACATTTCTTTTCATTAATTCCCTTAATGTTCTTGACCTTTTGTTTTCTCAGATGAATTTTTATATTTTTTCTAGCTCTAGAAAATAAGTTTTTGGTAGTTTGATTGGTATAGCATTGAATAAGTAAATTAACAGATAGAATTGTCATTTTTATTATATTAATTCAGCTAATACAATGTGAGTAATATTTATCCGATTATTTAGATCTGAATTTATTTATTCATCCATCCATTCATTCATTTATTCGTTTGTTTGTTTATTTATTTATCTGTCTATCTATCTATCGATTTATTTATTAACATTTTGGATGGCTATTGGGGTTAAGTGACTTGCCCTGGGTCACCTGGCTAGTTGTTGTGTTAAGTGTCTGAAGTTGGATTTGAACTTAGGTCTTCCTGGGCCAGTGCTTTATTCACTGCACCACATAGCTGCCCCTGATCTGAATTAATTTGTGTGAAAAGTGTGTTGCTATCGTATTCATATAGTTCCTTGGTTTGTTTTGGCAAGTAGATTCCCAAATATTTTATAATGTCTATCATAACTTTAAATGGAATTTCTCTTTCTATCTATTGCTGTCGGGCTTTATTAGTAATATATAGAAATACTGAGGATTTATGTCAGTTTATTTTTTATCCTGCAACTTTGCTAAAGTTTTTTTTTTATTATTTCAAATAGTTTAGTTCTTGATTCTTTAGGATTTTGTACGTGTACCAGCATATCATCTGCCAAGAAGGATAGCTTTGTTTTTTCTTTGTCTATTCTAATTCCTTTATTTTTTTCTCTTATTGCTATATCTTACATTTATTGCACAATATTAAATAGTATTGGTGATAATGGACATCCTTGTATCACCCCTGATCTTATTGGAAATGCTTCTAGTTTATTCCCATTACATATCATGCTTGCTAATGCTTTTAGATAGATGCTAATTAACAGTTTAAGTAAAACTCTATTTATTCCTTGCTCCCTAGTGTTTTACTAGAAATTGGTGCTGCATTTTTCCAAAAGCTTTTTCTGCACCTGTTGAGATAACCATATGTTTTCTGTTAATTTTGCCATTGATATGATCAATTATGGTGATAGTTTTCTTAATATTGAACCAGTCCTGCTTTATCAGCACAAATTCTATCTGTTCTTAATGTAGTGTCCTCATGCTAAATTGTTGAAATCTCTTTGCTAATATTTTATTTAAAATTTTTGTCTCTATATTCATTAGGGAAATTGGTCTATAATTTTCTTTCTCTGTTTTGGTTCTTCCTGGTTTTAGTATCAGCACCATATTTGTACCATAAAGAGAATTTGATAGGACTCCACCTATTTTCCCAAAGATTTTTCCCTAGGGTGTTCATTGATGGCTTCTTCAATTTCTTTTTTTTCTGGAATGGAGTTATTTAAACATTTTATTTCTTTTCCTTTTAATCTATGCAATTTATGTTATGTTTTTGTAAGTATTCATCCATTTCACTGAGATTGTCAAATTTATTGGTATATGTTTGGGTAAAATAGCTCCTAATTATTATTTGAATTTCCTTTTCATTAGGGGTGAATTCACTCTTTTTATTTTTGATACTGGCAATTTGGTTTTCTTCTTTTATAAAAAAATCAAACGAACACTAGTTTATCTATTTTATTGTTTTGTTTCATGAATTGAGCCCTTAGTTTTATTCATTAGTTCAATAAGTTCCTTATCTTCAATTTTATTAATCTTTCCTTTGATTTTCAAAATTTCTAATATAACATTTAATTGGAGATTTTTAATTTTTTCTTTTTGTAGCTTTTTTCTGTTATATGCTCAATTCATGGATCTCCTTCTCTATTTTATTCATATAAGCATTCAGAGATATGAAGCTTCCCCTAAGAACCACTTTTGCTGAATCCCATAAGTTTTGGTATGTTGTCTCATTGTTATTCCCTTGGACAAAATTATTGATTGTTTCTATTATTTGTTGTTTGACCAACTCATTCTTTAGGATAACATTATTTAGTTTCCAATTAGTTTTTAGGTTCTCTTTGCATGGTCTATTATTAAATGTAATTTTTTTTTTTTACATCATGGTTTGAAAAGGATGAATTTGATATTTCTTCTTTTCTGCATTGGATTATGAGGTTTTTGTGATGTAATACATGGTCAAATTTTGTGTGGGTGCCATGTACCACTGAGAAAAATGTACATTTCTTTCTAACCCCATTCAGTTTTCTCCAGCAGTCTACCATATCTAACTTAAAAAAAAAATTCTGTTCATCTCCTTAATTCCTTTCTTGTTTATTTTGTGGTTAGATTTTTCTCCCTTTGAGAGGAGGAGGTTGAGGTCTCCCACTAGTATAGTATTGCAGACTATTTCTTCCTGTAACTTCCTTAGCTTCTTCTCTAAGAATTTGAATGTTATACCACTTGGTGCATATATGTTTAGTAATTATATTACTTCATTGTCCATGGTACCTTTTAGCAGGATATAGTTTCCTTGTCTCTTTTAATTAGATCTACTTTTGCTTCTTTTTTTGTCCAAGACCAGGATTGCTACCCCTGCTTTTAAGAAAAAATTTAGCGGAAGCATAATATATTTTACTCCAGCCTTTTTCATTTACTCTTTGTGTATCCCTTTGCTTCATATAGGTTTCTCATAAACAATATATTGTAGGACTATGGTTTTAAATCCATTCTGCTGTAAGCTTCTGTTTTATGGGAGAGTTTATCCTATTCACATTCACAGTTATTATTACCATCTTTTTTTTTCTCTCTACCCTATCCCTCCCTTTTATTCTTTTCTCTATCCTTTATCCTTTCCCTACTCACTAGTGTTTTGCTTCTGACCACTATTTCCCTCAATCTGCCCTCTCTTCTATCAGTCCCCTCATTTTTTCCCCCTTGCCTTCCTACTTCTGTTAGGGCAAGTTATATTTCTATATCTAGCTGAGTGTGTTATTCCCTCTTTGAGTCAAAACTGATTAAAGTAAAATTAAAACAATATTTATTTTCCTCCATTCTTTCCCTCTGCTGTATTAGGCCTTTGTGCCTTTCAAGTGATGTAATTTACTCTTTTTTGCCTCCTCCTAGTATAATCTCTTTTCACCATCTAATTTACATTTTTTATTATCACTTCAAAGTCAAGTGATAGTCATGCCCACTGTCTATGTATAACCCTTTTAAATGTCATAGTAAAGATAAAGTTCTCAAGAGTTACAAGTATCATCTTCCCAATTAGGGATGCAAACAGTTTGCCCTTATTGAATAACATGTTTTTTTTTCTTTCCTATTTATTTTTTTATACCTCTCTTAAGTCTTGTATTTAAAGATCAAATTTTCTGTCAAACTCTGGTCTTTTCATCAGGAAAAATGGAAAGTCTCCTATATCTTCGAACATCTATCTCCTCTGAAATATTATGCTCATTTTTTCTGGGTAGTTTATTCTTTGTTATAACCCAAGTTCTTTTGCCTTATAGAATATCACATTTCAAGTCCCTGATCTTTTAATGCAAGGTCCTGCATAATCCTTAATGTGGTTCCATTTAAATGGATTCTTTTTGGCTACTTGCAGTGTTTTATCCTTGACCTGATAATTCTGGAATTTCACTGGCATTTTCAATTTATAATCTCTTTCTGGAGGTGATCAGTGGGTTCCTTTGATTACTATTTTACCCTGGGGTTCTAGGACCTCAGGGCAGTTTTCCTTAATGATTTCTTGAAAAATGCTTTCTAGACCACATCCCCCCTCCCAGCCTCTTTTTTTATTTTGACTTTGAAGTAGACCAGTAATTGTTAAATTATCTCTCCTGGATCTATTTTCCAGTTTAGTTGTTTTATTCAATGAGGTGTAATGGAAATGCAGATTTAAAGATCTTCCCTTCCCCTAGGTTAAGTGTACCTGGAGCCTGTGGTAGGAGGCTTGTTTTTCAGGAAAGCCCACACCTTGATACTTTATGATTGGGCAGTGGGTCAAGAAGTTTATTATTCTCTGAGCCAGGAGAAGGCTATATAAACCCTGATGGGAGGCTTTACTTTGGGGCTCACTTTGAGAAGTGTTGTGTGATTTGATCAGATGAGACTCTGGGCAGCCATTGAGAGCCTCCCAGCTTTGAAAACCCAGATTTTGATGTTTCCCTCTCTGGTAACTGTGATTTGGTATTGATGTATGTGATGGTTGGACAGTTTGAAAGCCTGTCTGCTTGATCTGTCTGTTTCTCTGTTTTGAAACTACTGTCTGTATATTCTGAAGTTCGGGGTGCTGACCTTTTCCCCCTGAACTAGGTAAATGATATATGTTTGTTTGATTAAAGTAAGCTTGTTAACCGATTTTGAGTTGCTTTCCTTTTGAAAAGCAGATCTAAGAACCTGTGTTGGCAGCCACCCTGGGGATGTTGGGATGCTTGCTGCTATATGAGGTATTTTTACATTTTCTTCTACTCTTTTCATTCTTTTGATTTTGTTTGACTGATTCTTGATATCTCATAATGTCATTCATTAGCTTCTACTTACCCAATTATAATTTTTTTTTTTTAGCTTTTTTGGAGGGCAATTGGGGTTAAGTAACTTGCCCAAGGTCACATGGCTAGGTTTTGTTTGTGTGTGCATTAAGTGTCTGAGGTCCGATCCAAACTCAGGTCCTTCTGACTCCAGGGCCAACCAACGCTCTACTCACTGCGCCACCTAGCCACTCCCCAATTATAATTTTTAATGAATTGTTTTCTTCAGTTTATTTTTGCATTTCCTTTTCCATTTAGGCAATTTTTTTTCAGGAATTGTTTTCTGCAGTCAATTTTTGTCCTTCCTTTTCCAGCTATTGACTCTCTCTTACATACCTCTCATTTCTTTTCCCAAAGTTTCTTCTGTCTCTCTTATTTGACTTTTAAAATCCTTCTTGAGCTCTTCTAAGAAGACTTTTGGGCTTGAGACCAGTTCATATTCCCATTTGAGGTTTTGGATGTGGGTATATTAACAATGTTACCCTCTTCTGAATTTTATTTTGATCTTCTCTGTCACCATAGAAAGAATCTATGGTCATTGTCTGTTCTTTCTTTTTGCTCATGGTTTTTACCTATTTCCTGTCTTTTAAAGTTGAACTCCCTGTTGGAGCACAGGGAGCATTGCCCTAAGTTTCTTGTGTTGGGGATCATGGACTTGGTTATTGGCTTTATGCCCTGGGTGCTGGCAGCTGGCCACTGTAGGGGTCTGGCAGCTTACCTGGTGTTGCGTTGGGGCCCTAGAGGTGGTATGGAATGTTCTGAGTCCAGGTAGGGTTTTTCTATTTTTCCCCATTGAAGGGACCCTACATTGGAGGTCTCAAATTATGTGTGTGGGGGTCTGGTGCCTGGAGGATGCTTGCTTACCTGGGCTTCTCTGAATCATGGGAAGGTTTGAATGCTGGAGGACATCTACCTACTGAATTTGTTCTTCCTACAGCTCTGCTGAAGCATGGTGAGCTTTGGT
Source organism: Gymnobelideus leadbeateri (assembly GCA_011680675.1). NCBI lineage: Eukaryota > Metazoa > Chordata > Mammalia > Diprotodontia > Petauridae > Gymnobelideus > Gymnobelideus leadbeateri. The sequence continues at coordinate 304,709 of WOXC01010333.1, read as the reverse complement.
TGTTGGAGGATCCATGACTACCATTGCACATGGTAATTTTCCAAGCCAGAGTCTACCAAGTCCCCTGCCTATGCCAAGGTACTTGGGGGGTCCTAGTGTTGGTACTTGCATGCTCCACCACACTGGCGCTCAGGGTCTGCCACTGGTTTGCTGAGGTGGGGCTTGTGGTTGGCTTGCAATACCTCCCATCCTATACTGCTTTCCTTTCAACAGAGTGAGAGAGACCTTTCCTGCTAGTTCCCAATTCTTGAGGGCTGAAAGATTGCTAAACTCCACCATTCTTTTGGTTATGTTGTTCCAGGATTTTTCCTTAGACAATATTTTCTGGGTTTTTAGAGGTCAGTAAGAGGGAAAATGAGAGTAAATACTGCTTACTCCACCATCTTGACTCCCAGAAGTTGACTAATTTACCCCATTCTTTCTCTGCCTTTGCTATTCTCTCAGTACATCTCTTTCTTGCCTGTCCATTTTTTTTTTACATCATTCCAACATAATTCACTTTCTTTTGTGCCATTTTTCAATGTAGAATCCTTCTACCAATAAAATCCTAACAGCAATAAAGTTCATGGAGATTACGTATATGATTTTCCCATATACAAAAGTAAACAGTTTAACCTTATTGAGTTTTTAAAATGAATTTTCTTTCATGTTTACCTCTTCGTACTTCTCTTGAGTTTTGTACTAGAAAGACAAATTTTCTATTCAGCTCTGGTATTTTCATCAGGAATGCTTAAAACAGGATTGGGGAACCTGCAGCCTTGAGGCCACATGTGGCCCTCTAAGTCCTCAAGTGTAGCCCTTTGATCAAATCTAAATTTTATAAAACAAATCCCCTTAATAAAAGGATTTGTTCTATGAAGTTTGGATTAAGTCAAAAGGTCACACTTGAGTACAAAGAGGGCTACATGTGGCCTTGAGACCTCAGGTTCCCCATCCCTGGCTTAAAATTTCTTTATTTCATTAAATATTCACATTTTCCTTGAAGAATTATACTTAGTTTTGTTAGATTGGCTATTTTTGTTTGCAATCCCAGTTCATTTGCCTTCTGGAATATTATATTATAAACCTTCCATGCCTTAAATATTTAGCTGCTGTCAGCCAGATGGAACTGGCCTCTAACCTGTAGGTGGCTGAAGTCAAACAGAGAAGGTTAGAGACAGGAGAGCCAGGAATTAAACAGAAGTTTAATTTCAAAATGAGGGAAATGGCTTGCATGCAAAGACACATGTGCCAGAGTCTCACCCCTAGTGTGTGTGTGTGTGTGTGTGTGTGTGTGTGTGACCTGCTTTAGTGTAGACAGATCTCAATACTTATACCTATGTCTATGTAGTGAGCTGTATCCCTAATAATGAACAGTAACAACTACAGTGTGACAAGTTTGTTTCATAGCTGAGCTTCATGACCAGAACATGGGTACTTGTATGGTGCTTGTCTGAGTTCAGAGAATACCTCATGCTGGTCAAAGTCATATAATAATTATGTGATTTTGCTAGAAGGTGAGATCATCAGGGGGATGAGTGCAAAGGATTGTTGTTATGACAAGGTAAGGGAATAGCTTGCTTCCTGGACCTTAGCTCTGGAAAACAGTAGGTCTCTCAACATTTTGAACATTTTCCCCTTTTGGCTAAAAGGAGTGGGTCTGAAAGAACCCCAACTTTTCTGGACAATTAAGGAAAAGTGAGTATAAGCCAAGATGTCCCAAGAGGCCAGTTAGGCTAAGACAGGCATTTTTATCCCATGAAGAGAGTTCCTTAAGGGGACTTATTGGGGAAGTATGTCCCAGGTATCATTGCTAGCCAGTTTGCTTGTAAGCAGAAAAGGGGGTGGGGCAATAACGGAGAGGGAGAAAATGCCAACACACACTTGAATCAGGGCCTTGGTGGTTGGACGTATAATGAAAGGGAAGAGGAGAAAAAACTAGGATAGTATATTCAGCCCTCATCTGGAATCTTGGGACAGCTGTGTCATCTGTATGTTGGCTGCTTCTAGGTCTATACTAGACACAACTTGTAGTCCCTGGAGGGTTCTGCCATCCACTCAGAAGTAGGGGCTTTCTTCAGATGATCCAAGAGTACACACTCACAAGTCTGACAGTTGTGGGAATGGTCAGAAGGACCTGATGGGGCCCTTAGAAACAGTGATTGCTGGTTTTCAGATAAGACATGTGTTGCTTGAGATGTACAATTGTGAGAACTCCTTGCATCAATCTTTGGATCTGAATTTCTGGTCAGCATAATATAGGTCCTTAGTTAAGAATCTCTCAGCAACACATAGAGATAATCCAGTTTCCCAGCCACACAGGGCTAGTTTTAAATAATGCAATAAAGTTTTTCTCAAAATTACTGTAATTGCACAGTTACATTAAATCAGATACATATTGAACTATTTATAGGGCTCACACTGGTTCTAAGAAGGGAAATTTACATGTTACCAAGAAAACCAAGAAAACTTACACATGCCTCAGAGAATTTCAGTTCTTATACCATATTCTATTTCTATCCTTACCTACATCCTGTGCCTAATATACAAATCTTTTAAAATTCATTAGAGTTCAGCTGCAAAATGATCTCTTCTGCTCTCTAAAGTTATCAGACAGATACTATAATAATGAGAAAATAATTTCACTTTCTTTACCACCATCCATACAATTTATGTGTAACTTCCTTTATCCTTAATAAATAAATCTTTAATCCAATTTTGAGAACTTATTAAAATATTGAATTTCCATGATAAAAAAAAATCTTGGAAGTCAATCAAACACATCTATATATAGTTTTTAGAGAAAAGTATCTGATCCTGTTGTTTTTCTTAAAATTTACTATTCTGTTTAATTAGAAACCTCTCTATATCCTTGTCTTATTTTTTCTAATCATTTCCTCTTTAGGAAGATATCATCCCTATATTTTAATTTGATCACAAATACTGGTTAAAATTTTAAGATGCTCATACCTATTTTCTGTTATAGTAACTCAGAGATGTCCCATTATCAGTCTGGCATTTAATAGATTTAGCATTGTACTTAACAGACTTTTTGATTATAGAAATTTGATATAAAAGGAAAAATAGGTTCATAGTTATAACAATGTCATGTATCATAACAAAGGGAAAACTCAGTTCCATTTGAGTCCAGGCATGAGTCATATCTGCCAGCTAATCATGTAGTCACAGGGTGTTAAAAGCAAGGCTCAGGAATAACCAGGCAGGAAAATTTCTTCTTCAGAAAGGAAATAGCACATGGGTAAATAGAGTCAGGAGGATCTTACCAAGGCTATGCCTAGGTCATCCCCAAAACTTTTCCCAGGCAAAGATATCCACATTTAGCAGTTTCCAGACTGTAGCACATTCCATTTTCATGACAAGTCAGACAATATCCCCTAATCAAATCTCAAAACAATTGTAAATTACAGTCCCGGGAAATTCTGTCTTAAATAGCAAAATTTCACTAACCATAACTTAGAGCTTGATCATCTTTCCTGTTGTTTCCCTAACAGTTAACATTTCATTTATCCTTTACTTATAAATTTAAACTACCCATATTCTGGAGCTTCAGACATGTAGAAAATACCTCATCATTGACTCATTAATATGGTGAAGCTACATCTTTAAACCACCTTATATACTTTTATAATAGCTAAGAATTTCAAACGAAAATTTGCTATTATATATTATTATTATCTGCTCCAAATATCTATTTTTATCACATCCTTTAAAAAGCCCAAATCATGTGTAACAGCATTCAGATTAAAAAGTTTTCTCTAACAGCATTTCTGTTGCAATAGTCTGTCATATTTCACAATATAAGAGAATTTAGAATTACAATAATGCCAACAATATCATGTTTTGTTTTTTTTTTGTTTTTTTTTTGTTTTTTTGGAGGGCAATTGGGGTTAAGCAACTTGCCCAAGGTCACACGGCTAGGTTTTTGTTTGTGTGTGCGTTAAGTGTCTGAGGCCGGATCCGAACTCAGGTCCATCTGACTCTAGAGCCGACACTCTACTCACTGTGCCACCTAGCCACCCCACAATATCATGTTTTTAAAACTTGGAACAAAACTTTAGATAACATCAATTGCATTTCCAAATTATCACATACAAAAATTATTGATTGTATTACCTTTGGCATTTTAAAACCACTTTAGAGTTATCATGTATAGAAAAATTACATTCAGTTAAAAATAATAATATAATGCTCAGCACATGCCAGTCTGTTAAGCATTTTATAATCATATTATTTTGATCTTCACATGAACCCTGGCAGATGGGTACTATTATTATATTTTTTCTTTACACATAAGGAAACTGGGTCAAACAGAGATAAGATTACTTGCCTAAGATTATGTAGCTAATAACTTTTTTACATGTTTTCCAGCATTTTTTAAGCACCTGTATTTGGGAATCTGATCAGAGCCGAGAAGGGGTTAACAGGGAGAAGGACAGGGTCACTGATTTGCCAGAATTACAGGAGTTCAATGGTTTAAGCAATTGTTCAAGGAAGAGTTAACAGGAGATTGCAAACTGTTTACCTATTTTTTCTTTCTTCACTCTGGGATTACTTCTAAATTAGCTACCTTCCTTCATTGCCCAAGAACAATGAGGCTATTAATCTTGCCATTTGCTTTTATAAAATGTAACCGTTTTTTAAAAATAAATTATACACAGGTGTAACTCCCAATTTACTAAGATATTTCAGAAGAGAGTGAGTTTCTGAAATCACCCCAAGGTCTAAGTTTTTCTAAGATGATTAAACCCATCAGTTCTTCTATCACAGAGCAGGTAAGAACCTCTGAGTCTGTGAAGGTTGGAGCCAAACAGAGCAGGCAGGAACTGTTGATTAGGAGGATTAGTATGCAGAAATGATATTCATGCCAGAGAGACCTGAGATGAATCAGGTCATAGGAGGGGTCCTGGAATTTTCCTCACAAAGAATGGAGAATTGGACCAAGGAAAGAGCTCAGAGGCTAGAATAGGAACAAGGGCAAAGGACTCACCAGAGGAACGGGGAAGTCAGACTTTGGAGAAATAAATCTCCGGTGACGTCTTGTCTATTCCCATTGTTCACTGATACCGGAGGGCCAGTGGCCTGGTTCCACATTCAATCCCACTTCTGACACAAATCAATGTTAACTGGACGGACAGAACCAGACTCTAACCTGTAAGTGACCAAAGTCAAACAGAGTAGGCTAGAGACATGGGAGTCAGGAGTCAAATGTAACTTTAATTTCAAAGTGAGGGAAATAGCTTGAAAACTCTAGGATATCAGGGCAGTTTTCTTGGATAATTTCTTGAAACCTATCCATGCTCTTTCTTTGATCACGACTGTCATATAGTCCAATAATTCTTAAATTATCTCTCCTTAATCTATTTTCTAGTCAGTTGTTTTTTTTTCTGAGAAAATAGTTTATATTTTCTATTTTTTTCACTCTTTTGATTGTTTTATTGTTTCTTGATATCTCCTGGGGTGAGTATGCTAGTCTATTGATTGTAACTTAAGGTCAATGGAAGCTCTTTTCTAGTAATAGAGATTAAAGCAATAATATCCACGTCCTTTAGAGTCTATGAGATGGTTAAGGAATTTATACAATGGGATAGTAAATACAGTTCTTCTTGGTGGTTGTTTTCTGTTTCCATATGGTTATTGCTTATTGGGAAAAATATTCCTCTTAAACTTATAGACTTCTAAAAGAAAGTTTGTTTGATTAGTTTTCTTTTCTGGTAGAAATCTTATAGAACCACAGTGGCCTTTTCACTATGGCATTCTAAGTAATTACCATCAGCACTGGAGGGTTGTTAATTGGGTGTAATCATGAAATGTAAAGGTCGGTGTTAAACTTGTACTCATGACAAAAATCCCCTTTATTGCTTTGCATTCTATAGTGAATTTTATTTGTCACACTGTTAGAGATTATTATATTGAGATATTTAATACTCTTACCAGAATTAGATTACCTTGCTAACAAAATCTACTTGTTGAAACCACTCATTTTGCCAAAGGTTTTATTTTGAAAGGGTAGGATGCAGCTTTTAGAAAGCTACTTGTAAAGCAAGTCTTGTTTTTGTTGTTGTTGTTGTTACTGAACGGAAGGAAAACAATTTATTGATCTCAGCCTTATTGAATTGTATTTTGTCATTTCTTTGATTCTTTTGTTCTTCTTACTTCTCAGTGTCCCAAACAACCTTTAAAACTAGTTAATTTGCATGGTTTTATTCTCTAGTTTCATAATGGACAGTTAAGAAATATGGGATCCTAACATTAATTTTATCTGTAAAATAAACTGGAGAAGGAAATGGTAAACTATTCAGTATCTTTGCCAAGAAAACCCCAAGTGGGATCATGAAGGGTGAGACATGACTGAAATAACAGAAAAAATGTATATGTGTATATCTATAATAAGGAATGTTCTGAGATTTCTATGTGGAACATAGTCAAAAGCCTGATTGAGGCAAGATGCATCAATTATAACACATTCCCTATCTAATAAGGCTCACTATCCTAAATTGGAAGACAATTATTTTTAGCATTATTCAGACTTCCCCAAAGTTACATCTAAGAGACAAGAACTTGTCTCAGAGATAAGTTGTGATATACATCCATAATACATATATATATATATATATATGTGTGTTTGTGTGTGTGTTGTGTTGTGTGTGTGTGTACACACATACACACTTATCACCATTATCCTTGTTCTGAGCATTTACAAATTAACTGGTGAATTTTTTTCTTCCAGTAACTGACCAAGTTTTGAAGCTACTATTTCATTTTTTTCAGGGCTTTTTCATTCCTTTATTCTTGGGATACATCTTATCTGTTACTCATTGTAAATTTCTATAAATTACCTTTACAATGAAGCTTCTATTAAAACTGGAACTATTAATGTTAACTTTCTTGATACACAATATATTTAATGCTATTGTGTTTTCTATTCAGACACCATGGCTGCTGATGGCTTATTTTCTTGTTTTTCACATGTGTGGGGGTGATTGAAGAGAAAGACAATCAACAATATCCTTCCCATATTTTTCAGGCTTTGGAACTATAGACATTAGGGCATTTCCATGAATAATTTAAAAAGTTCAGTTTGCTGTTCTTCAGAATTTTACCCCTTCATGTCATGACCAGATATCTCTTCCTGAAAAGAAGTACACTTCTCTCAGTTTATTTACACACCAGGATGGCCAGTATGCTGCTGTTGCTGCTTCCTGGCTACGTTTCCTCATTTGAAGTTGTGTTCTGAGTGGATGCCTTTCTTTTGTACATTAATTCTTCATAATTTCCCCTTTTGCAAGCCATGCAAGTGCCTGGGTATGCATTATTGGATTATCTATGGCTACAGACTGATTCTCTGGGGAACAATGGCTAATTATTGAGGGGCTGCGAAATGCACATGACAAGGGAAGTATGATCAGGAATAGCCATCCTGTAGGCTCTATTAGGGAATGTTAGAGTACATCAATAATCGAATCATCACCTTAGGGCTATATGAAGCTCATTGGAACTTCATGAGAAGTCCTTGATGCAAATGCACTATTTATAAAATACATTTTTGTGTGGGACAAGATAACCCTTGCCCAAAATCAAATAAGTGGAGATATCTCCAAGTAGAGAGAGGAAGGATTTATTTATTTCTTCTTGCAAGCAGGGTGGTCTCAATACTAGAGGCAGTCTAGTAGAGAGAGACAAAACACAAAATGCAAACTTGGTTATCCCCAAAAGACCACCCTTTCCCCCCCTCCTTTGTTCTGTCCTGTTCCCGTTAATTAGGAACTGAGGTGTACAGTCTTAACTGCAAAAATCTGCTGGTGTTTGCAGATGAAATGTCAGTAATATCAAAAAGCAGAAGGTACATGTCTAGTGGACATGAAAACAGACAAAATATGTCATCAGTATCAACTTAGATATGAAAGCAGAAAATAAATGTTCTAACAATATCAATATAGATATGAAAGTAGACAATATTTTATGAATCATGGAGATTTTAGGACATGGTGACCTGACCAGAGTTATGCAAAAGGATTTCCAACTTTATATTTGTACAGGTCAGATGGTGATCAGTGAAAACAATTCTGGAACATTTGGGTCTGTGGTTAAATTTGCAAGGTCTGTTCTTTCCCTTTAGCTAAGCTTCAGCTTATGACCAGGGAAGAAAGGCAAGGGTCCCAGGTTCCCAGTCCAGGTTACTAAGTCTTTGGTACTTTATTGCAATTCTGTTCAGATTTCTGGAATGTTACTTGAGAAATTTTCACTTTTATTCCATTCAATACTCTGACTAAAAGTAATTTTATGCTGATTAAAATACACCCTCCAAAATATTTCAACATGCTAGTTGTTTTGGTTAATTGTAATACAAAAAATGCAAAGATATTAAGTATTAAAATATTAAGGGAATTTGTTGTGTTTTGTGATGGAACTGGTGAATTCTCTCTTATAAATGATGCTGATGATAATAATAATAGCTAACATTTATATTGCAGCTACTACATGCCAGATACTATTACAAATACTTTACAAATATTATCTCATTTTATTCTCACAACTCTGGCAGACAGGTGCTATTACTCTCCCTATTTTACAGATGGGAAAACTAAAGCCAACAGAGATTCAGTGACTTGTCCAGGGTCATATAGCTACCTTTTATTAGGTTGGCTACAACTGATCAAAAATGATAATATTTGCAAAGTGCATGACACTGCTAATAAATGCTTGTTACTTTCTCCATCCTCTCTTCTGTAACAAGTATAACAATTTTTAGAAAAAATTAACTCCATGCCTTACGGTTTTACAAAAAAATTTCTTCTTTCTTCTTTCCATTTCCAAGGCATTTCCTGGGTGATAGCTGTGTTTTTCTTACCACCTACTTAATATCACTGAAACCACAAGAGAAGGGCTTGTAAGTACCATAGAAACAGCATGTACTGCTTAGTCTCAAGATCTAGTCATTTGACTCTGAGTAATTGCTTACTATACTGATCACATTCAAATTTATTGCCACATCTTATAGATTTTATCTCCACCTGATCTCTAGAATCTATTATTTCCACTGATCTCATTCTTATCTCCCTCTCAGGTCCTCATTAATTTTAACCTGGATTATTCTAATCAACTTCCAGATTATCTCCTTTACTCCAACATCTCTTTTACTCCAATGACAAACTAATTTTTAATTATAGATCACTCCACTACTCTAATGCTAATTACCAAGGAGACTATGCAAGTGAGGCTAGAAGCTTTCTAGTCTGAGCCGCTGATAGCCTTGCAAAAATTAACTACATGGTAGTTGAATCTTCTTGCTCAAATCAGTGGCATATATTCACTCTTTGCATCTTCCCTTGGCATAGGTAATACTTTCTAGCAATCACATGAGAAGAGTTCCCTGTTCTACAGTGTGGCTTTCTGGGTCATTTTTGTTTTTGTTTTTACTTTTAAGTTTTAAAGAGAAAAATCAAGAGTTTGAATAGATAAATTGTATAATCTGCAGATATATGAAAATATCAGGTTCACTCTCTCAGCAGCATTTCCCATACTCTTTTGTGCAAAAGAGAAAGTCATTCTTCTTAAGTAATGGGCTTATCCTTCTTTGATTACTCTGCTGAATTCACTATACACAGTAAATATCTTGAGTTTGTTGGTAAGCACCTTTTATTTACATAACTAGTTAAGTAGTATAAATATAAAATTCAGTGGGGAAATAAAAATTTTAAGTAATTGACAATGGAAAAACAAGAAGTGAAAGGACTAACAAGCTGAACTTCTGCCTAGCATGATGCATGAAGAGATAGGGTCAGCAATGAAGCTCTCTACTCTTCTTCAGTTCCTTACACAATTGTTGCTATCATCCATCCATTCCTGTTTATTGTTCTCTTCTATGCTTTATTCTAATCTTCCTTTGGATTTGAATTGCTTGTTGACTGATCTTTAGTAGAGTCAACCTTCTGTGATGTCTAGTATAAGGGACAGGGATTAAAATATGGGTATTGAGGGAGAGTGGGAAATACACCTGTTGTCACCCCACATATCTAGTAACTACAAGAAACTTTTAGCTTTGGTCAAGAAAAAGATGCCACCAAAAAATCTTTGACATTTGAAGTAAAAGAATTCTCTCCTTTTTCTGGGTGAAATTATGCTCTGCAAATTTAGGATCTAACCTGAGCTTATATAAGAAGCATGAGAAATCAAGTAGGTTGTTAGTAGGAGTAGTTAGTTTAGGTTTCTCCATTTCATATTACTTTTGCAGCTAGAAAAAAGGTCCACAATGAACTCTTATGAAGAAATCCATCAAAAGAAATAGTACAATTTAATAGTTCTGTTGTGTCAACTAGAGTCAGTCCTCAGACATCAGAATCATTGTTCCAAGATGATGTAAGACCCCAGATAGGAATTAATACCAAAAATTATACAGAATATAATTCTTCTACTCAATCCAAAAATAATCAACAGAAAACAAACTAAACAGTAAAAAATTAAACAGATTCAATATTATGGCATCAATTCCTTTGAAAATGACTTTGCAAAAGAATAAAATATCTTAGTGTTACTCAAATGCTCAGCAGATCATAAGTGGAAAATAGATCTTAAACCCAGAGAGGAAAAAGAACAAATGATTCTAAATACGGGAGAGGATGATTTTGCAGAATATACTTCAGATATCTTTTTTCAAGAGAAACATTTTCATAAAGCTTAGAAGCTACCTTTTAGCCAAAGAGCAATTGAAGAAATGAGATTAAATACTTAATTCTGGCGATATAGTAAGTAGGGAGCAGGGGTTACTTGAATATCAGTTTCTACTGAACTTGAAATTTATTAACATTTTGTTTAATTTTTCTGAGACTGCTATTTAAATACTTGTTTTTTGTTATTCTAGACATTTTATATTTGTCTAAGTGTTTATTTAAGTTGTTGGTTTGAATGATATGTAACTGGGTAAGATAATCTCTAATAATTTCCATTATTTCTTTTTCATTTGTTGTGAAATCTTTAATTTTTATATGAATAATTTTGTTTTCCTCTTTTAAAAATCAAATTACCTAATGTTGTACCTATATTGTTATAAAAAGAAAGTAGCACTTCATTTTAGTAATTTTTTTTGCTTTCAATTTCATTTCTTCTTTGATTTTCAGAATTTTTATTTTGGTATTATTTTTTTGTTTGTTTTCTAGAATTTTAGTTACATATCCAGTATCTTGTTCTGTTCCTTTCTCTCTTTCATTGATACAGTATTAAGAAATATAAATTTCGCCCCAAGGGTTGCTGTCTGAATCCCTGTAAAATATTGCTGTTGTAATTAACTTTGTTAAAATAATTTATTTCTATGATTTTTCTTTGACACATTAATTCTTTGGGATTAAATTGTTTGGTCTTTATTGGACCTTTGTTGAACACACACACACACACACACACACACAACGTTAAGATGGTTTGCAAAAATATTACTTTTTTATACTTTTCTGCATTTGTGAATTTTAATGTCTTAATATATAATTTTAAGGTACCATATATAGATGAGAAATATCTATTCCCAAGCCATAATCACAAGAGATTGCAAGATTCTATTTCAATGAAAAAAAAATCCTATCTGTAGCATCTTTTTTGCTTCCTTTTTTATTATTATTAGAGTTTTCTAGATCTGAGAGGGGTATATTGAAGTTTTCCATTCATAGTATTGTCTCTTTCTCCCCCTAATTTACTTAGGTTTTTTTTTTTTTAATTACAATAAATTTATTTTGGAAAGTGTTGATCAGGATGCAACTCCTTATGAAAACATTACTGAATTGCAATCATAGTTTGGGTATAGGTACAAGAGTTTGGTTAAAATCAATAAAAGCATGCTATAAGACTAATGTGGTTAGACATATCTAGAACATTGATTCCAAGTCTTCTACATGTTCTTGTTTTTTTTTTTTATTAGAATCTTATACTTCACTGATTAAGTTGATCCCTCTTTGAACCAGAACTAGTGAGAATAGTGTTTAAATGATGTTCCTCTCCCTCTTTCTTTCCCCTCTTCTATATCGTGTTTTGATGCCTCTTCAAATGGCATATTTTACCTTTTCCTATCTCATCCTTTCCTTTTTCCCATTACAGTCACTTTGATCCTCTTAATAGGTTTTTTTTTTTTTTTTAAGTCTTCAGGTTAGTGCATTTGTACCCACACCCTCTATCTAAGTATAACCCTTTTGAAGGTCATGATAATCATAAAAATTTCGATATTGACAGTTATCATCTCCACATATAGGGATGTGAACATGTTGCTCTTGTTGCATCCCAAGTAATGAGCATGTGTGTATGAGTGTGGGTGTGCACGTATGTCTGTGTGAGTCTGTATTTTCCTTGTTTTCCTTTTTATGTCTTTCTTGAGTCTTGTAATTGGAGATCAAATTTTCCACTGAGCTCTGGCTTTTTCATCAGGAAAGACTGGAAGTCCCTTATCTCATTAAATGACCATCTCCTTGCCTGAAAGATTATGCTCAGTTTTGCTGGATAGTTAATCCTTGGTTGTAGTCCTAGCTCTCTTGCCCTATGAAATATCAAATTCCAGTCCCTCTGCTCTTTTAATGTAGAAGCTGCTAGGTCCTGTGTGATCCTAACTGTAGTTCCTCAATATTTGAATTGTTTCTTTTTGGCTGCTTGTAGAATTTTTTCTTTATTCTTGTAATTCAGCTACTATCTTTCTTGGAGTTTTCAATTTGGGATCTCTTTCAGGAGGAGTCTGGTGAATTCTTTCAATAACTATTTTATCTTCTGATTTCAGGACCTCAGGACAGTTTTCTTTGATAATCTCTTGGAGGATGTTGTCTTGGCTCCTTTTTCATCATGGCTTTCTGGTAGACCAATAATTCTTAAGTTGTCTCTCCTGGATCTGTTCTCTAGGTCAGTTGTTTTTCCAGTGAGATATTTTACATTTTCTTCCAATTTTTCAACCGTCTTGTTTTGTTTGATTGACTCTTGCTGCATCATAGAGTTCTGGGTTTCAATTTAATTGAATCTAATTTTTAGCGAATTATGGTCTTCAATTAGTTTTTGAAGGTCCTTTTTTAGGGAGGTATTTTCTCCAATTACTTCACTAATTTTACTTTTTAAGGATTTGTTTTCTTCACTGAGGCTTTTTTTTCCAAGTCGGTCACTGCCTCCCTGATTTGGTCTTTAAAATTTTTCTTAAGCTACTCCAGGAATGCTATTTGGGCTTGAGACCAGTTCATGTTTCCTTCTGTGGTCTCAGGTGTGAGTAGAGAGTCTATATTGGCCTGTGTATTTGGTTGTTCTTGACCTACATAGTAGGCTCGAATAGACTTTCTTGCCTTCCCGTTCTCCTTCTCAGCTTCCTTCCTTCCCATTGTGATTTCCTATTTCTTAATTTCTCAGGCTATGAACTAAGGGCCTGGTCTTTGACTTTGAGTGCTGTAGCCTCCTGGCTAAGGCAGGAATGTCAGAAAGGAGTATAGATACACACTGAGAAGACTGTGGAGGTGAATCTATTTCTGCCTTTATACCCCTGGGCTATAAGCAGGCTTTTGTTGGTGAGGTGAGGTGGGGCTTGTTGGCACCCCTCCCTCTCTTCTCTTCAGATTCCTGGTTTTCTCAGTTATACCCCTTCTTGGAGATTCCCAAGCCTGAGGCTATTTACATTAACTTGGGATTTCAGTCTGGGTGGGAGACTTATCTTTGGGTTTTCTACTTCATGAGGGAGGGATGGGAGGATTGGAGTGACTAGAATTTACTTTGCCATTCTCGCCCCTGTATTATACAGGCAGACAGTTTCTAAACTTCCAGGCTGGGGGCTGGTCACTGCAGGCGAAGCTGCTATCTCTGCTGGGGGCCCAACTCTCCTACCTGGCTCCAATGATTCCTCCTGTCCCCTCATGAGATGAAGGTGAGATGACTGTGATTCGTCCTTGGTAAGTCTGTAGGCTGGGGCTTCTTCTCTCTCTGGTGCAGTCTGCTTGTCTGCTCTTAAGTCTGAGCTGTGCAGACCCCATGTGCTCTGCGCTCGTCCTGTCCGGAGGCACTGGGCAATTTCCTGGGCTGGATTCTATCACGATCTGTCTCCAAGTGGATTTTGTCACTCCAGAATCCATTCAGATTTACTTTTAAAGGTTTAGTGACTGAAGAGCTTAGCGAGGTTACTGCTTCCTTTCTGCCATCTTGGTTCTACCTCCTTGTTTTTTCTTTTTTTTCAAATATTTTTTAAATTAAATTTTGTTTACTTTTAATTTACATCATTCATTTCTACAAGATTTTGATTTACAAATTTTCTCCCCATCTTTCCACTACCCACCACCCCAAAACAGCGATGCCCCCACTGTATGCCCCCTCCCCTAATCTGTTCTCTTCTATATCGTTCTCCATCCCCCCTCTGACTTTCTGGTAGGGCAAGATGGATCTCTTACTTAGCTTTTAAAAAATATTTAGATACTCTGCCATATGATGTACATATATTAAGCATTGATATTAATTCTCTATTACACTTTTCAGTAAAATAAGCCATATAACTTATGACATTAATGATACAGGAATTTTTTTATGTTTGGTTTTATATATGTGTGTGTCTGTGTGTGTCTGTGTGTGTGTGTATGTGTGTGTGTGTGTGTGTGTGTGACAAGGATGTTTTTCCAGTGGGAGAGATAGTAAGGAATGTAAATAATTTCTTGTTATTTGAAAAATATGAAATTTAATTTAAAATAAAAAAACTAATTAAAATTAAAAATTAATTTAAAAATTCAGTATCATGAGCATTTGAGGATTCTGGGGGAAAAAAAGGTCTATGTATCCAAACAGGCACTTCTAAGTTTCCATGACCAAGCCTATGTATGGGGACAAAAGTGATTTAACCTGTTTTTAAAAATTTAAATATTTTTTCCCACTTATGTGTAAAAGCAATTTTAACATTCTTTTAAAAGTTCTGAGTCTCTAATCCACTCCTTTATGGCCTCCCATCTCATTGAGAAGGCCAGAATTTGACATAGGTTATACATGTGTAGTTATGCAAAGCAAATTTCAATGTAAGTCATGCTATTAGAGCAAACAGATCAAAAAAAAAACATCCAAGAAATTAAGGAAAATAAAGAAAAAAGTATCTTTGAAATGCTTTCAAGCTCCACCTGTTCTTTCTCTGGAGATGGAGAGCATCATTCATCATAAGTCCTTCAGAATGATCTTAAGATTATTGTATTATTGAGAATAACTAATTTATTCAGAGTACATCATCGTACAATATTGCTGTTCTTCTAATTTCACTTTGCATCAGCTCATGTCAGCTTTTCCAGCTTTTTCTGAGAAAAAACTCATTATTTCTTAGCACAATTCTATCACAATCATATACCACAATTTGTTCAACCATTCCTCAATTGATAGACATTGCCTCAATTTCTAGTTCTTTGCCACCAGAAAAGAACTGCTATAAGTATTTTTATAGATATAGGTACTCTTCCTCTTTTTATCTCTTTGGGATACAGACCTACTAATGGTATTGCTTGGTCAAAGGGTATGCATGGTTTTATAGTCCTTTGGGTATAGTTCCAAATTGTTCTCCAGAATTGTTGGATCTGTCTGCAACTTTGCCAACAGTACATTAGTATATTAATTTCCCCACATTCCCTCAAATGCTTGTCATTTTTCTTTTGGCCACATTAGCCAATTTGGTAGATGTGTGTTGGTAGCTCAAGAGTTGTTTTAACTTGTATTTCTCTATTCAATAGTGTTTTAGAGCATTTTTTAGTATGTGTATAGATAGCATTGATTATGTCATCTAGAAATTGCCTGTTCATGTCATTTGATCATTTATTAATTAAGCAATGGCTCTTATTTCTAGAAATTTGACTCATTTTTACACATATTTGAGAAATAAGGTCTTTATCAGAGAAATTTGCTGTAAATTTTTTCACACTAATATTACCAACTAGATACTTCCCTTCTTCCTATTTCCCCACTGTTTATTCTACTCTCTCTTTTCTTCCACCCTATCCATTCTCAAAAGTGTTTTGCTTCTCACTTTTGCCTCTCCCAATCCATGCTCCCTTTTATCAGCTCCCTGTTTTCTTATCCCCTTCTCTTCCTACTTTTCTGTATGGTAGGAGAGATTTCCACAGTCAACTGATTGTGTATTATTCCCACTTTGAGACAATTATGATGAGAACAAGATTCAGATGATCCACCCCATCTTCCCCTTCCCTGTAAAATCTCTTTGGGGCCTCCTTTATGTCAGATAATTTACCTCATTTTATCTTTCCCTTTATACTTCTCCCAGTGTATTCTTCTTTCTCACTCCTTAATTTTATTTTTTTAGATAGTCATTCCATCACATAAGAATCACACCTGTACTTTCTCTCTATGTATACTACTTACTATCCTAGTAATTAGAAAGTTTTGTGGAGTTAACAAGTATCATTATCCTCTGTATGAATGCAAACTGTTTTACCTTAATGAATCTCTTTATGATTTCTCTTTCCTGTTTATTTTTTTATACTCCTTTCGCATCTTATATTTGAAAGTCAAATTTTCTATTCACCTCTGGTCTTTTCATAAGGAATACTTGAAAATTCTCTATTTCATTGAATGTTCATTTTCTCCCAGCACGACTATATTATATTTAGTTTTGCTGGGTAGGTGATTCTTGGTTGTAATACTAGCTCTTTTGCCCTCCATAATATCATTTTCCAAGCCCTCAAACCCTTTAATGTAGACCCTTTAATGTTACATGTTGTGTTATTCTGACTGTGGCTTCATAGTATTTGAATTGTTTCTTTTTGACTGCTTGCAACATTTTCCCTGTGACTTGGGAGCTCTGGAGTTTGGCTATAATATTCCTGGAAGCTTTCATTTTTGAATCTCTTTCAGAAGATGATTGGTGGATTGTTAAATTTCTATTTTACTCCATGGTTCTAGAATATCAGGGCATTTTTCCTTAATAATTTCTTTTTTGTTCTCTTTTTAAAGGCTTAACTTTTCATTTATAAAGTTTTTATTTTAAACTTAAATACACAATGAGAAAAGAAAAAATTGCCATGTACGTAAGAGAAGATTCAATATAAAATAATAAATTTTCATTTCAAAAAAGACCTTTGTAATAAATACTGAAAGTTATTTTCAAAGCCGCCCAGCTTTTCTTTACTTCCTTAATGGTTTTCTTTTGCTCTCTGCTGTGAAATTTATGTTTTTTTCTCCTTCCTCCCCCATCACCCTACACACACTCACAGCTATAAACATACGCATATACACTCATACACATATAAATCATAGTGTACTATGTTTATTTTCTCCTGTCATCTGTTTCTCTGAAAGAGGATACCACCTTCCTTCTTAAGTTCAAGTCTTTCCATGTTTTTCTAAGTCAACCAGCTCATCGTTTCCTACACCACAGAAATATTCCAACCCAATCACATCCTATCTGAGAGATTGTCTATGAAAGTTCCCCCCACCCTTTAAATTTTCTGTATTCCTTCTATTCTTGGCTACTATTCTTCATTTTGCTTGTATGAGAAAATTTTAATTTAAAACAATTTAAATTATCCTTTTTGCACTTTCACAATGCTCTCACCTTATAATACAATTTAAGATATGATAATCTTGAATCTCCTTCCTTTATATCTTGATAATTTCTGGTAATATTTTATCAAGATTCTTTTTTATCACAATTTTCAGATAGTTGGACTGTTCTTATATTATTTCTCCTTGATTGGTTGTTTTTCTGATGACGTTTCACTTTCTCTTTTATTCTTTTCTCCTTTTGATGTTCTATGATTTCTTGGTGTCTTAGAAAGTTATTAGCTCCTCCTTGCCCAATTCTATTTTTCAAGAAATTATTTTCTCCTTTAAGTTTTTGATTTTCTATTTCTACTTGGTTGATTTTCATTTCATAATTTTCTTGATTTTCTTGCATTGTGCTTATTTTTTCTAATTTTTAAAAATCTATCTTATTCAATTTTAAAAGTCTTTCTTAGGTTCTTCCAAGAACTCTTTTTGTGCTTGGGACCATTTGATGGTCTTATTGGAAAAGGAGTGGCTTTTTTAAAGCTCCATTTATCTTCCTCTGAATATGAATAAAATATTCCCATAGTACCTATCTGTGTTTAGATTCTTTCTCCTTTGTTTACTCATTTTTATTTGTTTATTTTTAGTTTCATTTTGTTTCTAGCAGCTATTTGTGTAATTGAATTGTAGACCCAAGGTATGGGAATAATGTTTCATGCCTCAGGTCTTTCTTATTGTTATTTTCTGAGGACTGTCTCAGCACCCAACCTATTTCCTACACATGTAGCTTCTTTTCCCTTTTTTTATGATCCTTTGGTATATAGACCTAATTGTGGTACTGCTTGCCCTTTGGTCATAGTTCCAAATTACTCTCCAGAATTGTTGGATCAGTTCACAGCTCTACCAACAGTGCATTAGTGTCCCAATTTTCCAACATGCTCCCCAATATTTGTCACTTTCCTTTTTTGTCATATTATCCAATAGGAGATGGTATGAGATGGTACCTCAGAGTTGTTTTAATTTGCATTTCTCTAATCAAAAGTGACTTGGACCACTTCTTTTTTTGTGTGGGGGGGGAGGGCAATTGGGGTTAAGTGACTTGCCTAAAGTCACATGACTAGTGAGTGTTAAGTGTCTGAGGGTGGATTTGAACTCAGGTCCTCCTGACTTCAGGGCTGGTGTTCTACTCATTGTGCCACCTAGCTGCCCAAGACCACTTTTCATATGCTTGTAGATAGCTTTGATTTCTTCATCTGAAAACTGTTCATATTGTTTGACCATTTATTAATTGGGTAATGGCTTATATTTTTATAAATTTGATTTAGTTCCCTATATATTTGAGAAGTGAGGTCTTTTTCAGAGTCACTTTCTGGAAAGATTGTTTCCCAGATTTCTGCTTTCCTCTTTATCTTGGTTTCATTGGTTTTGTTAGTGTCAAAGCCTTTTAATTTGGTATTATCAAAATTATCTATTTTATATTCCATAAACTCTCTATCTCTTGTTTGGTCATAAATTCTTCCCTTCCCCATAAATCTGGCAGGTAGACAGTTCCTTTTTCTTCTAATTTGCTTATGATATCACCTTTTATGTTTAAATTATGTACCAATTTTATGCCTCCTTAGTTTCTTGTTTATTTTTTGGTTTGATTAGACAAGTTATGAAGTGGGGCAGTTGAGGTCCCCCACTAGTACACTTTTGCTGTTTATTCTTATAATTCATACAACTTCTCCTTTAAGAATTTGGATGCTCTACCAGTAGGTGTATATATTTAGTGTTGATATTACTTCATTATCTATAGTACCTTTTATCAGGTTATAGCTTCCTTCCTTATTTCTTTTAACTAATTCTATTTTTGCTTTTACTTTGTCTGAGATCAGAATTGCTACTTCTGCTTTTTTTGTACATCAGCTGAAGCACAATAGTTTCTATTCCAGCCCCTTCCCTTTACTCTATGTGTCTCTCAACTCCAAGTTTGTTTCTTGTAAGCAACATATTGTAGGATCATGTTTTTTAATTTACTCTGCTTATCTGTTTCTGTTTTACTAGAGAGTTCATCCCATTTACATTCATAGTTATGATTACTGTGTATTTCCCTCTCTCTCCTTTCACCATTTCCCTCCTTTTCAGTGTTTTGTTTCTGTTTACCACCTCCCACAATTTACCTTCCCTTCTGACAGCCCCTGGCCCCTTAGTTAATCTCTTCCCCTCATATTTTCCTGTCAGGTAAGGCAGATTTCTCAATTCAACTGATTGTGTATATGATTCCATCTTTGATCCAATACTGATGAGAAGAAGGTTCAAGCTATGCCTATCACCCACCATAACATCTTTCCCTCCATTGTAATTATTTTTTGTGCCTCTTCATGTGAGATACTTTTTTTTAAGCAATTGGGGTTAAGTAACTTGCTCAAGGTTACGCGGCCAGTCATTATTTGTGTGTGGTTGCTCATTTTCTGAGGCTGGATTGGATCTTGGGTCATCCCAACTCCAAGGCCGGCACTCTTACTCACTGTGCCACTTAGCCGCCCCCATGTGAAATAATTTAATACATTTTCCTCTCCTTTTCTATACTCAGTGTACTTCTCTTTCTTATCCCTTAGTATTTTTGTCATTCCTTCAAATTCATCTTATACCCATACCCTCTGTCTATTCTTCCTAGATGTACTATTAGTAATACAGTTTTTAAGAATTACAGGTATCATCTTCTCACTTAGGGACATAAACAGTTAAGCTCCACTGAAGCCCTTATGTTTTCTTTTCTCTTTTTCCCATTTTGGGCTTCTGTTATTCTTAATATTAGAGATGAATATCTTTTGTTCAATTCTGGTATTTTCCTTATGAAAGCTTGAAATCCTTCTATTTCATTGAGTGACCATTTTTGTCCCTTGAAGTATTGTGTTTAATTTTGCTTGGTACATGATTCTTGATTTTGGTCTTAGCTCCTTTGCCTTCCAGAATAATATGGCCCTTGACCTCCAATCCTTTAATGTTGCAGCTGCTAAGTTCTGTGTAATCCTAATTGTGACTTCTCTCTATATAATTTTTTTTTCTTGCCACTTGCAGTATTCTTTACTTGGCCTGATAATTCTGAAATTCAGTTCTAATGTTCTTTTTGGTTTAGAGAGCAGGGGGGGAAATCTCTTTCCTGTGGTGACTGGTGGATTTTTTTCTATGCTTGTTTTGCTCTCTGGTCCCAGGATGTAAGGAAAATTTTCCTTGATAATTTCTTGAAAGATGCTGTCCTGGTCCTCTTTTTGATTATGGATTTTAGATAGTCCCACAATTCTGACATTGTCTCTCCTGGATCTGTTTTCCAGGAGAGTTATTTTTCCTATGAGATATTTTACATTTTCTTCTATTTTTTTATTCTTTCAAATTCGTTTGATTGATTCTTGATGTCTCATATTGTCATTAGCTTCCACTTGCCCAATTCTAACTTTTAAGGAGTTGTTTTCTTCAGTTAGCTTTTGTATCTCATTATTGATTTGACCAATTGTACTTTTTTTTCCCCTGTGGCACAAAATGCATTGGTTTTATTTTTTTTATTTTTTTTTTATTTAAACAAATGCTTTATTAACTTCTGTTTTATATCATTCATTTCTGCCAGATTTTGAGTTATATTCATTTTCCCCCCATTATTCCCCTACCCAACCCCCCAGAATAGCAGTCCCACAAGATTTCACTTCCTCCAATCTGCTCTCTCCCATACCTTCTCCCATACCCCCATTGACTTTTCCATTAGAGGAAGGTGAATCTTTGTGTCCCAATGTCTGCACATCTTATCTCCCTATTACAAGCAAAAGAATATTAATAATAGTATTTATATATATTTGAAACATTTAATGCTATGACCTCGAATTTCAGATCCACTTCCTTCCTCCCTTGTCACCTATTCCCTCTTGGGAGATAAGTAATTCTGTATATATTTTACATGTCGAGCTATGCAAAGCATTATCATAGTAGATATATTGTACAAGGCTGCTTATAATTCCCTCCCACTCATCCACCCCCCACCTGGTCCATTCCCTACATTCCCTACATGATCCTGTCCCTCTTCTTTTTTTTTTAATTAAACAAATGCTTTATTAAGTTCTGGTTTACATCATTCATTTCCACCAGATTATGAGTTACATTTTCCGCCCATTTTTTCCCTACCCACCGCCCCAGAATAGCAGTCCCACTAGATATCCCCTCATCCAATCTGCTCTCTCCCATATCTTCTCCCATACCCCCTTCAACTTTGCCATTAGGGCAAGGTGAATCTCTGAGCCCCACTGCCTGGACATCTTATGAAACATTTAATTTTAAAACTTCGATTTTCAGATCCATTCCCTTTCTCCCTTGTCACCCACTCCCTCTGAGAAGATAAGCAATTCAGTATGTGTAGTACATGTATATCTATGCAAAGCATTACCATAGTAGATATATTGTAAAAGACTGCTTATATTTTCCTCCCACCTGTCTCACCTCCCACCTGGTCCATTCCCTACTTTGATCCTGTCCCTCTTTGATAGTGGGTACTTCTAACCTCCCCTCTCTCCAGAATGCCCTCCCCTCCATCATCCCCCCTCTCATCCCTCTTTCCCCTATTCAGGAGAGTGAGTGAGGGTAAGATATTCCATTTAGTATGTATGTGTTTCTCTCCTTGAGCCAACTTCAATGAGAATATGCTTTTGCCTTTTTGCCTTCCTGTTCTTCTCCTCCCCTGCAACTACTTCCCCTTGCCTCTTCTACATGAGATAGTTTGCCCTACCCTGTCTCTATCCATCTCCTCTTGCCACTTTCCTCTCACACCTCTTGACTTCACCCCTAAAGAATCATCCCTTCCTTGGGGTGGGTAGGTGGCACAGCGAGCAGAGAGCCAGCCACAGAGCCAGAAGGACCCAAGCCCGTATCCGGCCCCAGACACCCAACACACAAACACAAACCCAGCCATGTGAACCTGGGCAAGTCACCCAACCCCAATTGCCCTCCAAAATAAAAAAATCATCCCTTCCCATCAAATTCAACCTGTGCCCTCTATCCATGTATACCTATGAACATATGCCATGTACCCTTCTTCAATTATTTTCATAATGAGAGAGGTTTCATCAAACACAGTTATTGTTTTTCCATGTAGGACTGTAAATAGTCCAACTTTGATAAGTTCCTTTTGATTTCTTTTCTTTGATTGCCTTCTCAAGCATCTCTTTCTTCTTGTATCTGAATGTCAAATTTTCTATTCAACTCTGGTTTTTTCCTCAAGAATGCTTGAAAGTCCTCTATTCCACTGAATGACCATATTTTCCCCTGAAACAAGATACTCAGTTTTGCTGGGTAGGTGACCCTTGGGTTCAATCCCAGCTCTTTTGCCCTCTGGAGTATCATATTCCATGCCCTTCGATCCCTCAGTGTAGAAGCTGCCAGGTCCTGGGCTATTCTGATTGTGTTTCCACAATATTGAAATTGTTTCTTCCTGGCTGCTTGTAGTATTTTCTCCTTGATCTGGGGATTCTGGAACCTGGCTATAATATTCCTGGGAGTTTTCTTTTTGGGATCTTTTTCAGGAGGTGATCTGTGGATTCTTTCAACCTCAATTTTGCCCTCTGGGTCTAAAACATCAGGGCAATTTTCCTTGAGAATTTCTTGAAGGGTGATTTCTAGGTTCTTTCTTTGATCATGGCTTTCAGGTAGTCCAATAATTTTTAAATTATCTCTCCTGGATCTATTTTCCAGGTCAGTGGTTTTTCCCATGAGATATTTCACATTGCCTTCTATTCTGTCATTTGTTTGGATCTGTTTAATAGTATCTTGATTTCTCATAAAGTCACTAGCTTCCATTTGCTCCAGTCTTACTCTGAAGGAATGAATCTCCTCAGTGAGCTTTTGAGATTCTTTTTCCATCTGGCAAATTCGACTTTTTAAGGCATTCTTCTCCTCATTGCCTTTCTGAACCTCTTTTGCCATTTGAGTTAGTCTATTTTTTAAGGTGTTAATTTTCCTCAGTCAGGCTGTTGACTGTCATTTCATACTTTTCTTGCATCTTTTTCATTTCTCTTCCCAAATTTTTCCCCACTTCTCTTATCTGCTTCTTAAGGTCCTCTATGGCCTGTAGCCAGCTTGTATTTTCATTTGGGGCTTTTAGTGCAGGAGTTCTGACCTCACAGTCCTCCTCCATGCTTTGAGCCTCTTTGCCCCTAAAATAGGAGTCCAATGTTGAACTTTTCTGTTTATTTTGTTTTGTTTGCCTAGGCATATTGCCACTTAATTACTTGATTTTGGGGCTTGTTGCCACAGTAGGACTCTGCCACCAGACAGGGGAGCTTCCGCCCAAACGTGGGGTCTTCACAACTTCCGCCAGTTGGGTGGCCTCTGTAAAGCCTCCACCCACTCTGGCAAGTTGGATACCCACCCCAAACTTCCCCCCCAGACCACAGTCCAGATCCAGGCAGTTTAAAGCAAAAGCGATTAACCCCCAGACTGATTGCTGGATCTTCCTACAGTTCGCAGACCAGGAGCTAGAGCCACTACTGATGCTGCAAAATGGCTTCTGTGCAGCTGTTTCTTCAGCAGCTTTTTGCCCCCAGGGGAGGAAGCCACGTGTTCCCCAAATACTGGTCCCAAAGTCCATAGGGCACTAACCTCTCACTTTGTCCTAGGCATATCTGTGCTGATAATTCTGGAGTCACCACAATTGCTGGTGTTCTGGGGTTCCTCCAGCCTGCTGAAGGCCCGGCCGCCCTGGGGCTATAACCTCAGACCTGGGCTCGGCTTTTCGGTCTGTGCTGTCCGTTCCCAGCACGCTGTGCTGCCTGCTCTCAGAGCGCTACGCTTGCTGCTCCCTGCAGGGCTCCTGGGCTGTCCTCAGCAGGAGGTTAGCTTATCTGTGCCGTTCTGTGGGTGCTGTGGCTCCAGAAGTTGTTCGGAGCTCCCTTTCACATTGTTTGAAATTTGTGTGGGGCAGAGCACATTGGAAATGCTGTTTCTACTCCGCCATCTTGGCTCTGCCCCCCCAATTGTACTTTTTAAAGAGCTGTTTTCTACAGTGAATTTTTGTATCTCTTTTTCCATTTGGCCAATTCTACTTTTTAAGCAGTTGTTATCTTTGTCTAAGCTATTGGCTCTTTTTTTTTTTTCGTAATTCTTTTGCTTCATATTTCCTTTCCCAATTTTTCTTCTGTCTTACATGACTTTTATGTTCTTTTTTTGAGCTCCTCCATGATTTTTTCCTGGACTTGAGACCACTTCCCATTTTTGTTTGGGGCTTCGTCCATAGGTGTTTTGCCATGGTTGTGCTCTTCTAAGTTTGCATCTTGATCTTCCCTGTCACCATAATAACTTTCTGTGGTCAAAATGTTTTGGTTGTTTTTTTGCTCATCTTTTTTGACTTTTTTCCTTTCTTTTAAATTTGAACTCTGCTTCTGGGGTAGAAGGGGCAGTGTATAAGGTCTTTTGTGTCAGGAGATGTAGGACCTGGCTGTTTACCTGGTTATGCACTGATGTTGCCCTGAGGCCCATGGGGGATCCTGGTGTCTGGTGCTGCATTTGAGGTCATCTTCTAGGGAGAGGGTAACTTGTGTTGCTGGATGCCGTAGAGGTCTGGCACCTTATATGATGTTGAGCTAGGGTCCTAGTGGTATTAGTATTTGCTATGTGCTAAGACCTGGTGGAGTGTTTCTGCATTTCCCTGAGGAAGTCTGGATGCTGGAGGCTGCCTGTTGCCCAGGGCTATGCTAAAGCATGTAACAGTTCTCTCCTGTCTATGCTAAGGCATTTAATGGATCCTGGAATTGGTGTTTGCCTGCTCCACCACACTGGGGCTCAGGATCTTTCACTGGCTTGCTGGGATGCTTCCTATTCTGGATTGAGCCCCCCTTTTACCTGAGTGAGACAGACCTTTTGTGCTGATCTTCCATGTTTCTTGGGCCCGAAGATTGTTTTGTTTTGCCCTGTCTTTTTGCTGGTTCTATTTTTCCAGTATTTTTGTTTGAGGATGCTATTTTTTCTTCTGTTTGGGATTAAATGTGGAAGAGCTATGGTGATTTATTGCTTACTCTACCCTTGGCTCCCAGAAGTCACCAATTCTACTTTTTAAGGAGTTGTTTTCTTTCATGGATTTTTGTGCCTCTTTTTACTGATTTTCTTATTCTATTTTAAAAAATATTGTTTTCTTCAATATTTTTTGTGGCTCCTTTACCAAGCTGTTGACTCCTTTTTATGATTTTCCTGCATCACTCTAATTTCTTTTCCCAATTTTCCCCTACCTCTTTTACTTGATTTTTAAAATACTTTCTAGTGTTTCATTGTCTGGGGCCAATTTATTATTTTTTTCTTTGGGGCTTTGGATGGAGGAGTTTTAAATTTTGTTGTTTTCTTCTGAGTTTATATTTCAGTCTTCTTTGTCATGATAGTAACCTTCTATAGTCAGGACCTTTTCTGCTATTTGCTCATTTTCTATCCTAGTTCTTGATTTCTAACTCTCTGCTAAAATGGGACTCTACTTCCAAAAGAGGAAGGGGCACCCTCCCAAGTTCTGTTTTTTTGTGAAGCTATTTAGAGAGGCATTTCTGGGGAACTGTAAGTTTTTGTTTCTTACAAGGTGATATGATCTAGAAAGAGCTGTGTTTACTACTCTTCTTTACCATGCACTGATCTGTGAGCAACCACAAGCACTCTTTTCCACCCTAGAACTATGACTAAGGTTTCTGTTCTGACCCCCTTGCCATCTGTGGGCTGAGAAGTCTGGAAACTACCACTGTCACCACTGATTCAATTACTCCCAAGGTGTATTCCTGGTTTGCTGGTGCCAGGTGTACTGAACCACACCTGGCATCTTGTTCCACTCTAACCTTGGTGCAACAGACCATTCCTGCTGACCTTCTAAGTTTTCTGGAACTGCAAAATATCTTAATTTATATTTTTGTGGTTCTGCCATTCTAGAATTTGTTTTGAGGAATTATTTAAAGGTATTTGAAGAAGTTTGGAGGACACCTCAGGTGACTTCCTTACTTTTCTCCACCATCTTTGTTTTGTCCGTCATTATGTAACTTGTCAAAGACCTTCCCTTGAAATGGGGGAAAATTTACCATTGTCTAATAAATAAAGTCTAAACTCCACAATTTGTCTTCAATCTGTATTTCCAACATTACTTCACATCATTTTCGCATTATCCACTGTTCAGCAAAATTTGCCTTTCTTAGGTCATGTCTCTTACTGTCTTGTTTTATGATTTTATTCATAATTTTTCTTTGCTTAGCCTTTTACTAAACTTTGAGTCTACCTATACTTTTAGAACCTCCCTTTACTTCCATCATTATAGGTGCCTGTTTTTTCTCTTGTCATGATGGATTTCCCCCATAACTTGTCAATAAATCTCTTTTAATTTTGGAAATTATCATCTTTCCCAAGGATATTTTATTTTTCATAGACTTTGAAATCTATCAGAATGAATCTCTAATGGTAGAACTTAAGGTTCTGTGACAAGCAATAGGTGAGATATTTTGGGGCAGCTGGTCCCATCAAGTGCCCTTAAAATCATACCACTCAATTGATCTGAGTGGTATACAATTATACCACTCAATAGTTTTCCTACTCTTAAAGGTATATGTAACAGAGGCTATAGAACATCCTCTGTAATTCCACACATTATATCCTATTAGCTGAAGGAGATGAATATCCAAATTTGTTTAGCCTATTCTATTGGCTACCAGGATTAACTAGTTTACTGAAACACTTTTAATCAAGAACTTATAAGATATAAGATTGATTTGATCTTGCTGGAAGAAGGTTTCAGTAAGGCATGCTTTTAAGGTAGGCAGTCAACTGCCAGAAATACAATGGAATTTTAATTGGCACATAAAATATTAGGAACAAATTTAAACAGGGGATATATAAAATAAAATTTCATTCACTAGTAAAAGACAAGCACACATCCAATAACTTAACATTCTCTTTTCAAATATAAGTTTTGAGCATTATTATTTCTTTTTCCCAGTGTGCCTGCATTTTTTAATAGCAGGGTTCTAAGTTGTCAAGAACATTTGTGTTAAATTTCCCTTTTTTTCTGTAATGTAATTACAGTAATTGCTGAAGATTTTGTCTGAAGACATGAGAGTTTGACTCTTATTAACTCAGCTAAGGATGTCCATTAGCCACAGCTGTGGTTTTTTTTTTTTTTTTTAAACGATCCCCTGAAAACCTGTGCCTATTTAGTTCATTTATTCAACACACATCTATTTGTAGAAAGTGGTTATGGCCCTGAAGAACTAAATAGCTAGGCCATAGGTATGGTTAACATATCCATTTAGATAAGCTTAAAATAAAAAATCCCACTATTTAGTAACAGCTAATTATGAATATTAATTAGTATTACAAAACATTTTTTAAAATCAGTGCAAGTAGTATTTTAAGAAATCAAATTGGTTAGAGTAGAAACATCTGTAGAGATTATATGGCTAAAAGTACTCAGAGAATCATAGAGGATCTTAGATGATTTGGTCTCTTAGGGGAAAATATGGAGAGGAAAGGGAAGGAAACAAACATTAGTGAAGAACTTATATGCCAGACATTGTGCTAAGCACTTTACATATAACTCTTTTGATCCTTTCAGATAGATGTTCTTATTATCCCCATTTTTTTAGGAAACTGAGGTAAACAGATATTACATAACTTGCTCAGGATCCCATAAGTAGAAGTATCTGGGCCAGATTTGATCTCAAGTCTTCCAGATTCCAAGTCCATCTCTGTCCACTGCACTACCTAGTTGCTTCTAGATATTATTGTGCTTCTTTTTCAATAGTTACCAAAAATTAATTCAGTAGAGGTTTTTTTTTCTTTTAAGCAAGTTTCCCTCATCCACACATTAAGATCATTCAAGATCCCTTGGAAGATAGACCCACCCACATAATTGCATTCAATGATAAAGAAATATCTGAAGTACATATCGAGGTTATACTTGTTAAAGGTTTTTGCCACTATGTCAGATGAGATACAGTTCGGAGGCCAGCATGAAAAGGCATCCATTGGTGTGAATTATGAGGACTTCAAAATGCAGCTACTCAAATCTGAACCATCACATATCTTCTTGGAAGAGATCATTAAACATTTTAAGGAGTTTGGTCTGTCCATTCACATAGGAAAGACCAAGTAGATGATGAATGTCTAGATTCACTATTATTTGATGAACACTGGAGAAATTATGATCAGTATTTTATGACAGGACACTGGTAGAAATGGGAAGGTGTGAGGTAACACTATTCCCTCCCCAATTTCCTCACTTCCATCAGAGCAGCCAAGACTCTTGTGATTTAGGAAACTATTCTGGAGTCAAGGGGTAATTTATCTAATCACTTCTTGTGATTATCAGAAAATCATCAAATCTAGCATAGCCCCTTTCTCCTTATCCCCTTTCACTTCTAATCCTGAGTAATTTCAGACATCTCTCAATATCCAGATAATTTTTGGTGACTGGCAATTTTGTTCTTACTTCTCTAGGCTTCTTTGACACTCTTTTCTGCTGGTACTTCCCTTATGACCACTCCTCTTCAATCTCCTTTGCTAGTTCTTCATTCAGGTCATATGGCCACTATCTCTGGGTATTCCTCAAGGCTATGTCTTTTTCTTTTCTTTTTTTTTCCTCTTATATACCAGTGTTTCTCAAAGAGTGCTCTTTGATATCCCCCTCAATATCCCCTCAGACCTTTTCATGGGGTGTATGAAGTCAAAACTCTTTTCATGATACTGACTTTATTTACCCACTAAAAGACTTTTTAACTTGTGTGAGACTGGCTTTTCTTCATATACATCAACCAAAACAACATATTATAACATTGAATGTAGAAGCAGGTATGAGAATCTGCTTAATATAAAATGCTAGACATTAAAGAGATTTGCAAAAAAGAAATTAAAACAGCATCGCTCTTAGTAATAAATTGTTTT
Source organism: Gymnobelideus leadbeateri (assembly GCA_011680675.1). Classification (NCBI taxonomy): domain Eukaryota; kingdom Metazoa; phylum Chordata; class Mammalia; order Diprotodontia; family Petauridae; genus Gymnobelideus; species Gymnobelideus leadbeateri. The sequence goes on along the minus strand of WOXC01010333.1, from coordinate 275,333 downwards.
GTTTTGAAAGTTATTTTTCATAAAACGTTTTTTTTTGCTTTTTGGAGGGCAATTGGGGTTAAGTAACTTGTCCAAGGTCACACAGCTAAGTTTTTTTTGTTTTGTATGTGTTAAGTGTCTGAGGCCGGATCTGAAATCAGGTCCTTCTGACTCCAGGGCCAGTGCTCTACTCACTGCGCCACCTAGCCTCCCCTTTCATAAAACTTTTAATCATGTTAACATGCTTATTTTTATTATAAAATGAATATGTATTTTTTATTTTAAATTTCTAATTGGTAGCTTCTGCTAGTTATAACCCACAAAACAAATGTTAAGGGGTTCTGTAAAGGCCTTCCTTGGACTCTGTAATAATAGTGGAATTTAAAGATCCCCCTGTATTGGTTTGGTTTTTGGGTTGAGTGTTAAAACCCAGAGCTTGTGAATCCCACTTGTGGTATAGACTTGTTGATGTGAAAAGAGAGGGCTGAACTGGGAGGAGCTGGTGCCATGGATTTGGAGAGGCACAACCAGAGAAGAAGAGGCAGAAGAATTTTTGGAAGCAGCATCATGGAGGCAGAGAGAGAGAGAGAGAGAGAGAGAGAGAGAGAGAGAGAGAGAGAGAGAGAGAGAGAGAGAGAGAAAGAGAGAGGATTGCTGAGGGCCAGTTTGAGCTGCCCAGGACTTTTGAGAACTGCCACCCAGAGCTGCCAAGGACTGAGGAGACATACTTTGTCTGTTTTGATGTTGTTTTCCTAGATTTGTCCACTGGTGAAGTACAGTGCCGTTGTTGCAGAGGTCCTGGAACCTTGCTGTTGGTTCAGAAGCCCTGAAGAATGATTTTCTTGTTGTATGTTTACAGAAATCCTGGAAGAGGATTTTGCTAATGTTTTCAGGGGTTCTAGGAATGTTCTGTAGACAGAGAATAAATTAATGAGGACTCTGGCAATGTGTCTTGTGGCCTTATTAAGCTTTGTCTCCCCAGGAACAGAGATTGCTGAGAACTCACCTCTGGTCAAGATGAAGAAAAGAACTCTCTTTGGGTATTAAATGCTGTGATGATATCTCAAACTTGTTGTAACTCAGGGGTAGATGGCCTTTCTGCTCTCTACTGCCCCTTTTAAGAAGGTGCTTGGCACTGATGATAATTATTAACTGATATCTAACTGATAATAACTGTAATTCAGTTTTGATCCAGGGGTGGGAAACTTTTGACTTTTTGTGTGACTGACCAAATGAATGTTTATGATTGGAAACTAATCTCCATTTGAGAAGAAGGTCTTTGGGATTGACTAAATGAATGTACAAGAGGTGGGCTAGTACTTGGAAATTATTGAATTACACTTGGTGAATTCTGTATTTTGAATTATGCTGTATATTGATTTTCTCTGTTCTTAATTTGTCACTGAATAAAATGGAGAGTGGCTATGCTGGTATTTTGAATCTTTGGAAGTTGCCTTTGCTTGGCATTACAGACTCTTCCACTACAACTCATGGTTTTAGTAATCATTAATCATCCCAAGATTTGTCTTTTCTATTTTTTCAAATGAATTGTTACATTTTCTATTAGTATCAATAAGATTATCTACCTAGTGAGAAAAGTGATGAATAGAATAAAATCATCTTAATACTTTATGTTCTTAATCCTAAGCTGAGTAAATTTGCTCCTCTTAGAAAGATTCAGTAATTTGATGGATCTATGATCTGATAGTTGTGGTTCCAGGGATTTCAATTACAGCCTATCCATCATATTTTGTTCTGTATAATTCTTGTCCATTATCGTATGTACATACATACATATATATATGTGTGTATATATATATATATATATATATATATATATATATATGTCTTCTGAAGATGATCTAAATAAGACATCAGAAGCTTCTTCGGGTTTTTTACATTCTAGGACACAAATGGAGAGCTCAGGCTCTCCATCCTGTTATCCTTTCTTATACCACATGATTTCATACATTTTATTAATGACATATCTTAAGCTGCTTTTTGAGAATAAGTCATTATTAGAAACATGCAGTTTACCTACACCTATACTATATATCTATATATCTCTCCATTTCTCTTTGGGGAATGTGACATACTCATTTCCATGAATTTGTGGCCTTCCAAGAGTCATCATCACACAGTATTGCTCAGAGAACATTTGTATTGAAGTATATGACTTTGTACCTATGAGCAATTAAGATTGTTCAAAGCATTATACAATTTCCCAGATGGAATATAGCTTTGTCGCTTTCTCCTTTTAAATTATGGACCCAACTCACAGTCCATTTGCAGAGCCATAACTCAGTGGACTAGCCATCAACTTTATGTCATGATCTAGATAAGACAATTTTATATCTTATAAACAGCATTTGAGATAGATTCATATTTTTGTGAAACTCTATAATCTATTGTTTCCTTGAAGAAGTTAATCTTCAGGATTTCTTGGCCAGTTAGAGAAGTTGCTTCACTGAGTGTAGAGAGGCAAAAATGCATGGCTTGCTAGAGGAGAATTATAGATAGAATATATATATTTTTAACCTAAATGAATTGACAACTGTATTTCAGGTTCAACCACTTTTACAAGACTGAAGGCAACTCTTTTTTTTTTTTTTTGACTACATGATTGCCAGGTTTAATGTAACTGTTATTCCCATTTCTGCTCTGCAAAAGTAAGAAAATGCCCCTCAAAATTACACTATAAAATATAAGCACAAAGTTTCTTGACATAGTTCTAGAGAAAATGTTGGCACCAACTGCATTTAAAGAACAAGTTTTAAGGCATAATAAAAAAATACAAGGACAATTAATTTCTTAAAGCATCTTAGAAGAGACTGAATAGGATGCTGAGTCTTTGGATCTTCCAAATACAGTTAGTTTAATAATCAAATGCCAGAAAAATATACCTCCTTTACATACAAATGAGCACAGATGAATTAACACTTCCTGCTAGCCAATCTCTTTCTTGTGTGTTATTTTCATTCCCCACCCTTCCAGAGCCTCTCTACAACCAGTTTCAAGGCCCACAGCAAAATCAGGAAATAAGGGGAAAAAGTTAGAAGGGGAGGGAAAACATTATCCTACAGCTATTTAGAACACTTCTGCTCATCTTCCTCACTGGGGATACTTTATCCCTGTCACTCACCACCCCAATCTACTTGAATTCTTGTTCTTGAAATCATCACTAGTGGTTTAGAGATTTAGAATTTGGGTGGAAAAAGGGAATTATCATTGCCAAGGATGTGGCTAACGAAGTGTGTTTTGGCCACCACAAGATAGCACCCAAAACAGACACATGGTTATAAATGATAATTAGGTTCCATAGTTAAGCAGCATTCTGAGTTAAGTAGTCTTCTGTTATCTATCCTAAGAATTCACCATTTTATATTATTTCTACAGAAAAATGATTTTTTAGTTTCAAACAATTGACTTTCAAAATCTTAGAACACAGTCCATTAGTTAAATTGGATATTGTCTGTACTTTACAGGCTCATAGGAAACAGCAAGCTTATCTTGGCTATAAAGCAATTTCCAAAATTATCAGGAAATCCTCAAGAGGTAAAATCTTTGGCTAACAAATCCCATATGTCAGTTCCCCTTAATTTGCCAAATACAAAGTGTTTAACAGCAATTTCCTACAGGCACTTAAATACTGAGGACAATGGATGCACATTAATACAAGGTTTCAGTTTGCTAAATATTCTTAGAACATTTCCAGAATTTGGTGCTCACCTTGTAGATATCCATCATGAAACCTCATCTGCTCTACTTGCATGGTAAAAACATGTTCCAAAATTCAAGAGGTATGTAATTGTACAATATAGCATTGTTTAGTCTGAGTGAGGAACATCTCCCTAAATGAATGGAAGGACCATGATTCTATAGTTAAATGTGATCAAGAAAATTGTAATCTATTATTGCCACTTGAAAAACTGATATTTTAACCATTGATGTTAGATCTAGTTAATTTCCATATCTAAAGTTTCCAGTTTCACTGGGCAGAAGATTGAAGAGATTCCCCAAAATGAATAATCACTCATACAAGGAAATTATCTGCTTACTCTTTAGTGTACCTATGTAATTAAGGTGTCATAAATGGTTCAAAGTTATCAGCAGTTTGTGAAGCTGGTATTTGAACAGCATTAAAAATGGCTCTTTAAATATTGTCCAAAATGTTTATTTTGAAGAACTAAAGATTTGCTCTCCTCCCCCATCAACTGATTACAGTAAAAAAAGTCTTAGAAAAATATGAATAACCAAAATATCAGAAAGAAATCAGTTAGGTTAATAAGGCCTTTACAAAATACTGGAAGGCCCTACTTACCCCCTTTAGAAAAGAATTGTGGTTTGTGAAAGTAGTATGTTCACACCACTGGTGAACTGAAGAGGCAGTCAAAGGCATTTAAGGCTTATGAGAATGGCAGGGAGAAATTATTCACTTTAAAAATCAGTTAATAAGAGAACCAACTTACTCTCTTACTAAGGCAGACCCTTAAAATCAGGCCAAGGGTTTCTAGATGACAGAAGGTACAGAAGCCTCTGGAAGATCTGGGTGCAAAAATCTGCCATTAAGAATAGGTCTACAGGGGCGGCTAGGTGGCGCAGTGAATTGAACGCCGGCCCTGGAATCAGAAGGTCCTGAGTTCGGAGCCGGATTCCGACACTTAATCCGCACAAACAAAAAAACCTAGCCGTGTAACCTTGGGCAAGTTACTTAACCCCGATTGCCCTAAAGGGGCGGCTAGGTGGCACAGTGAGTAAGAGAGCCGGCCTCGGAGTTTGGATGACCCGAGATCAGATCCGGCCTCAGAAAACGAGCACCCACGCATAAATCAAATAACTAGCCGTGTAACCTTGAGCAAGTTACTTAACCCCAATTGCATTAAAAAAAAAAAAAAAAGAATAGGTCTACAAACAAGGGAAAAGGAAAATTGGCTTGACTGATTAAGCGCTTGCAAGAGGTCAAATCAAGTCCAATACCCCTTTCAACTTACAGCTTGGTGAGTCTTTCCCTGGCTTTAGTGAGAAAGAGGTCTAAAAGCCTCATAGGATGTCTGCAGAACAATGCATCATGGAGGCAAACTTAAAAGGACACAAACAGATTTGACACCTGTTTCCTTAAATATTAGTAGTGCCCCCAGAAAAGGTAAAGGTCCTGCATCATCACTCTATATAATTTAATGGCTCGGTGAGCTAAATGATCTATTACCCTTCTAAAACACTAGTTGTATCCCTTTACCAGACAGAGGAGGGGGAGCACTCCTCGTCAAGCTGTCCAACCCAATCATTCACATGGGTTTTTAATTCTCTAGTGACACTGTCAATGGCTACTGCTGCAGGACGATCCCTAGATGTACATTGCCCACCAAAACACAGATGTTCCTAGTACCCATGAAGATTCTACTCTTTCCCCATTTTCTTTCACTCCATTAAAGATTCTCATATTTGGAACAAATTCTTGGATGCAAACCTGGGGAATTCCTTAATGCTCCCACAGGATTTGTTTTCTCTATTCCCTGAAAGCCTGTGTCCCCTGGTCCTGTGTAGCCCTAGCTGTTTCTAGAACACAAGTTTGAGCAGCAAGCTACATGAAAATCTTCACATAAATTATCCACCCTCCCCTCCCCACCCCACCCCAACTTGTACTAATTAGAAACTATAAACCTTGGCACCCTAACAGAAGAGTTTCTAGTCTGAAGATGCTGGTATTAGTTTCCTTTAGTAGAAAGAGATGCTGGATTTGCCACCTGGTGGGTTGAGGACTTTGTTGTGTGAGCGAGGCCTGGGGCCCAACCTGGGCTCATGGTTGTCAATCTTGAGTTTAGATTCAGCTTCCTTGGCTCATTCCTCCTTTCCTTTGTCACATTTCTCATCCTGTCCTTCTCTTGAAGATTGTGTATTCTCTGTAGCTTTGAGTTACAATTTTGTGTCCTCACCTTCACATAAAACAATATGATCCTTGGGCTTGTTTGGGTGTGCTAAGGGTACAGTAATGGTGACTGGAGACCCAAAGATGTCACTGGTTTTCCCACCAGGGGGATTCAAATGATATCGAGCCTGCACAGGAGTAGGCTCTTCAAAGATGCCACTTCCTTTGCCTCCTGGAGGATTTGACCTTTTGGGTGTGTTCTGAGGATTTGACCTTTTGGGTGTGTTCTGAGGTTCCTCGGATGCTCCAAAGATATTAGATGCCTCTCTATTTGGTCTACATGAAGGAATAACTTCTTCAGGAGTCCCAAAGAGATTGCTTGAGTCTCCTCCAGGGGGTTTCATTGCCCTGGAGCTTGTCTGTGAACACTCTTTGCTCAGGGTATTGATCAGGGAATGATTATTTTATGCCGGTAAACCAGAGCAGATTTAAATATGGGTTATCATTATGACCTCATCCAGGAAATTGGCAAAAAACCCTAAAAATAACCAACCAAATTAATTTAGATTAAGTTGAGTTTAAAGAATTAGAGAATTCAAGAGTTGGAAGAAGACTCAGGGATCAGAGGGAAATAAGATAAAATTAGATAAATTAGATAAAAGGGAATTTGCACAATAACATTCTTGAGAAATGGTCAGTTCAGTTCCAATTTGGATCAGTTCTTATTGCATAGAATTTTATAATATATCAAAATGTTTAATTGATTAAAAGTTTCTACTTTGAAGATCACAGATTGAGAAATAATGAGAGAAACACACATATGTAGAGAATGAGAACTGGACCTGTGGTTTGATTGGTGGCATAATGGATGGAAGAGTGGACCTAGACTCAGGGAAACTTTAGTTCAAATTTAACATCAAGCCGTTACTATATATGTTAACATGGCAAAGTCACTTAACCTCTCTTTGCCTCAGGTTTCTTATCTGTAAAATGGGAATAATAGCAACTACCTGACAAGATTGTTGTGAAGATTTAAAGAGATAAAATTACAGTGAGTAGCACAGTACCTGACTATAGTAAGAAGTATATGAATGTTTTCAATGATGATGTTGATGATGTTGAACTCCCAGATAAGGAATGTCCCTCTACCAAAGCAGGTTGATGCTTACTCTGCAATTTAGAGTCTTAATAAATTGCCTAGAGTACTGAGTTTAAGTGACTGGCCTAGGTTCATATGATAATTATCTATCACAGGTGGGGCTTGGACCCAAGAATTCATGACTCCAACATAATTTCTCTGTGTTTTGATGTTCATTCAATCCATTTTTCTCACCCAATCAGGATTATGGCAGCTATTATATATTAACACTAAGGAAATTCTTTCCTCAATAAGTTTCATGTATGGCTCATGGTTTTTTTCTGTCCCAATTCCAGCCTCCATAGTAGGAGACTTCAACATACATATAGATAATCACTAACTTCTCAGTTCCTCAATTTATTAATTTCCCATGACCCATTCTTCCACTCTACTCTAGTTACATATAGAGATGGTAATATCCTTCATCTTACCAGTGTTCTACATTGATGATCATGAACTTTGAAATTCATTTGATTTTTTTTATTATTAAACACATGCTTTATTAACTTCTGTTTTACATCATTCATTTCCATCAGATTTTGAGTTATAATTTTTCCCCTGTTTTTCCCCTACCCACCATCCCAGAATAGCAGTCCCACAAGATATCGCTTCCTCCAATCTCCTCTCCCATATCTTCTCCCATACCCCCTTCAACTTTGCCATTAGAGCAAGGTGAATCTCTGTGCCCCAATGCCTGCACATGTTATCTCCCAATTACATGCAAAAGAGTATTAATAATAGTATTTATATATATTTGAAACATTTAATTTTAAGACCTCAAATTTCAGATCCATTCCCTTCCTCCCTTGTCACCCATTCCCTCTGGGAATATAAGTAATTCAGTAGATGTTGTACATGTCTAGCTATGCAAAACATTATCATAGTAGATATATTGTACGAGGCTGCTTATAATTCCCTCCCACCCATCCCACCCCCCACCTGGTCCATTCCCTACTTGATCCTGTCCCTCTTCTATAGTGGGTACTTCCAACCTCCCCTCCCCCCAAGAATGCCCTCCCATCCATCATCCCTCCTCTCATCTGCCTTCCCCCTATTCTGCTGCAGGGTGAGATATCCCATTTAGTATGTATGTCATTCTCTCCCTGAACCAAATTCAATGAGAATGTGGTTTTGCCTTTTTACCTTCCTATTCTTCCCCTCCCCTGCAGCCACTTCCCCTTGCTTCTTCTACATGAGATAGTTTACCCTACCCTGTCTCTCCCCGTCTCCTCTTGCCACTTGCCTCTCTCACCTCATAATTTCACCCCTTAAGTATCATCCCTTCCCAACAAATTCAACCTATGCCCTCTATCCATGTATAATTGTAAACATATATACACACATTCAATTATGTATTCAAATGACCATACACCCTTCTTCCATTATTTTCATACTGAGAGAGGTTTCATCAGTCATAGTTATTGTTTTTTCACGTAGGAATGTAAATAGGTCAACTTTGATAAGTTCCTTTTGATTTATTTTCCCTGATTACCTTCTCAGGCATCTCTTGCTTCTTGTGTCTGGATGTCAAATTTTCTATTCAACTCTGGTTTTTTCCTCAAGAATGCTTGAAAGTCCTCTATTCCACTGAATGACCATATTTTGCCCTGAAACAAAATACTTAGTTTTGCTGGGTAGGTGACCCTTGGGTTCATTCCCAGCTCTTTTGCCCTCTGGAATATCATATTCCATGCCCTTCATTCCCTCAGTGTAGAAGCTGCCAGGTCCTGTGCTATTCTGATTGTGTTTCCACAATATTGAAATGGTTTCTTCCTGGCTGCTTGTAGTATTTTCTCCTTGATCTGGGGATTCTGGAGCCTGCCTATAATATTCCTGGGAGTTTTCTTTTTGGGATCTTTTTCAGGAGGTGATTGGTGGATTCTTTCAACCTCTATTTTGCCCTCTGGGTCTAAAATATCAGGGCAATTTTCCTTGAAAATTTCTTGAAGGGTGATTTCTAGGTTCTTTCTTTTATCATGGATTTCGGGTAGTCCAATAATTTTAAATTGTCTCTCCTGGATCTATTTTCCAGGTCAGTGGTTTTTCCCATGAGATATTTCACATTGCTTTCTATTCTTTCATTTGTTTGGATCTGCTTAACAGCATCTTGGCTTCTCATAAAGTCATTAGCTTCCATTTGCTCCAGTCTAACTCTGAAGGAATGAATCTCCTCAGTGAGCTTTTGAGATTCTTTTTCCATCTGGCAAATTCGGCTTTTTAAGGCATTCTTCTCATCATTGCCCTTTTGGGCCTCCTTTGCCATTTGAGTTAGTCTATTTTTTTTTGGTGTTGTTTTCCTCAGATAGGCTGTGGACCCTCATTTCATACTTTTCCTGCACTCCTCTCATTTCTCTTTCTGATTTTTCCTCCACTTCTCTTATTTGATTTTTAAAGTCCTTCTTAAGGTCCTCTATGGCCTGCAACCCACTCATATTTTCCTTTGGGGCTTTTGGAGCAGGACTTCTGAACTCATAGTTCTCCTCCCGTTCTATGCTTTGATCCTCTTTGCCCCCCAAATAGGAGTCTAATGTTGCATTTTTCTGTTTAATTTGTTTCCTTTGCCTTGGCATGTTGCCACTTAATTACTTGACTTTTGGGCTTGTTGCCCCAGTATGACTCTGCCACCAGACAGGGGAGCTTTTTTTCCGAACCTTTGGGGGGACAACTTCTGTTTCTGGCAAGCTCGATATCCACCCCACGACCTCCACCCCAGACACAATCCAGATCCAGGAGGGTTAAAGCAAGAGCATTTACCCCCCGAGACTGATCGCTGGATCTCCCTACAGTTGGCAGGCCAGGAGCTGGAGCTGCCACTGAAAACTCCAAAATGGCGTGTCTCCCCAGAGGCTTCTAGCCCCCCGGGAGGAAGCCAACATGTTCCCCAAATAATGGTCCCAAAATCCATAGGGCACTAACCTCTCATTTTGTCTTAGGCATGTCTGTGTTGATTCTTCTGGAATCACCACAGCAGCTGGTGTTCTGGATTCCCTCCAGCTGGCTGCTGGCCTGGCTGCCCTGGGGCTAAAACCGCAGCTCAGGTGGATCTGGTCTCGGCTCTCTGCTGCTGCGCACTGTGCTGCTGGCTCCCAGAGAGCTGTGCTGGTCCTTCCTGCAGGGCTGCTGGGCTGTCATTAGCAGGAGATTAGCTTCTCTGTGTCGTTCTTTGGGTGCTGGGGCTCCAGAAGTTGTTCAGAGTCCCCTTCTACATAGTTTGGAGGTAATCTGGGGGGAGAGAGCCTTGGACATGCTGTTTCTACTCCGCCATCTTGGCTCCACCGGTCCAATCATTTGATCTTAATTGTTTATCATTTCTTGTTCCCTCCATACTATAACTCTGCCAGTGCTCATTCTCATCATGGCCTCTAATCCATCCACCCCTCAGTTCTTTCCTAGGCCATAACCCTTCTACTGGTTATACTCATTTTTATTCCCTACCTAGTCAGCAAGTCATTTCACTGAAAAAAAGTCTATTCACCAAGAACTCCCTTTTTTCTTCTCTTGTTTGCCTTACATCATTTAGATGTCTTTCCCCACTATCTCTTCCTTTCTCCCCATCTCACATAAAAAATTGGTCCTTCTTGCCAAGGCAAATTTTTCTATACAAACCCTTGATACCATTATATCTTATCTTCAGCAGATTTCCCTCTCTATCATCCTCATTCATTTATTAGCATTCAATCTCTCCATGTCTGTTGATTGCTTTCCTGCTACATAAAAACCTGCCTGTGTTTTTTTCTATCTTGATCTGACCACCCCTGCTAGTTATCCTATATTTCTCCTCCATTCCATGGATAAATTCCTCTCCTCTTACTTTTTAACTTTCTGGCTTCTGACCTCAGCATTCAGTTGAAATTGCTCTATCCAAAGTTACCAATAATCTCTCAGTTGCCAAATATACTGGCCCTTTCTCAGTCTTCATCATTGCAAACCTCTCTGCAGCACTTTGACACTGTTGATCACCCTTTTCTCCTGGATACTCTGGATATTCCAGCACTTTAAAATCATTCCTGGTATATAGTAAGTGCTTAATAAATGTTTATTGATCAGTTAATATTCTCTCCTCTCTAGGTTTTTATATTATTCTCCTGGTTTTGCCTACCTATCTTGTTATTCCTTATTTTTCTTCTCTGGACCTTAATTCAGGTAAAAGAAACTAATCATAACTCTATCCTGGGTCCTTTTCTCTTCTCCCTCTGTTTTATCTCACTTTGTGACGTCACTAATTCTTATGGGCTCAATTACCATCTCTATGTAAGTGATTTTCAGATATTTCTCTTCTGACTTCCAGACAAATATCACCAACTATCTGTTGAACATCTAAAGTTAGGTGTCCCACACATGTCTTAAGCTTTACATGTTCAAAACACAAATCGTTATTGTCCCCACCAAATCCTCCTTTTTCTCTAACTTTTTGAAAAAAATATATTAATGCTTATTTCGGGATAAATAAACTTATCCTAAAACCTTCCTTAGGAGGTTTAGAGGGCTCAAAACTGTCCAGGTAACTTCCTTTTCTATCAGCAGCTGTGCTTGGCTTCTACTCCACAAAATGTCATCTTCTATTTACATGCCCCGCCCTGCCCCCCAAACTAATCACCTGAAATCTCATCATCATGCAGACTGACTCTAATTTTAACACTCAAGACCTCAACTCACTCTGTTTCTCTCCCCTCTGATTAGATGACTGGAGGTTGGAAGAATAAACTCCTCCCAAAGTCTTTCTTTATAGAGGGTTCATTATTTTCCAGGCAACTCCATTTCCTATTAGTAGCTCTTCCACAAAACTTCATGCCATCTCTGGAGTACCCCCTAGTGGCCACCCTTCCCCCCACTTGTCATCTTCCTTGTGTTTTGTCTTTGCTCATTAGGTTGGAAGCTCCTTGAGGTTAGGGATTGTTTCTTTCTTTTTTTTTTTATTGTATCCCGGCATTTAGCAAAATACTTAGCACATAGTAGGTGTTTAATAAATGTTTGTTGAGTTGAAGTCTTTACTTTGTCATAGTTTTCTTCAGTGTCCCTTCCTGTACCCCTCCCAGAGAGCCATTTCTATAAAACAATTAACATTTTTAAAAGACAGCAGAAGAGGAGAAAATCACAACTGATTAAACATTGAAAATACCCAAAAATATTTGCAATGTATAACATCTATGGGCACCACACTTCCATGAAGGGGTGGGTTATTTTTGTCAAAAATCCCCAAAATGGAGCCACAAAGAGTCAGATAATACTGAAAAATGATACCACCATCAGCACAACAATGATGTAAAAGGTGTGTGTGTGTGTGTGTGTGTGTGTGTGTGTGTGTGTGTGTACTCCGTTCTCCTGGATTTACTCACTTTGCTTTGCATCTGTTCCAACCTGAAATCATTAAATCATCTCTTTTGCTGTTTCTTATGGAGCAATGATATTGCAAATTTCGATATCACTTGCTCAGGCATTTCCAAATGGATGGTTTCCAGTTCTCTGATTTTTGTTTGTTCTTTTTTCCCTTTTTAATCCTTTCTTTTCTTTCAGGAGCAAGAAGTCTGTCTTCCTTGTAATTGTTCCCTCCCTGCGATTACCTTCTCCCTTAACACTTCCCCCTCTATACCTACCTGTTTCCTTGTTGAATTTGATGTATTTCTATAGTAAAATGTATGTATGTATGTATGTATGCATACATGCAACCCTCCTTTGTTTCTGACTAGAGTGAGTTTCACCTGATGATTACCCCTGACAATCCCTTCTCCTTACTTGTACATTCCCAAATATCTTTTCCATATAGGGCTAAGTGAACTTCTGTTAGCTACTAGGTAGGATATGAGTATTTTATTTAATTCCGGTCTAAATTGGAAGCATGGAACTGACTTGGACTGAGCCCAGCCTATAGTAGATGATGATTTCTGTCTTTACTTTTAATAGATTATGAACTCTTTATGGATAAAGTTTGTGTCATATCCATCATTGTATTCTTCATACCAAATACCTTGCACATTTAGTACACAGTTAATAAGTGGTTGCTGAACTGAATTCATTTAGGAGCAAAACTTCTTGCTCAGGCTAAAGCTAAACTAGATGCCCCCTTTTAATGCTTTGACTATTCTATGGTACTATGAAATGGTAACAGAGTGAGAATATTACAAAACCAAGTCACTAATGGCTATTTTATTATCTAACACTACCTGTTCTAATTATGTTAAAAGGGAGTATTTATGTACATATACATATACATGTATACCTACACATATTTGAGTGTTCCAATTGAATGTATGAAAATATTTTCTAATGTTTTTTTTCATGCATTATCTCCCCTTTACTTAGTAGGAATTCCAAATGTGATTTAATCTCTTGTGCTTCATAGCACACACGAAAATTATTATCTCCAGATGCTTGCATAATTTGATAAGGAATCTGAAGATAGAAACATTCATAATATTTTTTCTTTCAAAGATAAGCTTTGAAATTTAATTTTGCTATATCCTTTTCTATTATAGTTTTATCATTGCTCATTTGTAGGGAGATCCTAATTCAATATGTGTCTGAAAGAAGGTTGATAATGATTGACAGACATATGAATAATAATAGAACTGAAAGTGCTGCTGAAGCTTATTGAAAAACTAATATTTGAACCATTTTTGTAGTGATCCATTTCTAGACAAAGATGTCTAGAATGTGTGCTATTTTATTAATTTGATAATGCTGACCAAAGTCTGTTGGAGTCACTGTTACTGAAGGGATAAATTATTAAATGACTAAGAATGTTCAAAGACAAAATTAATTTGAAAAAATGATTGAAACGCACAACAGAGGCAGTAAAGATCCCAAACACTTTATTGAAGGAGTGTCTTTATATTCCTGAAGCTTTAATCTTTGAGAGAGGTATTTCTCTATGATACTTAATAAAGATTTTTCATAAGAATCACATTGTGGCTACCTGAAAAATCTAAAAAAAAAGGTTGGAAAATGAAAAATTCAAACAACTTGCTTTGATATTATAGCACTTATCTAATTATATGATTTGGGGGGTTGTATACAAATACATAGGCATATATTTACTATCTATGACTTCATCAGTCTTGAGAAATCCTTATACAGGAACTCCTTCCACCATTTCAGGTCATAATCCATTTATGTGTGACTCAATATGAGTAACTTCCCTTCCCCACTCTGATTAGACTATAAAATATGGAATTCTGAGCTTGTAACATAATAGCTTCTGGAAAAATGTCTCAACACCAAAGGATTTGTCATTTTGCGATGACATAGAAAAAGTGATTGGCCCCTTGTTCTTCCACACATAAGTATTGTAGGGAGTTGAGGGATAGAGAGCATTAAATATTCACCAGAGGGGATTGAGCACTCAGCAAAGAGGAATGATACTTTCCATGGACTTTAAAGGAATAATTTCTCACTCTCTGCCTATCTCTGTCTCTTTCATTTCTCTGCTTCACTTTGTCTTTCTGTCTCTTTTACTGTGTCCCTATTTCTCTCTCTCTTTTCCTCATTAGCCTAGAGTTGCAACACTCTTTGAACCTTTTTGTGGAGGAGAGAGACTATTGTTTAGGTGACCTTGGGCCTTGGGGCTCTGGTTATCTTTTTCACTTTGTGTTTCTTTCATAAATATAGGTCACTGGGCGGCTAGGTGGCGCAGTGAGTAGAGTGTCGGCCCTGGAGTCAGAAGGACCTGAGTTCGGATCTGGCCTCAGACACTTAACTTAAGCACACACAAACAAAAACCTAGCCGTGTGACCTTGGGCAAGTTACTTAACCCCAATTGCCCACTAAAAGGCAATATATATATATATATATATATATATATATATATATATATATATATATATATATAATGTCACTGAGCAATGATGCTGAGGACATTTATAGCTTTAGAGGCAACTTTTTGAATTTAAGTGGTACAGAAAGTGGGTTTTTTTTAGTGCTGAAATTAAGCAAGAGAAGTTTCTTCATCATAGAAAGTCACCCCCGCCACATTTGAGAATGAACCCAATCTCTGGCCTCACTTACCAGAAGAAATAGACCTGGTGTGAACCATTTGGACTAAATGTTTATACAGAAGGCCTGAAGACTGCTGCATGTTCCCACATTAAGTTGACACCTCCTAGGAGAGTGCAACAGTTTTTATTACTGCTGCTACTTTTTCAAATCTCTTTTTAATACATGCTTTTAAGTGTCTTGTGGTTAAGTGTTTCTTTTATGTGGAGGAAATGAATAGCTCTCCTATATCTGATTTACATTGCACCTTTATATTGCAAACCTAAAAGCATGTTAAAAATGATTATTAAGTACCTTTTGAAGCTGTTATTCCATATAAGAATAACAGTTCAAAGGTAACAAAATATCCAACACTAAGAATTCAATTCTTTTTCTAGGATACCATTGCTACTATAGCAGAAAAGTGAACTCACAGCTCCAAGAGACTTTTTTTTGGGGCGGGGGGTATGAGGCAATTGGGGTTAAGGGACTTGCCCAGAGTCCCACAGCTAGCAAGTGTGTAATGGAAATGCAGATTTAAAGATCTTCCCTGCCGCTAGGCCTTTTGATAGGCTTAAGAGACTCTTGATTTTGAAAATATGTTCTGCCCCATAATAGGCTGAATCTGGTCACATGGAGCCTGTGGCAGGAGGCTTGGTTTTCAGGAATGCCTACACCTTGATGCTGTATAATTGGGCTGTGGGTCAAGAGGGTGGTTACGTTCTCTGACCCAGGAGAAGACTATATAATCCCTGATGTGAAGCTTTACTTTGGGGGCTCACTTTGAGAAGTGTTGTGTGACTTGGCCAGATGAGAATCTGGGCAGCCATTGAGAGCACCCGCCCCCAGCTTTGAAAACCCAGATATTGATGCTTCCCTCTCTGGTAACTGTGATTTGGGATTGATGTAATGGTTGGGCAGTGTGGAAGCCTGTCTGCTTGATCTGTTTCTCTGTCTTGTAACTTTTTTGTGTATACTCTGAAGTTCAGGGTGTTGACCTTTTCCCTCTTGGGTCCCCCTCCATTCTGAGGCCCTATGAAAGAGTTTTGGTCCTGTCCTTTGTATTTATTCTTTTATATTTTAGGTGAAGGAGATTAATATGGCGATTAGGAGAATGAGCCATAGGAATTGGAGAGTTGGAGACAAGGTCAGATTTTGTAGCCAGCATAGCACTGATACCCTGAGGAGTAAACACTGACCTTGAGGACCCACACTTGGATATCTGAGACAATGACTCATATAACAGTTAAACCACATTTGTATCTAAACTAAAGGGGACCAATTTCATATAGAAACTTCACTGAGTAAACCTATTCTACCTAAAAACCAGAGTAATGGAGAGAGAATGTCTCTGATATGTTCGGTAAGGAATGTTTGTATTTTTGTTATTGTTATATTTGCCAAGTAAATACCCCCTTTTAAGAGAAAAAATGCATAGAAGGTTGCTATGTCATTAGAGACTATTCCTCTAAAACAGTGACATTTGCCAGGAAAGTCACTGAGCCTATTTCCAAGCATGTGTTGTGAGATTAATATGAATTAATATGAATCATTGTAGTTTAGAGTCACCATTATTGTTAAAGTCAAATTCCAAGTGTAGAGGACAGGAACAATGAAGGACTTAAATTAATATGTTGTAGCAGAAATAAGTATCATGACAAACATGAGTTTGACCTTTGCTCTCACACTGTGTGACCATAGGCAAGTCATTTAACTTTTCCTCTCTGTTTTTTATATCTGTTAAATGGTGATATAATGCCTGAATTATGGCACACAAATGTAGTAAAAAATACCATACTATAAGAAATAGCAAAATGGACAATTTCAGAGGAAACTGGGAAAACTATGAACTGAGGCAAAGAGAAGCTAGCAGAACTAGGAGAACAATATATCAATGACAACATTGTAGAGAAAGGTAAATATGAAGGACTTCACATCTATGATTATTACAATGATAAATCACATGTCTAGAAAGCTGATAATGAACTGTGACAACTCTTGACAAAGAAGTAATGAGCTTAAAAGGAGAGACATACAGACATTGGTCAATATGAGAATTTGTTTTGTAGGACTATGCATGTTTATGGTGAGAATTTTCCTTCCTTCCTTCCTTGAGAGATTAGAACTGTAGTCAATGGACATAATGTTGAACTTTTTTTTTTAATTAATAATAGTATTTATATATATTTGAAACATCTAATGTTACGACCTCAAATTTCAGATCCATTTCCTTCCTCCCTTGTCACCCATTCCTTCTTGGGAGATAAGTAATTCAGTATATGTTGTACATGTCTAGCTATGCAAAACATTATCATGGTAGATATATTGTACAAGGCTGCTTATAATTCCCTCCCACTCATCCCACCCCCCACCTGGTCCATTCCTTACATGATCCTGTCCCTCTTCTATAGTGGGTACTTCCAACCTCCCCTCCCCCCAAGGATGCCCTCCCATCCATCATCCCTCCTCTCATCCCCCTTCCCCCTATCCTGCTGCAGGTTGAGATATCCCATTTAGTATGTATGTCATTTTCTCCCTGAACCAAATTCAATGTGAATGTGGTTTTGCCTTTTTAGCCTTCCTTATTCTCCCCCTCCTTTGCAACCACTTCCCCTACATGAGATAGTTTACCCTACCATGTCTCTCCCCATCTCCTCATGCCACTTTCCTCTCTTACCTCATAATTTCATCCCTTGAGTATTCTCCCTTCCCAACAAATTCAACCTATGCCCTCTATCTATATATAACTGTAACTATATACACACACATTCACATATGTATTCATATGACCACACACCCTTCTTCCATTATTTTCATAGTGAGAGAGATATCATCAGTCACAGATATTACTTTTCCATATAGGAATGTAAATAGTTCAACTTTGATGAGTTCCTTTTGATTTCTTTTCCCTGATTACCTTCTCAGGCATTTCTTACTTCTTGCGTCTGGATGTCAAATTTTCTATTCAACTCTGGTTTTTTTCCTCAAGAATGCTTGAAAGTCCTCTATTCCACTGAATGACCATATTTTCCCTTGAAACAACATACTCAGTTTTGCTGGGTATGTGACCCTTGGGTTCATTCCCAGTTCTTTTGCCCTCTGGAATATCATATTCCGTGCCCTTCGATCCCTCAGTGTAGAAGCTGCCAGGTCCTGGGCTATTCTGATTGTGTTTCCACAATATTGAAATTGTTTCTTCCTGGCTGCTTGTAGTATTTTCTCCTTGATCTGGGGATTCTGGAACCTGGCTATAATATTTCTGGGAGTTTTCTTTTTGGGATCTTTTTCAGGAGGTGATCGGTGGATTCTTTCAACCTCGATTTTGCCCTCTGGATCTAAAACATCAGGGCAGTTTTCCTTGAGAATTTCTTGAAGGGTGATTTCTAGGTTCTTTCTTTGATCATGGCTTTCAGGTAGTCCAATAATTTTTAAATTGTCTCTCCTGGATCTATTTTCCAGGTCAGTGGTTTTTCCCATGAGATATTTCACATTGCCTTCTAATCTTTCATTTGTTTGGATCTGCTTAACAGCATCTTGATTTCTCATAAAGTCACCAGCTTCCATTTGCTCCAGTCTAACTCTGAAGGAATGAATCTCCTCAGTGAACTTTTGAGATTCTTTTTCCATCTGGCAAATTCGACTTTTTAAGGCATTCTTCTCCTCATTGCCCTTTTGGGCCTCCTTTGCCATTTGAGTTAGTCTATTTTTTAAGGTGTTGTTTTCCTCAGTCAGGCTGTTGACCCTCATTTCATACTTTTCCTGCATCCTTCTCATTTCTCTTTCTAATTTTTCCTCCACTTCTCTTATTTGATTTTTAAAGTCCTTCTTAAGGTCCTCTATGGCCTGCAACCCACTCATGTTTTCCCCTGGGGCTTTTGGAGCAGGACTTCTGACCTCACAGTCCTTTTCCCGCTCTATGCCCCCAAAATAGGAGTCTAGGGTTGCATTTTTCTGTTTCCTTTGCCTTGGCATGTTGCCACTTAATTGCTTGACTTTTGGGCTTTTTGCCACACTATGGCTTTAAGGCCAGGTAGAGGAATTTTCGTCCCGAATGTGTGGGGGGCAACTTCCTTTTCTGGCAAGCTGTAAACCCACCCACAACTTCCACCCTAGATCACAATCCAGATCCAGGGAGGTTAAAGCAAGAATGATTACCCCCCCAAGACTGATCGCTGGATCTCCCCATGATTTGTAGGCTGGGAGCCTGAGCTGCCTCTGAAAACTACAAAATGGCGGGTCTCCTCAGTGGCTTCTAGCCCCCAGGGGAGGGAGCTGACACATTCCCCAAATACAGGTCCCAAAGTCCATAGGACACTAACCTCTTACTTTGTCCTGGGCATGTCTATGTTGATAATTCTGGAGTCGCCAGGGCTGCTGGTGTTCTGGGGTTCCTCCAGCTGGCTGCTGGCCCTGCCGCCCTGGGGCTAAAACCTCGGCTCACGCGGGCCTGGGCTTGGCTCGGTTCCTGCACTCTTCGCTCTGCGCGCTGCCGGCTCCCAGACTGCTGCGCTGGTCCTTCCTGCAGGGCTGCTGGGCTGTCCTCAGCGGGAGGTTAGCTTTTCTGTGTCGTTCTGTGGGTGCTGGGGCTCCAGAAGTTGTTCAGAGTCCCCTTTTACATAGTTTGTGGGGAATCTGGGGGCAGAGAGGCTTGAATGAGCTGTTTCTACTCTGCCATCTTGGCTCCGCCCCCCTCCATAATGTTGAACTTGAAGTCAGGAACACTTGAGTTCCAATCCAGTCACAGACACTTTAAAAATGTGTAACCCTGGACAAACCACTTACCCTCTATCTGCCTCTGTTGCCTCATCTGTAAAATGGGGATAGTAATGATACCTGCTTCCAAGTGTTTTTATGAGGATAAAATTAGATAATATTTGTAAAGTGACTTATAGCACTTGCATTATGTATTTGGAGCGTGGGGGATTATTACATTTGTATCTGATATTTAGTTGGAAAATCAACTCCTTGAGCCATTTTCCTCTAACAATTAAAATGGGTATTTAAATTTTTTTATTTTATTTTTATTTATTTTTAAATTTTATTTACTATACAATATTCATTTATATATTTATATTTATTAATATTTTATTTTTCCAGTTATATGTGAAGACAATTTTAGCATTCATTTGTAGAAAATTTTAAGTTTCAAAATTTTCTCCCTTGTATCTTCCTAAAATGGTAAGCAATTTGATATCAGTTATATATGGAAAATTATGAAAACTATTTCCATATTAGTCAAAGCTGCAAAAGAAGAAACAGACCAAAAGGGAAAAAAGGGGAGGAGAAAAATACAATGCAAATAGTATGCTTGTATCTGCATTCAGAATCCATCAGTTCTTTCTCTGGATGTGGGTAGCATTTTCCATCATAAGTACTTTGTAATTTGTCTTGGATTATTGTGTTGCTGAGAAGAGCTAAATCATTAATAGTTAATCATCACACAATGTTGCTGTTACTGTTTACAATGTTCTCCAGGTTCTGCTTGTTTCACTTTGACTCAGTTTGTATGATTTTTTTCCAGGATTTTCTGAAATCTTCCTGCTTATCATTTCTTATTGCACAATAGGGTTCCATTACATTCATATACCACAGCTTGTTCAGTCATTCTCCAGTTGATGGATATCCCCTCTCCAATTTTTTTGTCACCAACAAAAAGATCTGCTATAAATATTTTTGTATGTGTAGGTCCTTTCCCCCTTTTTATGATCTCTTTGAAATACAGACCTAGTATTAGTATTACTGGATTAAAGGGTATGCACAGTTTGGTTGGCCTTTGTACATATTTCCAAATTGCTCTCCAGAATTCTTGAATCAGTTTATAACTTCGTCAACAATGCATTACTATCACAATTTCCCCAATTTCTCTCCAACATTTATCATTTTCCTTTTTTTTGTCATATTATCCAATATGATAGATGTGAGGTGGTACCTGAGTTGTTTTAATTCTCATTTCTCTAATCAAAAGTCATTCTGAGCATGTTTTTGTATGTCTATAGATAGCTTTGATTTCTTCACCTGAAAACTGCTTGTTCATATCCTTTGACCATTTATCAATTGGGGAATGGCTTGAATTCTTATAAATTTTATTCATTTCTCTAAATATTTGAGAAATGAGGTCTTTATCAGAGACATTTACCATTAAGATTGTTTTCCAGCTTTCTGCTTTTATTTTTCTAATCTTGGTTGCATTGATTTTGATTGTGCAAGCTTTTAAATTTAATATAATCAAAATTATCTATTTTACATTTCAGAATGCTCTCTATCTCTTGTTTGCTCATGAACCTTTAACTCACTTAGCTTCTCCTTTATGAATTTAGATGCTATAGCACTTGATTTATATATATATATATATATATATATATATATATTTAGTATTGATATTATTCCATTATTTATGGTATTTTTAAAAAGTAATTCCCTTCCTTATCTCTTTTAATTTGATCTATTTTTGCTTTTGCTTTGCCTGAGATCAGGATTGCTACCCTTGATTTTTTACTTTAGCTGTAACAGAATAGATTCTGCTCCAGTCCCTTACCTTTACTATGTGTGTTTCTCTGCTTTAAGTGTCTTTCTTATAATCAACATATTTTAGCATTTTGATTTTTGATCCATACTGCTATCCACTTTTGTTTTATGGGAGAGTTCATCCCATTCCCATTTACACTTATGATTACCAACTATGTATTTCCCTCCATCTTATTTTTCCTCCTGGCTCCTTTCACCGTTTCCCTTCTCACCAGTGTTTTGCTTCTATCCACAGCTTCACACACTCTGCCCTCCCTTTTGTCAATCTGCCCACACCCCTTACTTTGATCTCCTTCTACTACTTCACTGTCAGGTAAGATAAGTTTCAACTGGTTGTGTTTGTTATTCTCTCTGTGAGCCAATTCTATTGAGAATAAGGTTCAAGTGAT
This sequence comes from Gymnobelideus leadbeateri, assembly GCA_011680675.1. Taxonomy (NCBI): domain Eukaryota; kingdom Metazoa; phylum Chordata; class Mammalia; order Diprotodontia; family Petauridae; genus Gymnobelideus; species Gymnobelideus leadbeateri. The sequence goes on along the minus strand of WOXC01010333.1, from coordinate 253,468 downwards.
GCCCATCAACCAGCTTCCCATTTTCCCTTCCACTGTAATAGGTCTTTTGCTCTTCCTCATGTGAAATAATTTACTGCATTTTACCTCTCCCTCCCTTTTGCTCTTAGTGAAATTTTCTTTCTCACCCCTCAATCAGTCTTCTTTTTGTGTCAATTTCTCAAATTCACCTCTGTCTCTGTATACTCCTTGTAACTGAACTATTAGTAATATGGTTCATAAAAATTACGTGTCATTTTCCAATGTAGGGATGTAAAAATTTTAGCCCTATTGAATCTCTTGGTTTTCCCTTTGCTTTTTACCATTTTGTGCTTCTCTTGAGTCTTGAGATTGAAAATATTATTTTTTGTCCAGCTCTGATATTCTTATAGTGGATATATGGTAAAAGACTGACTATATTTCCCTCCCTCCTATCCCACTTCCCACTTGTTCTATTCTCTACTTTGATCCTGTCCCTTTTCAAAAGTGAGTGCTTCCAACATCCCTCCCTCCCAGCTTTCCCTCCTTCCATCATCCCCCCTTTCATCCCATTCCTCACTACTCTTCTTTAGGGTGAGATACCCTATTTAGTGTGTGTGTGTGTCATTCCCTCCCTAAAGCAAATTCAATGAGAATAAGGTTGACCCATTACCTTTTGCCTTCCTGTTCTTCCCCTCCATTGTAACCATTTTCCCTTGCCTCTTCTACATGAAATAGTTTACCCCATCCTGTCTCTCCCCATCTCCTCTCATTATATTCCTCTCTCACATCTTAATTTTACCTTTTAAGTATCATGCATTCCTATTAAATTGGTCCTGCACCCTCTCTCTATATATACCTGTACACATATATACACACATTCACAAATATATTCATATGCCCATATATGCATGCACACACACACACACACACACACACACACACACACACTTCTATTCCATTCAACTATTCTCATACTGAGAAAGGTTTCATCAGTTACAATGATTGTTTTTCCATGTAGGGGTGTAAATAATTCAACTTTAATAAGTTCCTTATTATTTATTTTCCCTGTTTACCTTTTCATGCTTCCTTGCTTCTTGGATCTGAATGTCAAATTTTCTATTCAACTCTGGTTTTTTCCTCAAGAATGCTTAAAAGTCCTCTATTCCACTGATTGATCATATTTCCCCTGAAACATGATACTCAGTTTTGCTGGGTATGTGATTCTTGGTTTTAATCCCAGGTCCTTTGACTTCTGGAATATCATATTCCATGCCCTTTGATCCCTCAGTGTAGAAGCTGCCAGATCCTGTTTTATCCTGATTGTGTTTCCACAATATTGAAATTGTTTCTTCCTGGCTGCTTGTAATATTTTCTCCATGATCTGGGAATTCTGGAACCTGGCTACAATATTCCTAGAAGTTTTCTCTTTGGTATCTTTTTCAGGAGGTGATTGGTAGATTCTTTCGACCTCTATTTTGCCCTCTGGTTCTAAAACATAAAGGCAATTTTCCATAAGAATTTCTTGAAGGATGATTTCTAGGTTCTTTTTTTAATCATGGCTTTCAGGTAGTCCAATAATTTTTAAATTTTCTCTCCTGGATCTATTTTCCAGGTCAGTGGTTTCTCCCATGAGATATTTCACATTGCCTTCCTTTTTTTTTAAATTTGTTTGGATCTGTTTAATAGTATCTTGATTTCTCAAAGTTACTAGTTTCCATTTGCTCCAATCTAATTCTGAAGGAATGAGTCTCTTCAGTGAGCTTTTGAGATTCTTTTTCCATCTAGCAAATTCAGCTTTTTAAGGCATTTTTCTCCTCATTGCCTCTTTGAGCCTCTTTTGCTATTTGAGTTAGTCTATTTTTTAAGGTGTTATCTTCTTCAGTCAGGTTGTTAACTCTCATTTAATAATTTTCTTGCATTGTTCTCATTTCTCTTCTCAATTTTTCCTCCACTTCACTTATTTGATTTTCAAAATCCTTCTTAAAGTCCTCTATGGCCTGTAACCAGCTTGTATTTTTCTTGGAAGCTTTTGATGCATCAGTTCTGACTTCACTGTCTTCTTCCTTCTCCATACTTTGATACTTTTTGTCCCCAAAATAGGAGTGTAAAAGTTGGGTTACTCTACTTGCTTTGCTTCCTTTGCCTGCTCATGTTGCCACTCAATTGCTTGACTTTTCAGCTTTTTGCCACAGTAGGACTCTGCTACCAGACAGGGTTGTTTTGTCCCAAATTACTGGGGTTTTCTCAGCTGCTGAATGTATTAGTTGGATGCCCTCTCTGAATCCTCCACATGCTCTGGAAAGCTGGTCACAAGATCCAAGCAGCTTAAAGCAAAAGCAATTACCCCTTAGACTGGTTGCTTGGTTCCCCTACAGTCCGCAGGGCAGCAAAAGAAGCTGCCACATGGTGGTGGCTTCATGGCTGCAGTGCCTCAGCTGCTTCTCCCTCCAAGGGATAAAGGTGGACATACTCCCAAACCACTTTATCCCAAAGTCAACACTGCACTGACCTCTGACTTTGTTCTTAGCATCTATGGGTTGATAATTCTGGGAACTGCTATGGCTGCTGGTGATCTGAAGTCCTCTCAGCAGGCAGCTGGCTGTGGCTGCCCTGAGGCTAAGACCTCCAGCTTGAGCAGGGCTGGGGTTAGCTCCCAGAGAGCCTACAAGCCTGCCGGGTTTTCCTCAGTGGGAGGTAAGCTTCTCTGTGTCATTTTGAGGGTTCTGTAGCTCCAAAGTTTGTTCAGAGTCACACTTTACATGAGTTGGAAAGGGTGGAAGCCGGAGCCCCGAGAAAGTCCTGTTTCTACTCTGCCATCTTGACGTCTGATCTTCTCCTTATGAAAGCTTGAAAGTCTTCTATTGCTTTGGGTGACCATTTTCCTCCTTGTAGGATTATGCTCAGTTTTTCAAGACAGGTGATTTTTGGTCATAGTCCTAGTTTTTTTTTTTTCCTTCTAGAATATCATGGTCTATTGCTTCTAGTCCTTTACTGTTGCAGCTGCTAAATCTAATGTATTACTGATTGTGGCTACCCAATATTTGAATGGCTTCTTTCTGGCTTTTTGTAATATTTTTCCTTGGCCCGGGAATTCTGGAATTTGGCTTTAAAGTTCCTTGGAGTTTTCATTTTGGCATCTCTTTCCAGACATAATTGGCATATTCCTCCAATGTCTACTTTAATCTCTGCTTCTAGTGTTGTTTGCACTTGAAGCACCAACTAAAACATGTGAGTGTGAATAATGAGTCTTTGAACCAGGTGGAGGTTGGAACCATTCATAAATTTACTGCATGCATTGTAAACAAGTCTCAAATAAGCACCTGAGGGTCAGAGTTTTGTTTTGTTTTGTTTTTTAAGAACACATATATGTTTATTGATATCTTTTGTTTTTACATTACCTAGATTTCCCTCTTTATCCCTCTCCATTACCATGACAATCAACTTTTATTACAAAGAGTTTTAAAGAGAAAAACAAGAAGAGAAAATAAAGTTAGCAATACTTGATCAATACAGTGAAAAAAGTCTACATGATATGCAGTATTCCATAACCACAAAACATTCTCTCTCCTGACCTCTACAAAGGAGTAGTGGGGGTGATATGTCTTCTCATATTTATTCTTTGGGGCTAAGCTTATTCTTTGAAATTTTGAAGCCCTCATTTTTTTTTTGTTTTGTGGTTTTATTATTCCCATTCATATTGTTGTAATCATTGTGCATGTTGTTGTTGTTGTTTTGGCTCTGCTAACTTTACTTTGTATCAGTTCATGTAAGTCTTTTATCTTTTTCAGATTTCAAATGCTTTATTAAGTTCTGGTTTGCATCATTCATTTCGATCAGATTTTGAGTTACATTTTTTCCCCTACCCACCACCCCAGAATAGCAGTCCCACAGTATATCTCCTCATCCAACATGCTTCATCTCTTTTCCCATACCCCCTTCGACTTTTCCAGTAGGGCAAGGTGAATCCTCCTGCTGTAATGCCTGTACATCCCAATTATATGCACAATAGTATTAATCATAGTATTTATATATTTTTAAAAATATTTAGTGTTAAAAGGAAGATAAGCAACTCAGTATATACTGTACATGTGTAGCTATGAAAAACATTGTAGATATATTGTAAAAGACTGACTTTATTTCCCTCCCTCCTATCCAACCTCCCGCCTGGTCCACTCCCCTCTTTGGTCCTGTGCCTTTTCAAAAGTGGGCACTTCCAACTGCCCCCCGCCCCCCGCAGCCTGCCCTACCTTCCATTGACCCGCCTCTCATCCCCTTCTCCCCTACTCTCCTGTAGAGTAAGAAACCCTATTCAGTATGTATGTCATTCTTTCCCTGATCCAAATTCAATGAGGAAAAGGTTTTGCCTTTTTGTCTTCCTGTTCTTCCCCTCCCTTGTAACCATTTTCCCTTGCTTCTTCTATATGAGACAGTTCATCCCATTCTTTCTCTTCCTATCTCATCTCATTATATTTCTCTCACCTCTTAATTTCACCTTTTAAGTATCATCCCTTCCTATTAAATTCGACCTGTGCCCTCTATCCATGTATACCTGTAAACATATATACACACATTCACACACACACACACACACACACATATACACACACATATATATATGTATATATATATATATATACATATATATATATATATATATATTCATATGCCCATATACCCTTCTTCAATTATTTTCATACTGAGAAAGGTTTCATCAGTTACAGTTATTGTTTTTCCATTTAAGAATGTAAATAGTTCAACTTTGATAAGTTCCTTTTGATTTCTTTTCCCAGTTTACCTTCTCATGCTTCTCTTGCTTCTTGTATCTGAATGTCAAATTTTGTATTCAACTCTGGTTTTTTCATCAAGAGTGCTTGAAAGTCCTCTATTCCACTGAATGACCATATTTTCCCCTGAAACATGATACTTAGTTTTGCTGGGCAGGTTATTCTTGGTTTTAATCCCAAGTCCTCTGGAATATCATATTCCATGACCTTTGATCCCTCAGTGTAGAAGCTGCCCGATCCTGTGTTTTCCTGATTGTGTTTCCACAATATTGAAATTGTTTCTTCCTGACTGCTTGTAATATTCTCTCCTTTATCTGGGAATTCTGGAACTTGGCTACAATATTCCTAGAAGTTTTCTTTTTTGAGATCTTTTCCAGGAGGTGATTGGTGGATTCTTTCAACCTCTATTTTGCCCTCTGGTTCTAAAACATCAGGGCAATTTTCCTTGAGAATTTCTTGAAGGATGATTTCTAGATTCTTTTATCATGGTTTTCAGGTAGTCTAATAATTTTTAAATTATCTCTCCTGGATCTATTTTCCAGGTCAGTGGTTTTTCCCATGAGATATTCCACATTGCCTTCTATTCTTTCATTTATTTGGATCTGCTTAACAGCATCTTGATTTCTCATAAAGTCACTAGCTTCCATTTGCTCCAGTCTAATTCTGAAGGAATGATTCTCCTCAGTGAGCTTTTGAGATTCTTTTTTATCTGGCAAATTTGGCTTTTTAAGGCATTCTTCTCCTCATTGCCTTTTTGAGCTTTTGGTGTGTTTTTTTTTTGGTGGGTTTTGGTTTTTTGTGTTTGTTTGTTTTTGTGGGTGTGTTGTTTTTTGTTTTTTGTTTTTTGTGGTGTTGTTTTTGTTTTGGGTTGTTGTGTGGTTGGGGGGTTTTGTGGGGGGTTGTGGGTTTTGTTGGGTGGTTTGTGGTTGGTGGTGTTGGTGTGGTTGGGTGTGTGTGTTTGGTTGTGGGGGTGTGTGTGGTGTGGTGTGTGTGTGGTTGGGTTTGTGGGGGGGTGTTTTGGTTGTTAGCTAAAGCACTTACATCATACTTTCTCATGGGAAACTTCATGTAGTTTGTTACATGAGGCATCTAACTTGCAACCTTTCCCATTAGGCCATTCCCTTGGATGCTTCCCTGCTTTCTTATCTTCTGCATCACTACTTTTATCTACATTGTTCAAGTGGCCAGTGTTTCAGGGACAGCCAGAATGTTCCAAGCCTCCCTAGCATGGGTGGTGTATAAGGGAGGGGGGTGAGTCAACATCCTGAGATAGTGCACCCAGGTGGGTGGAAACAGACTCAAGGGGGTCCTTGGCCAGGATTCACGCCCATGGCAGACCCCTCAGAGCTAACTCTTGATAGCACCCCCCTACACTTACAGGATATCTGGGCAATTTTCTCTGATAATTTCTTGAACTATGGTGTCCATCAGTCACAGTCCCTGCTCTTGAAGAGGTTACAATCTGGTAGATCAGGAATTCATGGATTTCAAAGTGTCCATGAGCTTTCATGGGAAAAATAATTATATTTTAATTTTCACTAACCTTTAAATGAAGTTTTTCGTCATATCCTTTAATTATAAACAAATGAGCCATTATTAAGTGAATGGGTCCACAGGCATCATGAGATGACAAAGAAGCATATGACAGAAACAAGATTAAGATGTATCTGTAAATGACACTACAGCTATTTGAGAGCAAAATAGCTCTTGAGCTTGCTCATCATTTCTTCAACTGAAATCCATACAGAACTTACTGAATCATTAGCACTCAATATTTGAAACAAAATAAAACAAATAAAGTACCCTACTGAAGGTGTTTGCCTTTGAGTTTTTGTTTTTTTGAGGTTTTTGGTGTCTGATGGTGGGATGAATTAGTTTTTCTGAAAGAGGTAATCATATATTCAGGGAACAAGATAACCACATTCATTCTAGCAAGTAAAGAATCTCTTAGTATCTGATTTTGGAACTCTGCCATTCAATGGCTGATGGAGCCAAAGTCTAACCTGATGCTCTCTTTAGTATCTGCTTTTTTTGATAAGTCTGTGTTGGAAATATCATTGAAACAACAGAGATATTCATTGAATCTTATCACTTTCTCAAGAATCAGAATTGAAGGAAAATGGGTTGGAAAGAAAATGTAGTAGCTCATCTAGAGAAATGCAGAACATTTAAAGGTAAAAACTTTACAAAGAGATATGACCAGAAGGTAAAGATGTAAAATCTAAAATGAACAGATTCCCATAGGATAAGGAGACAATATGGAAAATTACATTATTATGAGAAGAAATATCAAAAAAGAGAAAAGATCTTCCTATATGTAGTGATTTGAATATCTAAATCCATGAACTATCCAAATGGGATGAAGGACTTATGACAGAAATGTAAGTCATACTTTTTCTTGTTTCCAACAAAAGTCAATTTCATTTTTTTACATATATATATGATCAGCTTTAAAATATATATGTATACACACATATATGTTTAAGCTAAGATAATGTTGTAGAGTTGATAAAGAGCTAGACTCAGAGTGAAGAAAGTCATGGGTTCAAGACCCAACTCTACCACATACTGCTTGTGTGACACTGGGCAAGTCATTTAACCTCTCAGTGTACTAGGGCCAGTGTTATCAAACTCAAATAGAAGGGGATCCAATGGGTCACATTTTATCTTATAAAACCACAAATTTATATTACATATTTCTATTGTAATTTTATTTGTTAAACATTTTCAATCGCATTTTAATCTGGTTCAAGCCGCCTGAGGGAGTTTTGTGGGCTGGGAGTTTGGCATCTTTGTTGGACCATTTTGCAGGGCTCTAAGTTGCAAACAAGGGGCCACCAACATTGGCAATGGTATTTTCCACACCTGGGAATTACCTATGTCCATCAAATTACAGATACCATGAGGTTCAGGGTTGTAATAGTAAATACCCCACGATGGCCTGCTTGAATAGGTTCTTTGATTTACTTTTAAAGTAAAGACTGCTCAAAAAGGGGTTAACATCCTTTTACTTACATTCTCTAATTCAGGGGAAAGGTTAGCACCCTGAACATGGAGAAAATACAAACAGAAAAAATATAAGCAGAGAAATTAGCACAAAGATCAACAGACAGGGCTCTAACTGTCTTAACAAAGTAATACAACCACATACATACACCACCAGATAGGGAGAGCACAAGCCTCTGAATAGTTGGGGGTCTCTTAACAAATAGTTACTCAGAGTCCCATCCAGAGAATCAAAAGGTCTTTCTCATAAGCAAACCCCAAAGCAAAATGCCAGCCACCCTAAATAATGCCAACCAACTAAATAACAAAGACTTGACCCTTGATTGTCTCAGAGCCAGAAGGCATGAAACCCACTTGACTCAGCACAGCTATGAATTATCAGGGTTCAAAGGAAATTGATTTCAAATGTTTACAATTAAACCTGAGTCTGGGAAACTGAACTCCAAAAAGAAAACAACAAAAATCCCACCTTGCTTGTGTGTACAAGGGTGCATACAGGGAAGACTAGTATCTCTCATGTGTTGGCTGTCAAGCCCTTTTCAGGCATGGTTTCCACCTTTGGTGTCCATCTGATTCACCCAATATGCTCTATGAAGCGACCCATGTGACTCTCTGAAGCTGTAGCATCTGTAACAGCAACACTACAGTAAACTATTTTGGCAGGTGGGATGAACTAGGTGACGGGTAAACCAATGAGTGTCAAACCCTTCAATGAATTTAGGGGGGTTTCTACCCCAAGTACATGAAGACATCTCCCAGTGCAATGGGTGGATGAGAACAATTTGTTTCAATGGCCCTGAAGGAAAATGAAGCAGATGCTATGGAGCTTAGAGCTTGTTTAGATATTGAAGATACCAAAATTATCCACTGCATCCTTCGTCATCATCAGTCATCTTGAATTTTTCTTGCTATTGGACTTTGATACTTTTGGAAGCCAGAGTGAGGCCACAGATTTAGTCCACCTCTGCCTCATTTAAATCTAATTTATTCACTAATCAAAATACATGACAAATATTTGGTTACCATTTTAATCTATATCAATGTTGTATAGTTGCTAAAGAGAGAGCTAGACTTAGAGCCAAGAAGGTATGCTATGCAAATGATGAAGCAGCAGGTATGTATACAATGGAAGTTGTATTTACAACCTTGTACACATGTGGCCCGGGTTATAGATATTTTTTTCACTGGACTTAAGAAGTATTCTAATTCTAAGTAGCCTTTTTAAAAGGACACAACACTGCTTATCTCCTGGAATGAAGAAGGGGCTAGAAAAGGTGTCCTAAAAATTAATCTGATCCACCCAACCCTGGCCTGCTTGCTGCAGCAAATGAGAACCCACCCGGTGGTTGAAACACACAAAAAGTTTTAAAAAATCTTTTGTGAATATCATTCCACTCACCATTGGTACATGAAACATGTGCATGATTATAGACAGCACAAAGTCCTGAAAGATGAACAGCTTTTGTTCCAAGATAACTCAACAGGCATCACATCAAAATAATAGCCCTGAATTTGAAAACAAGGCCTACAAATGAAAGCTAGTTTGCTGAAGTTGGAGCTGAATACAGGGTTGTATTTTTCCAGATTGGCTGTGGGTTAATGGGAGTTCTATGAAGCTGGCATAGGTTTTGTAATAAAAACAAATAATCTACACTAAACATATATGCACCAAGTGGTATAGATCCAAATTCTTAGAGAAATTAAGAGAGTTATAGGAAGAAATAGAAAGCAATACTATGCTAGTGGGGGATATCAACCTCCTCCTTTCTCAACTAGATAAATCTAGTCACAAAAGAAACAGGAGAGAAATTTAGGAGATGAATAGAATTTTGGAAAAGTTAGGTATGGTAGATCTCTGGAGAAAATTTGGTGGGCATAGAAAGAAATATATCTTTTTCTCAGCAATATGGAACCTACACAATGGCACCTACACAAAAATTGACCATGTACTACGGCATAAAACCCCACAATCCAATGTGAAAAAAGCAGAAATATTAAATGCATCCTTTCCAGATCATGATGTAATAAAAATTGCACGTAAAAAAGGGCCATGGAAAGATAGACTAAAAACTAATTGGAAACTAAATAATCTAATCCTCGAGATGAGTGGGTCAAACATAGAAACAATCAATAACTTCATGCAAGAGAATGACAATAATGAGATAACATACCAAAACTTATGGGATGCAGCAAAAGCAGTTTTTAGTGGAAGTTTTATATCTTTATATGCTTTCATAAATAAAACAGAGAAAGAAGAGATTAATGAATTGGGCATTCAAGTAAAAAAGGTAGAAAAAGAACAAATTAAAAATCCCTAATTAAACACTAAATTAGAAATACTGAAAACCAATGAGAGATTAATAAAATTGAATTAAAAAAACCATTGAACTAATGAATAAAACTAAGAGCTGGTTTTATGAAAAACAACAACAACAACAACAATAAAATAGATAAACCTTTTGTTAATTTGATTTAAAAAAGAAAGAAGAAAACCAAATTATCAGTATAAAAAATGAAAGGGTGTTTTCATCACCAATGCAGAGGAAATTTAAACAATAATTAAGAGCTATTTTGTCCAACTGTATGCCAATAAACTTGACAATCTTAGTGAAAATGGATGAATATGTACAAAAATAAAAATTACCAAGGTGAAGAGAAGAGGAAATAAAATACTTAACCCTATCTCAGAAAAAAAAAAAAAGAAATTGAACAAGCCATCAATGAACTCCCTAGGAAAAAATCTCCAGGATCAGATGGATTTGCAAGTCAATTCTACCAAACATTTAAAGAATAATTAATTTCATTAATATATAGACTATTAGGGAAAATAGGTAAAGAAGGAGTCCTACCAAATTCTTTTTGTGAAACAAATATTGTACTGATACCTAAACCAAGAGTCAAAACAGAGAAAGAAAAAGAAAATTATAGACCAATTTCCCTAATGAATATAGATGCAAAAATATTAAATAAAACATTAGCAAAATGATTACAGCAACTTCACACGAGAAAAATATGACCAGGTAGCATTTATACCAGGAATGCAAGGCTCGTTCAATATTAGGAAAACTATCAGCATAATTGACTATATCTACAACAAAACCAACAGAAGTCATATGATTATCTCAACAGACGCAGAAAAATCTTTTGACAAAATACCATGCCCATTCCTATTAAAAACACTAGATAGCATAGTAATAAATGGAGTTGTCCTTAAAATGATAAGTAGTATTTATCAAAAACCATCAGCAACCATTATATACAATGGCAGCAAGTTAGAAGCATTTCAAATAAGATGGGGGGACTGATAAAAGGATGTCCATTATCACCACTCTTATTCAATACTGTAGTAGAAATGTTAGTTTTAACAATAAGAGAAGAAAAAAGAAATTGAAGAAATTAGAATAAGCAAAGAAGAGACTAAGCTGTCATTCTTTGTAGATGATATCATTATACACTTAGAGCGTACTGGACAATCAAGTAAAAACCTACCTGAAATAAATAACTAGCAAAGTTGCAGGATAGAAAATAAACTCTCATTAATCTTTGGCATTTCTATAGATTAATAACAAAGCCCACCACCAAGAGATAGAAAAAAATTACATTCAAAGTTACTATAGACATTACAAAATATTTGGGAGTCCACTTGCCAAAACAAACCCAGGAACTATATGAATACAATTACAAAACACTTCTCACATAAATAAAATAAGATCTAACTAATTGGAAAAACTTCAGTTGTTTGTGGGTAGGCTCAATTAATATAATAAAAACAACAATTCTACTTAAATTAATTTATCTATTTAGTCCCATCCCAATCAAACTACCAAAAAACATGTTATAGAGCTAGAAAAAAAAAAATTCCTCTGGAAGAACAGAAGGTCCAGAATATCAAGGCAATTAATGAAAAGAAATGCAAGGGAAGTTGTTCTAACTATACTAGATCTTAAATTGCATTATGAAGCAGCAATTATCAGAACTACTTGGTACTGGTCAAGAAACGGTGTTGGATCAGTGCAATAGATTATGTACACAAGACACAGTAATCAATGACTATTGTAATATATTGTTTTGACAAACCCAAAGATTCCAACTTCTGGGATAAGAACTCACTATTTGACAAAAACTGCTGGAAAAACTGGAAAAAATATGGCAGAAACTCAGCATAGACCAACATCCTACACCCTACACCAAGATAAAGTAAAAGTGGGTACATGATTTAGATATAAAGACTGATACTATAAGCAAACTGGGAGAACAAAGAATAGTTTACCTGTTAGATTTATGGAGAATGAAGAATTTATGACCAAACAAGAGACAGAGGACATTATGAAAAGCTAAATGGATAATTTTGATCACATTAAATTGAAAAGATTTTCCACAAACAAAGCCAATGTAACCACAATTAGGAGAGAAGCAGAAAAAGGGAAATACTTTTTACAAATATTGTCTCTGATAATGGCCTCATTTCTAAAATATGTATACAATTGAATCAAATTTATAAGAATATAATTCCCCAATTGATACATGGTCAAAGGATATGAACAGGCAGTTTTCAGATGAGGAAATCAAAGCTGTCCATAGTCATATGAAAAAAAAATGTTCTAAATCACTATTGGTTAGAGTAATGCAAATCAAAACAACTCTGAGGTATCACATCACATTTTCAGATTGGTTAACTTGACAAACTAGAAAAATGATAAATACTGGAGAAGATGTGGGGAAATTAGAACACTAATGCATTGTTGGTGGAATTGTGAACAAATCCAACCATTCTGGAGAGCAATTTGGAATCTTAGTTATGTTTGACTTCAAGTAAGCATCACAGTTTAACAACCAACCATGCAGTAAAAATTCCACCTCGTAGCCAGAGTGAGGAATAGCCAGGTGAAAAACATTCCTGCCCAAAGGAAAACAATGGTAAAATTGAGCAAGGAGGATCCCACCTTAGGCTGATGCCAAAGCTGTCCTCTCAGTTTTTTCCCAGATGCCAACCTTCACTTATAACAGTTCAGGATACCATTCCCTCTGAGTATCTATGGCATTTCTCTTTAATGATGGATTACTGACTCAGTGATCTATCAGACAAGTATACCTAAATTCAAACATCAAAATAAAATGAGTTATAATCCCAAGAGCTTTTACCTTAAATGGTAAGGTTCACTAATCACAGCTTAAGGCTAGATACACATATTTTTATTTTCATGGAGCTATGTCATGTCAGCAATAAATTTTACCAGGACTCACATACACAAGAGATTTCACTTAACATCTTTCATTTGTTTTCTTTTCATCTCAAATTTAAATTTTTCTTGGAATAAAAACCAACCATTAGAAATAATTTTTGTTTTATATATAAACTTGTAAATCCTCAGCAAGCTAAGTTAATTGTTTAAGAACTCTAACCCAAACAAGTTCTCTTCCCAGGGCTGATGACCTTGCTCACACAGATGGTTTCTAGGAACCTGACAAGTTTAAAAAACAAGGAATATCAGCAGGGACCCCAGAGAATGGGCTGAGCCTGATATCCCTGCCTGCCCACCAGATGATATATTTTTCCTCTGGACTGATGTAAACCACATACTCTTTGGATGGCAAGTCCCTATTTTCAGCTTTAATTTAGTTTGTTTTGCCCTGACTGAATTTTTCCTTTATCCTTCTATGGCTACTCACTTATCAGAATGTCTTTCAGGGTTCCCATATAGCATTCTGCATTCTGCACTGGTATCTACCAGAGTGGACATGGTTGGTTTATTTTTAGGACCCCAGTATATGGTAACTGGCACACAGGGCCTCCAGTCACCCCCTATAGCTCTACATCAGAGGCAACTTGGGCCATCTTGCCAAGGGAGGGGAGTCAAAGAAAGGTATTCACCCTATCTACCCTTAGAACTGTTGTGGGCTGTGCTCTTTGATACTACCAGAACCAATCCAGATAAGGCTTTGGCATCATTCTCTCCTTTTCAAAGATCAATTTTAGGCTTTAATAATAAAAACAATAACCCAAATAACTTAATTAACAATCTTACAACTTTCATAGGTGATAGCTAAACTGTTTTAATTATAACTTCCATTTAACTACAGGCAAAAGTGGAAGTATTCAGTTCCCTAAATGGCATCAACAAAACACTGTAAGAAAGAGTTAGTAGGGCTGATAAAATAACATAATTGGTTTAAAACAAATTTTCCACCATCTTTTAACTTCTTTCAGTTTATACTCTAATTTAAAAATCCAAGTTATGAAAAGTTGCTTGACACAACTGATACGAAAGTTTACCAATCTGAAATAATATCATGTATTTGAAACTTGAAACAAGTTCATTACCAGTTAGGTGACTTCAATCTTGTTGAATGCATTTCCAAATTACCTTACACAGAACAACAGGCATCTTATCAACATTGGCATTGTATGCTGGTCACATTTAATTAAGGAATTAGTAATAACAATTAACATTTATAGCATCTGCTCTTTGACAGGCATTTTGTTAGGAACTTTATAATCATGTGAAGTAAACTGAAGTAACTTACTTAAGGTTACCCAGTTAACAAATTTTAAATCTTTGTATTTTCCCAATTTATCTTAGTGCCAAAAAGTATAATGAATTCTCACTTACCTTAAGCATCAAATTAAGAGAGACATATTTCACTTTAAATGTGACCAGGATTACTTCAATTACCTAGACCTATGTTTCAAATGGTATTACACAGAATCTGAGGTTATGATTTTAATATTCCAAACATTTCATGTTTTGAGGTCCACTATTTCTAGCCAATCCACTGCCAACAACTGTAAAAGTAGCAATCTAATATTAAGATTTAATCTACCCCAATTATTAAACTTAAGAGCATGTTTTAATATTGTTCAAATCTCAATTCCACAATCTCTGAAGGAAACCATGGCTTATCAGTTTACCAATAGCTCTCTGATTTCTTCTTATGAATAGGAGTCTCATAAAGTTTACAATGAACTTACCAATCATAGCGCACATCCCAATTTTTTTAAAAAAGGTACTTTAAAATTGACCAATACTTAACTTTAGTTTTTTAGATGCCCTAAATACCAAAGTATATATTCCAATTAAACTCACTTACCTTTTGGTTGTTTCCCTAGTCACACGAACCTCTCCCCTTTTTGTGAGCCAGGAGAGGGTTAAGTGCCAATTATATTCCAAAGTAAAAGCCTTGAAACTTTCACTGATACAGTCCCCGTCTGTCTCTCTATAATCAGTTAAGTGACCTCTTAATCTATTATTTGAGGTGGGGAGGGAGGGGGACATTCCCCCTCCCCTTTTCTTATTTGTATTTTTGTACCCTGGGACCTGGCCATGGTTTAGGAATATAAAGGAAGATAAAGAAAAAAGTTTTGAACTTTTGGGGGTTTAATTGACAGAAAGATTTTGTAGTACATGTCTTATTTCTTTCAAATTCTGATCCTACTCAAATCATCTTCATGTTACTGTGTATATTTTATAGTTCTCTCTCTCTCTCCCTCCCTCCCTTCCCCCCACTCTCTCTTTCTCTCTCTCTCTCCCTTCCTTCCTCCCTGCCTCCCTCTGTCTCTATCATGTTCACCCACCCAGACTGCTGCAGTGAGCCAGGGATGCAGGGAGAGAAGGATAAAGAGGCTTTCTCACAATTATACTTTTTATCACTTTCTACCTGTTTAACACCCTTCAACATGGATAATCAGCAAATCAGTGTTTCTACATGTTTCTTCTAGCTGGAATTCCTCCAGCAACTTTCTATTTTAAGCCTCAGTCTAGGAACTTGTTGGTGGCTTTTTTTTCCCAATGCTATGAGGAAGGGCTGTTCTACTCCCTTTACTTTCTTCCCTTCTTTCCCCAAACTGATGGAACATATTTCCACAGAAGGGACTCTGGGACTTTTGGTGTGTTCAAGGTGTCCCCATATTTATGTGATGGTCCAAATGTGTGGAATATAGGGACCCCCTGCCCCCTGACATGGAAGCCATCCAGGGATTTCCCTGGTCTATCCCCTAATCTTTTTGCATTCCTTGGTAGCCTGCTAACAACACCAATTGTAAAGTCCAGAATTCCCCTCCCCACAACCATGGATTATTCTTTTTGATACCAAAGGAAGAGGCCAAGGATCTCCAGATCAATTTTAATTAGTAGTTTAATCAATCATTATGAATACTTATAAAACAGGGGAAACCTTCCTCTAGGTTGGCAGCTGGCCAGTTCAGTGGATCCACCCCAAAGAATCCTCAAAATCCCTTTGGTAATTATAGAAATCATAGGAAGGAGCTAGAGAGTCCGTCACTTGGACTGATGGATATTTTTAGTTTTCTGCTTAGTAATGATATTGGGCATTAAGATGTTATACTCAAATATAAGTTTGTGCACTGATCATGTACCAATCACATATGGATCATGATATTCTTATAATGGCTTTCGTAGGTCATAATGTCTTAAGTTATGTCTTAGTGTCTAAGCTATGATTCAGCAAGTTATGATTTTTAACTGGTCACCATGTTTGGATTTTCACCTTTAACAGAGTTTAAGTTTGTATTGATAGTCAGTCATGAGAGCTTGTGGGAAAATATGCCAAACTTTTGTTGTCTGATGAGGTTCATCAGTATTGGATACTGCTCTTGAACTTTCCCAGTCGCCAATGGAGTGAAGGAAGGCTGTGTGCTTGCTTGCTCCTGTGCTTTTTAATAGGATGTTTTTTAACAATGTTATCAGATGCCTTCAACAAAGATGAAAATGACATCGTCAGCTACTGCACTGTTGGTAAATTATTGAACTTGACTAAAGTGGAGTGAGAGTTAGTATGTGACTTTCTGTTAGCTGATGATTGCACACTCAATAAAGCCTTTGAAACTGAGATGTAACAAAGTGTGAATCAGTTCTCTGCTTCTTGTGCTAATTTTGGCCTAACAATTAACACCAAGAAAACAAAGTTTCTCTAATAGCCAGCACCACCATCCTTAAGTGGAACCATTGGCTACAGCAAATGGAGATATTTTGAATAGTGCTCAGTTTACTTACCTTTTTTGAGGGGGGATGGCAGGGAAATTGGACTTAAGTGACTTGCCCAAAGTCATATGTGTGTCAAGTTTCTGAGGCCACATTTGAACTTAGGTCCTCCTGATTCCAGGGCCAGTGCTCTATTCACTTTCCCCCTAGCTGTCCCAGACTGCTTAAGTCTTTTTTTTTTTGCTTTTTGTAGGAAAGTTGGGGTTAAGTGACTTGCCCAAAGTCACACTGCTAGTTAAATGTTAAGTGTCTGAGGCTGGATTTGAATTCAGGTCCTCTTGACTCCAGGGCTGGTGCTCTGTTCACTGAGTTACCTAGTCACCCCTGACTGCTTAAGTCTTTAAGCTTAAATGCTTAAGACTCTTTAAGAGAGATACAACTAGGGGCGGCTAGGTGGTGCAGTGAGTAGAGCGCCAGCCCTGGAGTCAGAATGACCTGAGTTCAGATCTGGCCTCAGACACTTAATGCACACACAAACAAAAACCTAGCCGTGTGACCTTGGGCAAGTTACTTAACCCCAATTGCCCTCCAAAAAGCAAAAAAAAAAAAAAAAAGAGAGAGATACAACTTTGGAGGAAGTAGTTGGCACAATGGATAGACCAACAGCCCTGGATTCAGGAAGGCTTAAGTTCAAATTTGACCTCACACACTAGCTATGTTACCCTAGGCAATTCACCTAACCCTAATTGTCTCAAAAAATAGACCAGTTTCTAAGAATATAGAGATGATAGTTTTATACCTTGCCCTATACAGACAACATTTGGATGCTCCAGTTTAAGAATGTCATTGATGAGCTGGAGAGCATCTAGAGGGTAGCATTTAGGTTTGCAAAGGGATTTGGGTCCAGTTCTTTTGAAACTTGGTGAGAGAACTAGGAATCTTTTGTGAAAAGAAGATCCAAGGGAGCTATGAGAGCTGCTTTCAAGTATTCAAAGGTCTGTCATATGGAAGAGATATTAGACTTGTTCTGTTTAACTCCTGGGGTAAGTACCAAGATCAATGTCCAGAAGCCTCAGACAAATCTAGACCCGAAGTCAGGGTTTTCTACTATTTAGTAATTTTTGCCTTCTGAAGGTAAATTTGGGTATCTCTGGTGATAGTGAATTTCTCCTGGTCTGAGGTAATCAAACAGAATTTGGAAGATATGTGTCAGTTAATGTCATAATAGGAATTATAAAATTCCACTTGGTAATAGATTAGATTGGTAATAGATTAGATTAGATGACCAATAAAGTCACTTCCAACCCTAAAACTGATATTCAGGAATTCTATAATATACTCCAAATATCCATAAACATTATTTAGTTGAGAATTTAGTATAATGGAAATATTGCTAAGTCAAAATAATTTGCATAGATTTTTAGTTATTTATATCTTGCAAGTATAAAAATTAAACTACCCCTGATTAATCAGATTACTACTTATTTCTAATTTTAAAATATTAATATATTTCATTTTTACATCAGATTTGCTTCCAAATATATAGTCCTGCCTCCTCTCCCACAGTCACATCACATTTCAGTTAATAAAGAATAAAAAAGAGAGCAACAAAGCGTTAAACAAAACCATATAATAAACATATACACACACATATATGAGAGACAGAGAGACAAAGAGAAGGTAGATGGCACAGTGGATAGAGTGATAGGTCTGGAGTCAGGAAGAAGAAGGAAATGGCAAACCACTCCAGTATCTTTGTCAAGAAAACCCCAAATGAGATCACAAAGCGATGAACATGACTGAAATGAGTCAACAACAACACGTGTGTATAAATATATATGTGTGTGTGTGTGTCTGTGTGAGTGAGTGTATATATATATATATGGAAGAGAGAGAGGGAGGGAGAGAGAGAGAGAGAGAGAGAGAGAGAGAGAGAGAGAGAGAGAGAGAGAGAGAATTATTTCAAAGCAGCTGGGAGATAAGGGGAGACAGAGAAAAAGAAGTGAAAATAACTAAATGTTGACTGCCTGGAAGGAAATCAGATCAAGAGAACAAGTAGTGGAGTTTGCATTGATGAGAAGGATTCCTTTGTAGAAACTAGAGCAAAGGAGGAGAAAATAGCATACATGTGTGTGTCTATATTTATCAATGTATATCTAGAGAAATCTATATCTCTGTATGTGTGTACATATATATCCTATATTTTCCTCTTTTATTCTTGTCTCTAAGAAGGAATCCTGCTCATCAAGGCAAACTCTTCCACTTTCTCTTGTCCCCATTCCCTTCCAGGCAGTTATTTTCTTTTTTCTTTCTCTATACCAAACTATATCCAACTGATCTCTCTCTCTCTCTCTCTCTTTCTCTCTCTCTCTCTCTCTCTGTCTTTCTCCATTTGTATGTACACACACATATGTGCATGTATATCTATATCAATGCTTCATTTATAGACATTTATAGACATATATACATGCACATGATTATATATATATATAATGTTTCTATACATCTATATATATCTATATTCATTTATACCTCTATATGTGTGTGTGTATATGTATATGTTTTAAAACTATATTTTGTTCTGATCCCCTTTCTAATCAGGAATGTAAGTAAACTTATAAGTTGCCAATATAAAGTGACAATAGCAAGAAGTAAGATTGCAATGGGGAACCCGAGTCATCTACAAACTATTCCAAAGATCAAAGGAGCATCATTTACAATATTATATCATATATTAACCAAAAATCACATCCTGGTAGAATGTGCTGACTCAACAGAAATCACGTAGGCACTTTGTCTCAGGGCATTTTGGTCCCATGACATGTAAACCTCAGACATGCTCCAGATATTTACAGTAAGACCAGCAGAACATCAAAAGGTGCTGGTAATTTTTAGGTGACGTGGACATGTTAACTTTAAAATTTTACTAGCAATTTTGAGATGTTTTTGATATATTTATGAACTAACCCAATATGGCACAGATAAGTTGATCTGTTTTCCCCCAAACCCTACAAAATGAGGCCTTAAGCCTCCTCCCACCAACTGAGCACTCTTCCATCTCCATCTGGATTCATGCTGACTAATGTTCCCCATTCTAATCCATGGTTACATGAGTGAAACTCTCTGCCTCTCTTCTTCCCCATCCTCTTCCTCATCACTGCCTGCCAGCCTGCCTTCACTATCTTATTGTTTGTCTCCATGCCATCTGTTTCTGTTACTCTTCAAACACTTGCCTTTGTATTTTCTGTGATGTTTGCCCCCACATCCTCTGTGGCTTTTCAAGTGTGATTACAGTCCCATTTCTCACTGCCTCTGTGGTCTGCCCCAGCAAGTATCCAAAGAACTGAGTGTGCTTGCCCCTATTTCATAATTTAACAAATTATCAATTCATCTATACCAAATTGATATGCATATATATGTATACAAATATATACACACATAATCTATAGACATATATAGATATGTACTGTGTACAGACTTCTGTTCTGCTCCTGGCATTTCTTCTGGAGTTGTCAAGCAGAAACCACCATATCAACCATTCCTTGGCCCTCTCTGAAGCCACACTGGTTCTCAGGTATCATGACTTTCTTCCAAGTGAAGGAACAGCCTATTGAGGAGGACTCTGGCAAGGATCTTGCCAGCAATGACTAAAAAGACTCTCCCAACCCCCCACCTTCCATGACAGTTACAGGACAAACTGTTTCCTTTACTTTTACACACATGGATAATGGAGGTATCCTTGAATTCCTGGTGAATAATCTCTCCTTGCCATATCACTCAGAAAATTACAATCAGCTTTTCCTTGAGCAATGGATTCCTCCCCCTCCCTGGAAATCTCAGCTGGAATAGAAAAAGCACTAGGCATTTTGCCACATGAAAGAAACCCAATGGCATTCAAAACCTCTATACCAGTACCAAGCCAGGAAACCTGATTGCTTCCATTTGAATTATCTTAGGAAGATTCTGAAGATAACCTGTTGGATAAGATACCAGTCACTGAGGTCCTTTGTCAAACAAAACTGCCAAGCATTCAAACTCTGTGTCAGAGAATGCAGAATACTAACAGCTGTAGCATTTCCAGAATTATGAACACATAGATGCCAGGGACAAAGTGAGAAGTCAGTGCCCTATGGACTTTGGGACCAGTATTTGAGAGAGCATCGATGTCTTTCCCTGGGGGCGAGAAGCCCCTGAGACAGAGCAGCTTGTGCCATGTTGCAGCTTCAGCTCCTGGCCTGTGGACTGTAGGGGGACCAGGCAATCAGTCTAGGGGGTAAGCGCGCTTGCTTTAACCATCTTGGATCCAGATTGTGGTCTGGGGTGGAGGTCTTGGGGTGTGTGTCCAGCTTGCCAGAGCATGTGGAGACTTCAGAGTGGGTACCCAACTAATACCTCCAGTAGCTGAGAAAACCCCAGTGTTTAGGATGGAAGCTCACCTGGCTGGTGGCAAAGTCCTACTGTGGCAATAAGACCCAAAGTCAAGTAATTGAGTGGCAACATGCCTAGGCAAAGGAAACAAAAATAAACAGAAAAATTCAACATTAGACTCAGTGAGGAGAATTATTCCTTCAGAATTAGGCTGAAGCAAATGGAAGCTAGTGACTTTATGAGAAATCAAGATGCTGTTAAACAGATCCAAACAAATGAAAGAATAGAAGGCAATATGAAATATTTCATTAGAAAAACCACTGACCTGGAAAATAGATCCAGGAGAGATAATCTAAAATTTATTGGACTACCTGAAAACCATAATCAAAGAAAGAACCTAGAAATCATTCTTCAAGAAATTCTCAAGGAAAATTGCCCTGATGTTTTAGAACCAGAGGGCAAAATAGAGGTTGAAAGAATCTACCAATCACCTCCTGAAAAAGATCCCAAAAAGAAAACTCCCAGGAATATTATAGCCAGGTTCCAGAATCCCCAGATCAAGAAGAAAATACTACAAGCAGCCAGGAAGAAACAATTTCAATATTGTGGAAACACAATCAGAATAACACAGGACCTGGCAGCTTCTACACTGAGGGATTGAAGGGCTTGGAATATGATATTCCAGAGGTCAAAGGAGCTGGGATTAAAACCAAGAATCAACTACCCAGCAAAACTGAGTATCATGTTTCAGGGGAAAATATGGTCATTCAGTGGAATAGAGGACTTTCAAGCATTCTTGAGGAAAAAAAACAAAGTTGAATAAAAAATTTAACATTCAAATACAAGAAGCAAGAGATTCTTGAGAAGGTAAACAAGGAAAAGAAATCATAATGAACTTATCAAAGTTGAACTATTTATACTCCTACATGGAAAAATGATAACTGTAACTGATAAAGCTTTCCTAAGTTTGAAAATAGTTGAAGAAGGGTATATGGGCATATGAATACATATGTGAATGTGTGTATATACGTTTACAGGTATACATAGATAGAGGGCACAGGTCGACTTTAATAGGAAGGGATGATACTTAAAGGGTGAAATTAAGAGGTGAGAGAGGAATATAATGAGAGGAGATGGGGAGAGGCAGAATGGGATAAACTATCTCATATAAAACATGCAAGGAGAAATGGTTACAAGGGAGGGGGAGAACAGGAAGGCAAAAAGGCAAAACCATATTCTCATTGAATTTGGCTCAGGGAAAGAATGACATACATACTAAATAGGATATCTCACCCTACAGGAGAGTAGGAGGGAAGGGGATGGGAGGGGACATGATGGAAGGGAAGGTGGGTGGGAAGCAGGGGAGGGAAATTGGAAGTACCCACTTTTGAAAATGGACAGGATCAAAGTAGGGAATAGACCAAGTGGGAGGTGGGATAGGAGGGAGGGAAATATAGTCAGACATTTACAATATATCTACTATGGTAATGTTTTGCATAGCTACACATGTACAACATATACTGAATTGCTTATCTTCCCAATAAGGGTGGGTAACAAGGGAGGAAGGAAACAAATCTGGAATTCAAAGTTTTATAATCAAATGTTTAAAATATAAATACTATTATTAATACTCTTTTATATATATTTGTGAAATAAAATATACAGGCATCAGGGCACAATGATTCACCTTGTCTTACTGAAAAAGTCAAAGGGGATATGGGAGAAGATATAGAAGAGAGCAGATTGGAGGAGGGGATATCCTGTGGGACTGCTATTCTGGGGTGGGCCATATGGAAAAAAATGGGGAAAAATTATAACTCAAAATCTGGCAGAAATGAATGATATAAACCAGAAGTTAATAAAGCATTTGGGAAAAACAAAAACAAAAACAAAAACAAAACATTGTATATCAAATTAATCAACCAAACAGTAGTTACACTTAAGTTAATTTCAATATAGGAGGTATCATAAAAATTTTTCAGTCCATGCCCCTAGTCTTAATCAGGCTTCTTTTGTTCATTCATTTTCATTCACTTGTCCTCTTATATGGTTATCAACTCTTGTTTATATATATATATTGCTTCTTGGAGGGCAATTGAGGCTAAGTGACTTGCCCAACGTCACACAGCAAGTTTTTGTGTTAAGTGTCTGAAGCCAGGTTTGAACTCAGGTCCTCCTGACTCCAGGGCCAGTGCTCTGTTCACTGCACCACCTAGCTGCCCCTACTATAGTATATTTTTATGCCTCTTCATGTGGCATAGTTTACCTTTTTTGTGCTTCATCTTTTTCTTTTGTCCCATTACAATCCCTTTGTACCCCATAATAAGGTTTTTTATCATCAGATTAGTTAATTAAAACCCACACCCTCTATTTATGTATATCCCTTTTAAATGCCATGACAATTTTATAAATTTCAATACTGACAGGCATCAGCTTCTTATATAGGGGTGTAAATAGTTTGCTCTTATTTAATCCCAAGTTATGTGCATGTGTGCACATGTGTGCAATGGGTGCGTGTGTGTGTGTGTGTGTGTGTGTGTGTGTTTGCCTTGTTTACTTTTTATGTCTTTCTTGAGTATTGCAATTTGAGATAGAATTTTCCATTAACCTCTGGCCTTTTCATTAGGAAAGTCTGAAAGTCCTTTATTTCATTAAATAGCCATCTCCTTGCCTGAAAGATTATGCTCAGTTTTGCCATGTAGTTGATCCTTGGTTGCAGTCCTAGCTCTTTTGCCTAAGAAATATCAAATTCCAATCCCTCCCGTCTTTTAATATAGAAGCTGCTAGGTCCTGTGTAATCCTGACTGTAGTCCCACAATTTTTGAATTGTTTCCTTTTGGCTGCTTGCAGTATTTTCTCCTTTACCTTGTAATTCTGGAATTTGGCTACTATATTTCTTGGAGTTTTCAGTTTGAGATCTCTTGCAGGAGAAGTCTGGTGAATTCTTTTGATAACTATTTTACCCTCTGATTTTAGGACCTCAGGACAGTTTTCTTTGACAATCTCTTGGACGGTGCTGTCCAGGCTGCTTTTATTCATCGTGGCTTTATGGTAGAACAATAATACTTAGATCATCTCTCCTGGATCTGTTCTACAGGTCAGTTGTTTTTCCAGTGAGATATTTTACACTTTCTTATAATTTTTCAATCTTTATTTTTTGTTTTTTGTTTTTTCTGACTCTAGATGCATCATAGAGTCCTTGGCTTCAATTTAACCGATTCTAAATTTTAGTGAATTATTTTCCTGGCTTATTTTTTGAAGCTCCTTTTCCATATGTTCAGTTTTCATTTTTAGGGAGGTATTTCCTTCAGTTAGATTTTCAACCTCCCATCCTTGTTCACCAGTTTTACTTTTTAAGGATTTGTTTTCTTTTGTGAGATTTTTTTTTCTCCAACTTGGTCACTGTAGATTTAAATTTATCTTCTACCTCTCTAATTTGGCTTTTAAAATCTTTCTTGAGCTCCTCCAAGAATGCTTTTTGGGCTTGAGATCAGTTCAGATTTTCTTCTGTGGTCTCATATGTGAATATAGAGTCCATGTTGTCCTTTGAATTTGGTTGTTCTTGCTCACTATAATAGGATCGTCCCATTCTTGATTCCACAGTTTCCTTCTTTCTCATTGTGATTGCCCATGTCCTGAAATTTTAAAGTGGATATCTGCTTCTGTTGTACAGATGTACAGTGCTTCTTGGACTGGGAGGTAGGGGTTTGGTTGTTAATTTTGTGTGCTTTAGCCTCTGTGTATCTAGACTGAGGCCAAGGCCAGGACTCTCAGTGCTTCTCCTGACTTACCCTGAGGCTCACAGAGTAACCTGTGGAGAAGGGGTAGTCTGGCCACTTCAGGTTTCAACCTCTGTGCTTCTGGGCCACAGCTCAGGCAGTCTCAGCAGCTGATGGCATTGCTGGTGCCTTCAGATTCCCCTGGTGGTGCTAAGGCACACCTGAGCTTGTGTTGTTAGCACTTGCTGGCTCTACCCCCGTGGGCTTTGGAAGCTCTTGCTGGTCAGCTGAGGTGGGGCTTGTTGGGACTCCTCCTGCCCTTCACTTCAGACTCTGTACTGATTCATTTAAGCCATTACTCAATGTCTCCCAAGACTGAGGCTGTTTCTACTAATTCAGGATTCTACTCTGGGTGGGACATTTATCTCTGGGTTTTCTGGGTCAGGAGGGGGAATCAGAGCAGCTGGGGTTTACTCCACCATAATGGCTCCTGGAAAATCAGGTAGGTGATTTTTAAAATCTGAGCTGTGAGCTGGTAGGCCCAGGAGAAGCTGTTGTCACTGTTGGGGCCCTACATTTTCTCTTACCCAGCTCAGACCTATCTTCCATCCTGAAGTGAGATGGCTGGGAATTGCCCTTGGGGTGGGTGAGTTCACTGGCTGGGTCTCCTCACTCTGTTGTAGTCTGCTCTCAGGTCTGTGCTGTGTGCTCTGCACTCCCCTCTGTGCTCTGCACTCCGTGCTTCCCCTGCCCAGACCTACCTGGGCACTTTCCTGCTACACTCCATCTCCCAATGTGTTCTATCACTCTAAATCCATTCAGATTCACTTTTTAAAATTTAGTGAGAGAATTCATGGAGGAGCTTGGGAAAGTTACTGCTTCCAATCTGCCTTCTTGGCTCCACTGCCGCCCCCCCCCCCCCCACCATTGTTGTTAGATTTATTTTAGAATATATGTAGGGCTTTATGGATTGCTTACTCTTATCACTTCATATAATAATGATTATAAATAAAAGAAGACAGCTTGTTAGATTTTTTTAAGGTACTTCTTATGCATTGTTTTAGGCTCTATGGATAATAGGTTGCTATCTGCTCTATTGGAAGTTCATTTACTTCACTATAAAATAATTTTAGGCTTTTAAGAGTACAGTAATATCAACAGTGCTACTATCACAGTGAATTTTGGATTCAAAATTTCCTGAGAACAAATAAATAAATCAGGGCTGTTGTTACAGGTATAAACTTTGAGTTTCACAAAACAATGTCATTTCACTTCGCTATAAATTTACTAACCATTTCATTTTTCAAAATTTGCATCCCTAGCACCTGGCACTTAGTAAACATTTAATAAATATTTCTTGGTTGATTAAATAACTCATCCATTGGAATCAAATTGTTTTTCATTAGTGTTATTAGCTTTTATTCTTTTGCTTAACCACAGGTTTCCTGAGAGCTGTTCTTTTCTTTTTCTTGACCTCAAAGTCACAGATTAAGTGTATTTCATCACTTTCCTTTTTTTCCAAAGAGAGATGTGAGGTAAGAGTTGTCTAAAAGAGAAACTAAGGCCACGAAGTGCTTCAAATTTGTAGTAAATTACATCATAAAAATTGAAAATACTTTAAAAACTATGATACCTAAAGTGTACTGACTGGATAATTCAAGATAGAGATTTGTATTCTATTTTCTTGATAAAATTGGTCTCTGATTATAAACCTGTATTTATCTGAGTAGTTCTTAGGTAAGGCCATCCCTTGGTGTAGAACCCTACATCAACTCTTAAATTTATACATGAGACTATCATTCATATTTTCAGCACTTTACAAAACTATTATCACTTCAGATTATACAAATTTGTTCTGTCATTTATGTATACTTAATAAAATCAAAAGAAAGCAACAGTTAGTAACGATGATTAAAGAAGTAAGGTTTACAGTGTATTATAGAACAGCTATTGTATCTTTGTAGCTCTTTATCTAGTTTCATAATTAAGTGAATGGTCAGTCAGTGTTCTTTGTTCACAATGAACATGGGATGTTCAGCATTCAAAGTAGGTTAAGTTAAAGACATGAATCTTAAGACATTTTTTATCCATACTTGTATTTTCATTAGCGTAGGTACCTTCAGATTAGAAAACTCCCTCTAACTGTAGGTCACTGATTACTTTGCAATTTATAATCTTAGACCATTGCTTCTGTCATTGATAGAAAGGGATTTGTCCAGTATCACAAAGGTTGTGTCAGAGGAAAAGCTTAAAGTCTTCTTGACTCCAAGGTCAACTTTCATTGACCATAGCACCTGGACTCTCACATACCCAATGCCATATATATTAATGTTTCTCACTAGCCAGTCAACAAGTATTTATTAAGCAGGTTGAGAAAAGGCACTAGCTTCCTTACTCTGCAAAACCCACTCTCCTTTTCTATACTGGCAATTTTTTTTTGGAGGGCTATTGGGGTTAAGTAACTTGCCCAAGGCCACACGGCTAGGTTTTTGTTTGTGTGTACATTAAGTGTCTGAGGCCAGATCTGAACTCAGGTGCCTCTGACTCCAGGGACAAAGCTCTACTCACTTTGCCACCTAGCTGCCCCCTGTACTGGCAAATTTAATAGTAGCATTGATGGTGGCCACAGTGAAAATAGTAAGTTACATGAAACGGTGCTATATCTACATCAATTGTGTGTTTTTTTGTGTGTGTATTCCACTACAGCATTCACAGGAGAGAAAGAAGGACATAGTGAAAAGAAAATAGACTTGGAATCTAAAGAAGGAAAGAAGGATGAAAGGAAGAAAGGAGGGAGGGAGGAAACAAGTATTTGCTATGTGTCTTCTATGTGCCAGGCACAGTTCTAAGCCTTTGTATTATTAAATATTGTATCATTTAATCCTTACAACAACCTTGGGAAGTAAATGCTATTATAATTATTATTACTATTTTACAGATGAAGAGACTGAGGTAGATAGCAGTTAAATGCCTTATTAAGGGCTACATAGCTTGTAAATACCTGAGGCCAAATTTGAACTCAGGTCTTCTTAACTTTCAGTACGTTATCTACTTTATCCCTTAAATGTCTAGGTTCCATTCACAACTATTAAATTTGTTAGTTTTGTGATCATACCAGGCAAACTTTTTGGGACTTTAATGTCATGGTAGGATAGGGGATTGGCCCTCACTGGGAGACTTTAAACAAAGTCTGGATGACCCATCTGTGAGCTATGCTGTAAGGGGGATTCTTGTTCAAGTTTTGTTTGTGTTATATAACCCCATATGTCTCTTCTAATTCTGAGATTCTTTGATTTTGTAATTCTGTGATAGGACTGTGAGCAATAGTAATTGATTGCAAACTATATGCTAGGAAAAAGGCAAAAACATATTATGCAGTATTCTTAAACATTCTGTAATGACTGTAATTCTTTTCCAGTTGGAAATAATATGATCTTTATGAAGCTTTTTATATCAATGTTGCTATTCTTATTTTAAATGCATAAAATCTGAGTCTTACATCAGTTGTTGGAGCTATCAGTTTAGTTACTGGAAGAGAGAGAAATTATATACATATGCATGTGTGTGTGTGTGTGTGTGTGTGTGTGTAATTTTATTATTTTTCCAAATAATATATTGTGTTATTTCCTCTATAGTTGCCCAGAGAACTATGACTTATAAACTATAAAGGAAGAAAATGATAAAAATCTTTCAATAATTAAACATTAAGTTTTTTTTAAAGGGTGAAGGAGATTATTTTGGTTAGAGAAGGCTAAATTAGCATGCTAAACTATGTTAGAATAGGAGATTGTCATGGTAATAGGAATTTGAAGATCTTCCTTGTCCCTTAATAAGCCTAAGGGGTTTTGAAGAACTTCCCAGCTTCAAAGATTTTCCATCCCCTAATAGGCTGAATGAAATCACATGGAGCCTGTGGTAGGAGGAGTATGCTGATGGATGAAACAGAGCCCATAGGAAGTTTGAAATCAGAGCAGCTAGAAGGTAGGATGGAGGGGATGCACCCAGGGAGACAGCTGGGCTTGTGTTTGTTGGAAGGCTGAAGGACGGTGTGACTCTCTATTGCATTATGGTGTATTAACTTCTATGTTGCTATGATGAATTTGGTTTCCTGATGTTGGGATTTGATTTTCTGGTATCTGAGTAAATGTTTTGCTTCTGTCTTCTATATGTAGAATCAGTTATATTTTGTGATTGAGAACTATGCTGGCTATTACAGTCACTGTCAGTGCTGTGAATATTGCATTGGTGCTACAGAGATGAGGATTAAGGCCACTATATAGTAGCAAATCAGGGGGTATTGATAAGTTGATGGAAGAAGTCTTCAGTATTATGTGTGCTTGTGTGGGAATCAGATAATCATTGATTTGTTTTATTAAAGTTTGGATTTCAATAATAATAATTGAAAATCATGTAGAACTAAAATTTGCAAAGGACTTTACAAGTTTATGGGTTCATCTGAGTTGTATAACAGCCTTATTAAGTAGGTATTAGATTTATTATTATTGACATTGTAGATGAGAAACTGAAACTCAGAAAAGGAAAATGACCTTCTACTGATCACCTAGTTATTAAGTCCCAGAGATAGGATTTGAATGTAGGTGTTCCTGATTTTAACTCTAACACCTGAGAAACAATATCACTATGAGAAGAAGTATGCCATAATGGATAATATACTGGGATGCAATTTAGGAATAATTGGGTTTGAATCAACTGCAGACAATTATTAGCTGTGTAAACCTGGGCAAGTCATTAAATCTCTCCCAACCTCAGTTTGCTCCTCTGTAAAATGTGCATAATAATAGCAACTACCTTATAAAGTTGTTGTAACCATCAAACTAGATTATCTATGTAAACTTCTTAGTGAACATTGAAATGCTAGTTATATAAATATCAGATATGAACATCATCATTATCCACATCATTACTATCACTATCACCCTTATTATCATTATTACCATGACTTACTTCACCCTTACCCTCATGATCTTAGTCTTCTCTCTCACCTTCATCATCATCTGCTGCCCCTTGACTGTTATATTTGTGTGACATTAAACCCCTTAACCTTTCTGGATTTTTCATATTTAAAATGAAAAGGTTGAAATAGATGATCTCCATACTCCCTTCAGATTCTATATGCTAAAATCCTATCGGGCTGATGCTTTTCCTCTCATACATAGCAGCTGCAAGAGAAAAGAAAAAAAAATTAAGTTTCAATATTTAACTTTCAGGATAAATATAAGTGATCTTTCTCCTACTTAATATCATCATAATGCATCCTGGCTACAATACAAGTCTTAGTGTTTTTTTCCCTGATCTTTAGTGAAGACAGTAATTATTTCAGCAAATTTACCATTGAGATGATTTTCCCTTTCAGTTTTCATTTGCAAATTTTATTACAGCATGATATGGTTACCATCTGGTATTGCTTATATAATCTTATCTTCAGACTTTTGAGCTTTTGATACATTAATAATATTTCAAAGCAAATGGGAAGTTTTTCTGAGAATATCATGTAGTACATTTTTAAAATATGCAATGTACTTTCAGTGTTTTTGTTGTTCAGGTGGAAAATATGTTGGTGATAGATTCATAATAAAATTTAAGGGATGCATAGGTCTTTATTTATTATCTATTGTGCAATTTATTAATTCTTTGAATTAGCTTTAATTTCAAAGGCTTTATTAACTTCTGGTTTATATCATTCATTTCTATCAGATTTTGAGTTACAATTTTTCCCCATTTTCCCCCTACCCACCACCCCAGAATAGCAGTCCCACAGGATATCCCATCATCCAATCTGCCTTCTCCCATCTCTTCTCCTATACCCTCTTCAACTTTTCCAGTAGGGCAAGGTGAATCCCTGTGCCCCAATGCCTGCACATCTTATCTCCCAATTATATGCAAAATAGTATTAATCATAGTATTTATATACTTTAAAATGTTTGATTTTAAAACTTCGAATTCTAGACCCATTCCCCTCCTCCCCTGCCACCCACTCCCACTGGGAAGATAAGTAACTCAGTATATGCTGTACATGTATAGCTATGCAAAACATTGACATAATAGGTATATTGTAAAAGACTGACTACATTTTCCTCCCTTCTATCTCACCTCCCCTGGTCCATTCCCCACTTTGATCTTATCCCCTTTCAAAAGTGGGTGCTTCCAACTTCCCTCCATTCCATCAACCATCCCCTACCACCACCCCAACTTTCCTGTAGGGTGAGATATCCCATTTAGTATGTATGGCATTCTCTCCCTGAGCCAAATTCAATGAGAATAAGGTTTTGCCTTTTCTGCTTTCTGTTCTTCCCCCCTACCCTAAAACCACTTTCCCTGGCCTCTTCTACATGAGATATTTTACCCCATTCTGTCTCTCCCCATCTCCTCTCACTACATTCCTCTCTCACCTCTCAATTTCACCCCTTAAGTATCATCCCTTCACATTAATTTTGACCTGTGCCCTCTATCTATGCATACTCATAAACATATATACACACATTCATATATGTATTCACATGCCCATATACCCTTCTTCAGCTATTTTCATACTGAGAAGTTTCATCAGTTACAGTTATACTTTTTCCATGTAGTAATATAAATAGTTCACCTTTGTAAGTTTCATATGATTTCTTTTCCCTTTACTTTCTCAAGCATCTCTTACTTTTTGTGTCTGAATGTCAAATTTTCTATTCAACTCTGGTTTTTTCCTCAAGAATACTTGAAAGTCCTCTATTCCAATGAATGACCATATTTTCCCCTGAAACATGATACTCAGATTTGCTGGGTAGGTGATTCTTGGTTTCAATCCCAGCTCCTTTGCCTTCCAGAATATCATATCCATGCCCTTTGATCCCTCAGTGTAGAAGCTGCCAGGTCCTGGGCTATCCTGATTGTGTTTCCACAATATTGAAATTGTTTCTTCCTGGCTGCTTGTAATATTTTCTCCTTGATCTGGGAATTCTGGAACCTGGCTACAATATTGCTAGGAGTTTTCTTTTTGGGATCATTTTCAGGAGGTGATTGGTGTATTCTTTCAACCTCTATTTTGCCCTCTGGTTCTAAAACATCAGGGCAATTTTCCTTGAGAATTTTCTGAAGGATGATTTCTAGATTCTTTCTTTGATCATGGTTTTTAGGTAGTCCAATAATTTTTAGATTATCTCTCCTGGATCTATTTCCCAGGTCAGTGGTTTTTCCCATGAGATATTTCACATTGCCTTATATTCTTTTATTTGTTTGGATCCGCTTAACAATATCTTGATTTCTCATAAAGTCACTAGCTTCCATTTGCTCCAGTCTAATTCTGAAGGAATCATTCTCCTCAGAGAGCATTTGAGATTCTTTTTCCATCTGGAAAATTCGGGTTTTTAAGGCATTCTTCTCTTCATTGCCTTTTTGAGCCTCTTTTGCCATTTGAGTTAGTTTATTTTTTTAAGATGTTATTTTCCTCAGTCAGGATGTTGACTCTCATTTCATGCTTTTCTTGCATCTTTCTCATTTCTCTTCCCAATTTTTCCTCCACTTCTCTTATCTTAAGGTCCTCTATGGACTGTAACCAGCTTGTATTTTCATCTGGGGCATTTGTTGCAGGAGTTCTGACCTCCCGATCCTTCTCCTGTTCCATGCTTTGATCCTCTTTGACCCCCAAATAGGAGTCTAATATTGAATTTTTCTTTTTATTTTGTTTCCTTTGCCTAGGCATGTTGCCACTCAATTACTTGACTTTGGGGCTTGTTGCCACAGTAGGACTCTGCCACCAGACAGAGGAGCTTCCATCCCAAACACTGGGATTTTCTCAACTGCCAGAGATATTAGTTGGGTGCTCTCTCTGAAGCCTCCCCAAGCTCTGGCAAGCTGGTCACACACCCCAAACCTCCACCCCAGACCACAATCCAGATCCAGGAAGGTTAAACAAGAGCAATTACCTCCCCCCCTCCCCCAGACTGTTTGCCAGATCCCCCTACAGTCTGCAGGCCAGGAGCGAAGCTGCAAGGTGCCAAAGTGGCGCAAGTTGTGCTGTGGCTACCCAATGTCTTCTTGCCCCCAGGGAAAGAAGCCGATGTACTCTCCCCACTAATGAGTCCCAAAGTCCTTACTGCTGTAACCTCTCACTTTGTCCATGGCATCTATGTGTTGGTAATTCTGGAAACTCCACAGCTGCTGGTATTTGGCTGCCCTGGGGCTAAAACCTCTAACTCACAATGTCCTGGGCTCACCTCCCAGAGCTCTGTGCTTGCCACTCCCTGCCAGGCTGCTGGGCTGTCCTCAGTGAGGGGTTAGCTTTCATTTTGTAGGTTCTGGAGCTCCAGAGTTTTTTCGATGTCCCCATTTATATATATTGGAAGTGGAGTGGGCAGGAGCTCCTTGGAAGTGCTGTTTCTACTCTGCCATCTTGGCTCCAACCCCAAATTAGCTTTCTTGACCTAATATTACATTATGTTTTCAAGTGTCTTGAAAGCCTTGAAATCCTATATTCCTTTTAATAAATGTATTGGGAAAAGTGTCAAGTTTCATAAGGCTTCTTTTGCTGAAAAGTTATTTTGCAATGCCTTTGAGTAAGCTTCTTGAAGAAGTCTCTGTGTGTCTGTGTTTTTATAGTTCTGCTATATTTTCTGCATTTAATTTCCATCATATGCATTCTGTACAGCTGAACTTTCAGTTCAAAATGAAGTTTTCTGGATGTAGCTCAATTGCAAATATCCTCTCACTGTACCTGCTTTCCTGATGTACATGTTAAGGAGACTGCATTAATACTGAGGCTTTAAGCAATTCTAGGTGGGTTTTTTTTAAAGGGGAGTAACTTCCTTACCAAACTGAATGTTCAGCTACAACCTTTTTAAGACCTTTTTAAGCTTCTCCAGTTTAACTTAGTTCTTTAAACAGTGATCATCTGCATTCTAATGAGTTTATCTTTGCTGTGGTCCTTTGAAAAAAGAAATTACCTCAATTATCTAGAAATGTTGACATTATCATCAGTTATTTCCTTTGCAAACCTAATTAACATAAAGACTTGCCCTTTAAAAAACCATCTAAGTAGCAAATGTAAACACATGGGTAATTAATTTAATTTACATAGTTTTAAATATACATCCTTCTCTTAAGATTGTCACCTTCTAGAACTATGCTGGGTCTCTTGTTAGTTTTCTGTTTATATTTCTAGTCAGAGTCCCAAATTAGGACTTAATAAATGATTGGATGATGATGGTGATGACTAGGGAAGAAGCTAAGTGTCCTTCAATCTGTTTTTAAAATATTTTATAAAAATCTAAGAAATACCTTTTTGGATTGGTTGCACTGAGTTATTTTTTATCTTCTGATTTTACTCATATACTCCAGAGCATTCGAATAAGACATTAAATAAATTACATTTTCCCCACAGAGACATGTTTGATTTTGGCCAGACTTTTGATTACATTGGCATCTTAGAACCTTCAGTGAATAAATTCTTTTTACTAATGTAGATTAATACTTACTCTGATACTTATAGTCTACTTAGATAAAATAATGTCTAATATTTATCAATTAATTAAACAAATTTTTATTTATTTAGCACCTACTGATGAGGTGTAGGCTCTGGGGGCCCCCTCAAGCTCTTCTTGAAACCTTGAGGTACAGACTTTGGAAACCTTCCTTGGACTCTGATTAAATCATTTCATTTGATGAGGCATTTGCATGAGGCAATAAGCCTTACATTTTGGCTGGGTCCATCCTAGTTATTAACTGCTAACTACTAACTCTAGCCTAGTTACTAGCTTAGCCCTCAATAGTTCATCTACTTCCCACCCTTAAGGCTATCAAAATATCAATCCACCCTTGGACTGGCCTACCACACCATTTTCTGTAGTCTCCAGGTGGCTTCCCACCCTTAATCACTCATTGACCCCATTAACTCCTCCTGAAGATCCTCCCCAAACTCCTCCCCTAGACCATCCCTTGATTCCTCCCGCAACCTTCTGTATATAAGACCCCATCCTGTCTTCATGTTTGTGAGAGTGCCATAGAATGACCTAGCACAGACTTACTCTGTGTCTAATATAAGCAAACTTTTAATAAATTTTACTTTTTTTTGGCTTAGAAGACTTGAGTTGAATTCATTCAGCAGGACCTGGCATGTTAGTATTTTGGGGTCTCCAGAGCAACCCTGACCCTCTTAGTGGGTAACCTCTTCACTACTATGTACCAGATACTAAGAATTCAAAGACAAAAATGACAGTCTCTACTCTCAGGAGTCTACATTATATGGGGGAAACATATATGAAAAGGTATATACACACATCCATACTGAAGAGGTTACCCATAAAGAGGGTTAGGGTTGCTCTGGAAACCCCACAATACCAATATGCAGGGTCCTGCCAAATTAATTCGACTCAAAAGTCTTCTGTCAGACAAAGAAAAGTAAAGCTTATTACAAATTCACTTGTATTAGACACAGAGTTAAGTCTGTGTTAGGTCATTCTATGGCACTCTCACCTACATGGGAGCAACATGGGGTCTTATATACAAAAGGTTGTGGGAAGAATCTAGAAGTGGTCTAGAAGCAGAGTTTGGGGAGGGTCTTTGGGAGGAGTTAATGAAGTCAGTGAGTGATTAAAGGTGGGAAGTTGCTGGAGGCTACCTGGAGCCCATAGACAGTGGAGGACTAGGCCAGTCCAAGGGTGGATTGATATTTTGATAGCTTCAAGGGTGGGAAACCTAGCAACAGAGGTTTGGGCCCAGCCACAATGTAAGGCTCATGGCCTCGTGCAAATGCCTCATCAAATAGGAGGATTTAATCAGAGCTCAAGGTGGGCTGCCAAAGCCTATACCTCAAAGATTCCAGGGGATTCCCAGAGCCTGCACCTCATCACATAAATGTCTAATTTATTTAAAGTGATTTCAGAGAGAAAATATGAAAAGCTGAGGACAGAGAGATTAGGAAAGATTCCTTATTTTAGCTGTTTTATTTAAAAAATATTTTTTCTTGCCCCCCCCATTTATTCTGTTTTTTCCTTTGACCCTGTCCCTTTTCAAAAGTGTTTGCTTCTGACTACCCCCTCCAGAATTTACCATCCCTTCTATCACCCCCTCATCCCTTTCCCCCTCTTTCCTGTAGGGTAAGATACCCAATTGAGTGTGTATGTTATTCCCTTCTTAAGCCAAACCCAATTAGAGTAAGGTCCACTCATTTTCCCTCACCTCCTCCCTCTTCCCCTCCATTGAAAAACTTTTTCTTGCCTCTTTTATGTAAGACAATTTACCCCATTCTATTTCTCTCTTCTCCCAATGTATTCTTCTCTTACTCCTTAATTTAATTTTTTAGGTACCATTCCTTCATATTCAACTCACCCTGTGCTCTCTATATGCATGTCTATATATGTGTCTTTATATATGAATGTTCCCTCCAACTACTCTAATACTGATAAAGTTCTTTTGAATTATGAATATCATCTTTCCATGTACAAATGTAAATAGTTCAACTCTAATAAGTCCCTTATGATTTCTCTTTCCTTGTTTACCTTTTCATGCTTCTCTTAATTCTTGTATTTGAAAGTGAAATTTTCTATTCAGCTCTGGTCTTTTCATCAAGAAAGCTTGAAAGTCCTCTATTTCATTGAATGTCTATTTTCCCCTGAAGTGTTATACTTAGTTTTGTCGGGTAGGTGATTCTTGGTTTTAATCTTAACTCCTTTGTTCTCCAGAATATCTTATTCAAGGTCCTCTGATCTGATCCCTTAATGAGACACTGCTAGATCATGTGTTATCCTGATTGTGTTTTCAAAATACTCAAATTGTTTCTTTCTGTCCATTTGCAATATTTCTCCTTGATTTGGGAACTTTGGAATCTGGCTGCAATAGTCCTAGGAGTTTTCCTTTTGGGGTCTCTTTTAGGAGCTGATTAGTGGATTCTTTCCATTTCTATTTTACTCTCTGGCTTTAGAATATCAGGACAGTTTTCCTTGATAATTTCTTCAAAGATGATGTCTAGTTTCTTTGATCATGGCTTTCAGGTAGTCCAATAATTTTTAAATGATATGTCTTGGATCTATTTTCTAGGTCAGTGGTTTTCCAGTGAGGTGTTTCACATTGTCTTCTATTTTTTCATTCTTTTAGTTCTGTTTTATAATTTCTTGATTTCTCCTAAAATCATTAGCTTCCATTTTCTCCAGTCTTATTTTGAAGGAATTATTTTCTTCAGTGAGCTTATGGACCTCCTTTTATCATTTGACCAAATCTGCTTTTGAAGGCATTCTTCTCCTCATTGACTTTTTGCCATTTTGGTTAATTTATTTTTTAAGGTGTTATTTTCTTCAGTACTTTTTTGGGTCTCCTTTAGCCAGCCATTGAGTTGTTTTTCATTATTTTCTTGCATCACTCTCATTTCTCTTCCCAATTTTAACTTTACCTCTCTCATGTGATTTTCAAAATCCTTTTTGAGCTCTTCCATGGCTGTGACCAATTCATATTTTTCTTAGAGGATTTTGATGTAGGAGCTTTGACTTTATTGTCTTCTGGTTTTATGTTTTTATCTTCTTTGTCACCAAAGTAAGATTCTATAGTCTGAGTTTTTTTTAACACTTTTTGTTCATTTTTCTAGCCAAATACTTGACTTTCTAACTCTTTGTCAAGGTAGGATGCTGCTTCCAGTGGAGGTGGGTGTGGGTATGGGTGTACTTTTCCAAACTTTAGGGGCTTTGTGCAGCTATTTTCAGAGATATTTCTAGTGACTTGTAAATTTTCAGCTCTTCTAAGGTGGTATGATCAAAAGAGAGGTGTTTCCTTCTTTCCTGGCTTGTGCTCTGGTCTGTGAGTGACCATAAGCATTCTTTTATGCTTGAAACTGAGGAGAATTCCCTTTCCACTTCTTCCACAAGCTCTTCTATAGAAGTGCTCCTCCTCACCCTAGGACTTCCACTGAAGACTGCAACCTCAGCAGGGCAAAGCAAGAGAATCCTGCCTTAGTGACACCAAAGAGATCCCTGCAATCTCCCTCTGATCATTCACTCAATTGCTGCACTGTCTGTGGGCCCAGAGCTCTGGAAGCAGTCACTGCTGCTGCTGCTGCCACCACCTGCACTGCCCTGGGACTGTATCCAGACCACACCCCTCTCTCACCCAGGTCCCATAGCCTTTTCCCACTGACCTTCTATTCTTTCTTTGCCATTTGTGGGTTAAGTCTGGAAATCACCACAGCTGCCATTGATTTAGTCTCCTGAGGCCTACTCAGATCCTGTCTATGCTGGCATGGCCCATGCTGGACTGTGTTCCCCTCCTAAGCTGGTGTCATAGACCCTTCCTGTCAACCTTCCTGGTTATATTGGGCTGCAGATTTATTTCACTCTGCCATTTTGTGGTTTTGATAGCTCTGAAATTTGTTTAGATATATTTTTTTACAGGTGTTTTGAGGGGTCTGGGGGAGAACTCAAGCAAATCCCTGCATTTATTCCACCATCTTGGCTCTGACCCCCATTAGGAAAGACTTCTTGTAGGAGGCGCAGGATATGAGCTGATTGTTTAATTTTCTTTTTTATTTAGGATTTTATTTTCCCACGGTTACATGTAAAAGCAATTTTTAACAATTCTTTTAAAAACTTTGAGTTCAAAATTCTCTCCCTTCCTCTCTCACACCTCCCCCCCCCGCCCACTGAGAAGGCAAGCAATTCTGTAAAGGTTATATATGTGTAGTCCTGCAAAAACATATCCATAATAGTCATGTTGTGAAAGAAAATATAGACAAGAAAAAAGTACTCAAGAAAAATAAAGTTTTAAAAAAGTATGCTTCAATCTGTATTCAGATGCCATCAGTTTTTTTTTCTCTGAAGATGTATAGCATTTTTCATCATAAGTCCTTCAGAGTTGTCTTGAATTATTATATTTATGAGAATAGTAAGTCTTTTGTAATAGATCATCTTACATCATTTCTGTTACTTTGTAAATAGTGCATTTCACTTTGCATCAGCCCATGCAAGTCTTTCCAGGTTTTTTGGAGAGCATGATTTCTTATAGTACAATGGTAGTACTTCATAATCACATACTATAACTTATTCAGTTATTCCCCATTTGATGGGTTTCTCTTCAACTTCTAATTCTTTATCCCCTGAAAAGAGCTGCTATAAATATTTTTGTACATAGGTCCTTTTCCTTTTTATGTGTTTTTTTTTTGTCTTTTTTTGGGGGGGGATACAGACCTAGTAGTGGTACTCCTAAATCAAAGGGCGTTTATTGTTTTATAGCCCTTTGGCCATAGTTTCAAATTTCTTTATCGAGTAGTTGAATCAGCTCACAATATCAACAGTACATTAGAGTCTCATTTTTCCCACATCCCCTCCAATATTTGTCATTTATCTTTTCTGTCCTATTAGGCAATCTAATTAGAGGTGACGTAGTATCTCAGAATTGTTTTAATTTGCATTTCTCTGACCAATAGTGAGTTAGAATTTTTTTTCTTATGGTTATAGATAGCTATGATTACTTCATCTGAAAACTTATCATATCTTTTAAGCATTTATCAATTGAGGAATGGCTC
Source organism: Gymnobelideus leadbeateri (assembly GCA_011680675.1). Taxonomy (NCBI): domain Eukaryota; kingdom Metazoa; phylum Chordata; class Mammalia; order Diprotodontia; family Petauridae; genus Gymnobelideus; species Gymnobelideus leadbeateri. The sequence goes on along the minus strand of WOXC01010333.1, from coordinate 214,188 downwards.
TTATGTAAATTTGACTCAATTCTCTATATGTTTGAGAAGTGAGGCCATTATAAGAGAAACTTGCTTAAAATTTTTTTCAGAGTTACTATTGCTAACTGTATTTCCCTTCATCCTATCCCCCCATTTATTTTATTCTTTTTCTTTTTACTCTGTCCCTACTCAAAATTGTCTCGCTTCTGACTACCCCTTCCCCAAATCTGTCCTCCCTTCTATCATTCCCCACTTCTCTCATCCCCATCTGCTCCTGATTTCCTGTAGGTTAAATCAGATAGATTTCTATACCCGATTGAATGTGTATATTATTCTCTCTGTGAGTCAATTTTGATGAGAGTAAGGTTCAATCACATTATCACTTTCCTCCTCTTCCTCTCCACTGTAAAAGCTTTTTTCTTGCCTCTTTTATGTAAAATAATTTAATCAATTCTATATTTTCCTTTCTTTCTCCCCACACATTACTCTCTCACCCCTTAATTTTATTTTTAGATATCATCTGTTCTTATTCAATTCACACCTGTGTCCTCTGTCTATATGTACTCGTAGCCACCCTAATAATGAGAAAGGTCTTATGAGTTACAAATATCATCTTCCCATGTAGAAATGTAAACATTTTAAATCCCTTAGAATTTCCTTTTCATGTTACCTTTTTGTGCTTCCCTTGAGTCTTATATTTAGAAGTCAAATTTTCTATTCAACTCTAGCCTTTTCACCAAGAGTACTTTAAAGTCATTGAATCTCTTTGAATGTCCATTTTCCCCCCTGAAGTATTATACTCAATTTTGCTGAATCTTGATTTTAATCCTAACTCCTTTGCCTTCTGGAATATCATATTCCAAACCCTCTGATCTTTTAATTTAGAAGCTGTCAAATCTTATGTTATCCTGACTGTGGCTACTTGCAATATTTTTCTCCTAGGAACTCTGGAATTTGACTATAATATTCCTGGTAGTTTTCATTTTGTGATCTCTTTCAGGAGGTGATTGGTGGATTCTTTAAATTTTTATTTTACCCTCTGCTTCTAGACTATCAGGGCAGCTTTCCTTAATAATTTCTTGATAAATTATCTCTTACCTCTTTTTAAATAATGCCTTTCAGGTTATTTAATAATTTTAAAATCTCTCTTGAATCTATTTTCCAGATCAGCTGCTTATTAATGAAGTATTTCACATTGTCTTCTATTTTTCATTCTTTTTGTTTTGTTTATCATTTCTTGTTTTCTCTTAAAGTCATTAGTTTCCATTTGCTCCATTCTAATTTTTAAGTAATTATTTTCTTCAGCGAACTTTTGGAGAATTGTCCTACACCTGATTATGACATTCTATGATGGCCTACTTTGTGCTGCTTTCTCTTAAGAGTCCAGTGGGAACACTGTCTCAGTACTTGAAGATATACTTGAAGACATTCACATTCCTATTTATAGTACTGCATCACTTTGAGGGTGTAGAATGTGTTCAGGGAAGACTAGAACCTCTGATGTGAATGCTGCCAAATCCTTTTCAGGGTTCCTTTCCACCCAAGGGGGAACAAGCTCAAAAGGCCTTCTTGGAATAGGTCAAGAAGAATTTTAAAAGTCAAATAAGAAGGGCAGAAGAAAAATTGGATAAAGAAATGAGAGGTATGGCTTCCTTTCCGATGGTTCCACCATATTCCAGTGAGTTGCCAAAATGACGAACACAAAAGGAAAAAGGAGAGGAACACGATACATGTTTTCTAGGCCCTTTTGAAAACATGGTGTTGCCCCTTCGGCTACCTGTATGCAAATATACAAGAAAGGTGATATTGTAGATATCAAGGGTATGGGCACAGTTCAGTAAAGAACGCCCCACAAATGTTACCATGGCAAGACTGGATGGGTCTATAATGTTACTCATCATGCTGCAGGCATTGTTGTAAACAGACAGGTTAAGGGCAAGATTCTAGCCAAAAGAATTAATGTGTGTATTGAGCATATTAAGCATTCCAAGAGCAGAGATAGCTTCCTGAAGCAGGTAAAGGAAAATGATCAGAAGAAGGAAGCCAAAGAAAAAGGCACTTGGGTTCAGTTGAAACACCAGCCTGCACCACCCAAAGAAGCACACTTTGTGAAAACCGATGATAAGGAACCTGAGCTGCTGGAACCAATCCCCTGTGAATTCATGGCATAAGTGACTAAAAAAAGAACAATAAAAAAATCTTGGATTATGGGAAAAGAAAAAAAGAAATGAGAGGTATGCAAGAGAGAGTTAGTAGCTTGGAAAAGGAAGGACAAAAAATGACTGAAGAAAACAATTCCTTAAAAATTAGAATTGGCCAAATGGAAAGAGAGGCACCAAAGGTAGCTGAAGAAAACAATTACTCAAAAATAAGAATTAGGCAAGTAGAAGCTAATGACTATTTGACATCATGAATTAGTCAACCAAAATGAAAAGAATGAAAAATGGAAGAAAATTTAAAATACCTCATTGGAAAAACAACTAAATTGGAAAATAGATCCAGGAGAGATAATTTAACAATTCTTGGACTACTTGAAAGCCACAATAAAAAACCAAACCAAACCAAACCTGGACAGCATCTTTCAAGAAATTATTAAGGAAAGCTTCCATGATATCCTAGAACCAGAGGGTAAAATAGTCATTGAAAGAACCCACCAAACCTTCTGAAAAGATCCCCAAATGAAAATTCCAAGGAATACTGTAACCAAATTTCAGAATTAACAGGTCAAAGAGAAAATACTGCAAGCATCCAGAAAGAATGTAAATATTGTAGAACCACATTCAGGACTATACAGGATTTAGCAACTTCTACACTGAAGTTTTGGAAAGCCTGGTGTATGATATTCCAGAAGTCAAAGGAGGTAGGAATAAAATGAAGAATTAACTATCAAGCAAAATTGAGCACAATCTCTTAGGGAAGGAGGTGTATATTAAATGAAATAGGGTACTTTAAACCATTCCTGATAGAAAAAAAAAAACAGAGCTGAACAGAAAATTCAATCTTTAAATACAGGACTCAAGAGAAGCATAAAAACGGTAAACAAGAAAGAAAACAACAAGAACATGTTTTTCAATAAGGTTAAACTGTTTACACCTCTGCACAGAAAGATGATCCTTGTAATTCTTTATATCTGTATCTTTATTAGTGCATTTAAAATGGGTATATATAGATAGAAGGTGTGGGTATTAGTTGAATTTGATATGATGATCAAAATAATTATTTAATGGGTAAAAAAAAAAGGATTGTACTGGGGAAGACAAAATGGGGAGACAGAATAGAGTAAATCTCATAACAGGAAGAGGCACAAAGATCTATTATAGTAGAGGGAAAGAAGCCGGGGAAGCTTGTTTGAACATTGCTGTCATTGGAATTGCATTAGAGAGGTAATAAATTCAGTTGGTTATATAAATCTACCTTATTCTATAGGAAAGTAGTAGGAGAAAGAGGAAAGAAAAAGGATGGGATGGATAGAAGACAGGGAAGAAGAGAGGGAGGCCGTAGTAGGCAAAAAGGGAAAGAAAAGGAGGGGGGAGGATAGAATGGATGGGAGATTAAAGGAAGTGGTAGTCAGAAGTAAAACACTGGATAGGAGGGAAAGGATGAAAGAGGGAATAGGATGGAGAGAAAGATGCAGTTAGTAATCATGTGAATGGTATGAACTTCCCCATAAAATGGAAGCTGATGGCAGAGTGGATTGAAAACCATAAATTCCACAAGAAAAACATTTGAAGCAGAGAGATACACTCAGAGTAACAAAAGCAAGGGTAGTGATCCTGATCTCAGATGAAGCAGAAATAGATCTAATTAAAAGAGATAAGGAAGGAAACCACATTCTTTTAAGGTCCCATAGACAATGAAGTAATATCAATACTAAACATACATGCACTAAGTGGAATAGCACCTAAATTGTTAGAGGAGAAGTTAGGTGCATTACAGGAAGACCTAGATAGCAAAACTATACTAGATGGGGACCTCAACATCCCCCTCTCAGAACTGCATAAATCTAACTAAAAATAAACAAAAAAGGAGTTAAGGAGGTGAATAGAGCTTTAGAAAAGTTAGATATGGTAGACCTCTGGAATAAAACGAATGGGGATAGAAAGGAATATAATTTTTTCCCAGTGGTACATGGCACTTGTACAAAAATCTACCATGTAATAAAGTATACAAATCTCACAATCCAATGTGGAAAGACAGAAATATTAAGTGCATCATTTTCAGATAATGACACAATAAAAATTGCATGTAATAAAGAGCCATGGAAAGATATACTAAAAACTAATTGGAAACTAAATCATCTCATCCTAAAGAATAATAAACAAATCCTAGAAACAATAACTTCATCCAAGAGAATGACAATAATGAGAAAACATACCAAAACTTATGGGATGCAGCCAAAGAAGTGTTTATAGAACATTTTATATCTCATAATGCTTACATGAATAAAAGGAGATCAGTGAATTAGCCATACAACTAAAAACACTAGAAAAAAATTAAAATCCCCAATTAAATACCAAATTAAAAATTCTGAAAATCAAAGGAGAAATTAATAAAATTGAAATTAAGAAAACTATTGAACTAACAAATAAAACTAAGAGCTGGTTTTGTGAATAAAACCAATTTTAAAATGTTTGGTTAATTTGATTAAAAAGAGGAAAAAAGAAAACCAAATTATTAGTATAAAAAATAAAAATGGTGAATTCACCACCAATGAAGGGGAAGTTAATAATTAGGAGCTATTTTGTCCAACTCTGTGTTAGTAAATCTAACAATCTAAGGGAAATGGATGAATATTAAGAAAAAAGATACATATGTTGCCCAGATTAACAGAAGAAATAAAACACTTAACCCTGTGGGGAGCCAAAGAGGCCTGAGCCAGGACTTCAAATAATTATCTTGATATCATTGGTCGAGAATATCAAAGACCTCTTTGAGAAGCAACTTTTCCTCAAGTTAGCTCCTGAGTTCTTTTGATATGGGTTACACTTATAAGGATGGTGCTGAGGCAAACAGGCTCTGCCCCAAGATATATCTGATTCTCCACTCAGGTATCTTTGGGTGGCCACTCTAAACATGATGTCTTTTGAGGATTGCACTTCAGCTTTGAAGTTTCCGCTCAATTGTATCCATTTATGACTATGGCTGCATTAGCAGATACCTGAGGCCTAAGATTTTAGTCTCCTAGATAACAAATCCTTATCAAATTATCTATTCTGTGCTTCAGTGTCTGGCTTTTTATCCTGCCAGGTAATCTTCAAAATCTTCCTAAGACAATTCAAATGTAAGTAATTCAGATTCCTGCCATGGCACTGGTATACTATCTACGTTTCATTGGCATACAACAGGAAGGTCAACACAATGACTCTGTAGACATTCAGTTTGGTAGACAGTCTAATACCTCTTCTGTCCCATACTTTCCTTCAGAGCCTCCCAAACACTGAGCTAGCTCTGACAATGCATACTTCAAACTTTTTATCACTGAGTACATCCCTGAAAAGTATACTGCCAAATTAAGTGAACTTATCCACTATCTTCAAAACTTTCCTCTGCTGTAACTGATTGTTCCGTATATAGATAGTATAATGCTAGGTGATAGAGCACCTATGTTTTCTTGGTGTTAATTATTAGGCCAGAATTAGCACAAACACAGAGAATCAATTTATACTTCATTGCATCTCAGCTTCCTTCAGAGTTAGACTGGCGCAAATGGAAGCTAATGACTTTATGAGAAATGAAGATGCTGTTAAACAGATCCAAACAAGTGAGAGAATAGAAGGCAATGTGAAATATCTCATGGGAAAAAACACTGACCTGGAAAATAGATCCAGGAGAGACAATTTAAAAATTATTGGACTACCTGAAAGCCATGATCAAAGAGAGAACCTAGAAATCATCCTTCAAGAAATTCTCAAGGAAAATTACCCTGATGTTTTAGGCCTAGATTTTAAAGTTATAAAATTAAAGTTTCAAATATATATAAATACTATTATCAGTACTATTACTAATACTATTTTGCATGTAATTGGGAGATAAGATGTGCAGGCATTGGGGTACAGAGATTCACCTTGCCCTAATGGTAAAGTTGAAGGGGGTATTGGAGAAGATATAGGAGAAAGCAGATTGGATGAGGGGGTATCTTCAATTTCTCGAACCAAATTGCCAAGCATTCAAACTCTGTGTCAGAGAACGCAACTCTGATGGGCTGACCACATTGTTTGAATGCCAAATGTATACCTGCCAAAAAGACTATATCATGTAGACCTCACACAGGGCAGGTGCTCACATGGTGGTCAGAAAAAGCAATAGGAAAATACTTTCAAGGTCTCTCTTAAGAACTTTGTAATTGATTATGGGATATGGGATAACAGAACCACCCAGCATGGCGTGCCCTAATCAAAAAGAGTACTGTGCTCTATGTGGGTGCTGGGGCTCCAGAAGTTGTTCAGAGTCCCCTTTTACATGGTTTGGAGGTAATCTGTGGGGAGAGCACCTTGGAAGTGCTGTTTCTACTCACAGTAAATTCTTAATAAATCCTAGTGGACAGAGTGTCCATTTAACTCATGTGGTGTCATAATTGTGTATTGCTAAAGCTAGTTCAAAGAGTTTCCCTAGGCTCTTTTTTTGCCCATAAGAATATCTAAATATCCTTTTAACTTATTAAATATCCATCTAAATATCCTTTTAACTTATTACTTTTGCACATTAAAAAGGAACAAATAATGTTCAAAAATTCTCCCAAAGGCAACAGACTATTACTATATATATATATAGTGTTCCAAGCCCTATAGTCTTTTAATGTTGCCACTGCTAGGTCTTGTATGATTCTAATTATGGCTCTGCCATATTTGAATTTTTTTTCTTGTTGCTTGTAATATTTTCTCCTTAAGTGTTTTGGACTTTGACTATGGTGGTCCTGTACATTTTCCTCATAGCATCTCTTTCAGGTGGTGATTTTTTCTATTTCTACTTAATATTTCAGGACAATCTTCTTCAATTATTTCTTGTATTATTATATCAAGATTCTTTTTTTTAATCATAGCTTTTAAGTATTCCAATCATTCTTATGCTTTCTCTTCTTGATCTGGTCTCCAAATCAGTTGTTTTTCTCATGAGATATTTCACATTCTCTTCTACTTTTTCATTCTTTATATTTTGTTTTTATTATTTCTTACTCTCATAACTTTGCTGACTTCTTGCCCAATTCTAATTTTCAAGGAGTGGTTTTCTTCCTTAAGATTCTGGATCTTCTTTTACGGTAGATTAACTTTCTTTTCATAATCTTCTTGTTTCTCTTGTGTTATTTTTATTTTTTAAAAACTTCCTCAATCTCATTTGATTTTTAATTTTTTTAATTTCTATGAATTCTTTTTGGACAGGTGACAATTTGACCTTACACTTTGGAGTAGGAGAGTTTTTTTTTCTTTTTTTTTTCCTTCAGTATCCTCCTCAGAAGACAAACCCAGTCTTCTCTATTACCATAACAACTTTCTATAGTTGGGTTCTTTCTCCTTTTCCCACTCATTAAAAAAAAAAATTATAGCAGTTTATTATTGTGATCACGTCTAGTCCTGGGGTGTGTGGGGATGGTGTCTCTGGCCTCAGATCCTCCTTAAGTTTTTTCCTCTGGCCTGGATCTGAAGCCAAGAACTCTATCCTCCTATAAGTACCCACAGGCAGTGGTGTCCCCACCCCACTTCTTCTGTAGTCACCAGGCATGTGCTGACTCCTTCTCTCCCAGTGCTGTGTCTCTGCAGCACAGCTGGGTCCTTATCAACAGAGACTCCCTCAATCTTCCCCTGCTCAGATGCCCATCTCCTCACACTGTCTGGGAGGTGAGAATTTCTATGGCTGGGGCCAAGGTTACCTCCCAACCTAGTTAGCACCAGGCCTCACCCACTTGCTGTTTCAGTAGAACTAGCCTGAAGGTGTTTACACTTCAAACCTTGGTCCTAGGATTTTTGTCTGGTTCTTTTTTGGTTGTCCAAGGAGGACTGTTGTGCCCTAACACTTATTTATTTTTATCTCTTTATGTTTGCCCTGAGGTGTTATTTTGTCTTGTTTGTGGGGAAAATCTGGAGAATTTGGGCTTTTCTGAACTACTCTGCCATCTTCCCAGAATCCTCTCCCTATTGCTTCTTTTTGTATCCCCAGCACATAGTGTGCCTGACAAATAGTAGGCACTTGATAAATGTTTATTGATTTATTGTTTGTCGGAGGGAGAAGTGTGGGATCATTAGAGAACTTTGTAATTTCCTAAAGATAATCCAACCAATTTTAAGTATGTGGAATCCAATGCCTAAAGAGTTGATGTTACTTCCCTAATGTCACACAGCTAGTAAATGTCAGAGCTAGGATTCGAGGCCATGTCTTCACTCCAAATTCAATGGTCTTTCTAATGTAACAAAGTAAATATGGGTCTCATTTAGGAAATTCTGTAATGTTTGAAGGTAGGAAGGATTGGGGGAAGTTTGATGATATCAGTACAATTTCACCCACAAATAGGAGAACCTGGAATAGCTGATCATCTAGAAGGAATTCTTATTTCATTTGGACATATTCTATAACAGCGGTAGTTTCTCCATTTATTGTACACTTTAAATGAATAATCAGAGGATTATTAAATAAAATTGAAATATCAGATTATATTCTATCTTTCCTATTTGATGACTTTGCAATAATATCTATTGAATTTATGCCGTAGATGCCAATTTGTTCCTTTTCTACTTATTTTTCATTCCTCCTTCCCTATCTTACTTCTCTTCTTTCCTCTATTTCCTTTCTCCTTTCATCTTTGTTTCTTTCCCCTCCCCCTTTTTCACTATCTTCTCTAAGTCTTTCTTGAACATTAGCTAATATTTTGCCTTGTGCCAGCATTAGATCAAATTGTGAGGCAGGTGAACTCTTATCTTTGAACTTTTCATACTTCTCCTTTTTATTTGCCTTCTCCCTTTTTCAGAACCATCCTTCAATTCCTACTTCAAATCTCTTATTCTATGCATGAGACTGACTCTTAGCTCCTTGTGCCTTTGTTTCCTCGTTGGTAAAATAAAGGTCATAGATTACATATTCTTTAAGGTACTTTCCTGCTCTATGAATGAATCAACCAACCAAAATATATTAAGCGACACATGGGTTGACAGTAGCCAGATTACTGAGCATGCCCCTAGTTCTGGGCCCTCATTGGCTAGTTTTACTGAAATACTCATTGACATGACTTTATAGGACTAATAGCATCAATTACATTCCTTTATTCATGTGTGCAATAGCACACATCATTCAATCAATAAACATTTATTAAGTGCCTACTACATGCCAGGCACTGTGCTAAGTCCCTACGATACAAAGAGAGACAAAAGAAAGTCCTTGCTTTCAAGGATCCCAGTCTAATGGGGGAAGATAACAAGAAAGAAAATATTTACAAGCAATCTATATACAGGACAATAGGTAATAGTTAATAAAAGGAAGGTACTAGAGTTAAGAGGGATTGGGAAAGGTTTCTTTTAAAAGGTGTAATTTTAGTTGGGCCTTAAAGGAAACCAGGGAAGTCATTAGATAGAGAAAAGGAGTGAGAATATTCTAGCTAGTTAGAAAAAATGCCCATAAATGAGAAATGAAGTGATTGGTTCATGGAACAGCAGGGAGACAAATGTCTGTATTAAAGAGTAATCAGTGAGGAGTACAGTGCAAGAAGATTAGAAATGTAGGAGGGGACAAGATTTTTAGGGACTGTGAATGCCCAGCAGAGGATTTTTATTTAATACTGAATGCAACACTGGGGTCCATTGGAGTTTATTGAGTAGGAGGTGACATGGTCCAATGACATCTTCCAGCCTGGGCTTTAGGAAAATCGTTTTAGTGGTTGACTTGAGGATGGTTTAGAGTTGGAGAGACTTTTTGCAGTCAGATATTCCAGTAGGCTGTGGCAATAGTCCAGGCATGAGGTGATAAGAATCAGCATCAGAGTGCAGGCAGTATCAGAGGAGAGAAGGGGGTTTGTAGGAGAAATGTTGTGAGGGTGAAATCAATAGGCTTTGGAACAGATTGGATATAGGAGGTGAGCAATAATGAGGAGTTGAAGATGATTCCTAGGTTGAGAGTCTGAAGGACTGGAACTATGGTGCTACCCTTTCCAATGATAGGGAAAGTAGGAAGAGGGGAGGGTTTAGAAGGAAATAAATGGGTTCCATTTTAGAAATGTTTAGTTTAAGATGTTTCCTGGACATCTAGTTTTAGATGTTTGAAAGGCTGTTGGAGATGCAATATTGGTCAGCAGAGAGTTTGGAGCAGGATAGGTTGATTTGAGAATCCTCAGCAAAGAAATAGTAATTAAATCCACAGGAACTGATGTGATCACCAAGTGAAATGGTACAGAGGGAGAAGAGAAGAGATTGCAGAACAGAACCTTGAGGGAGATCACAGGTTATGGGGAGTGATCTGGATGAAGATCTAGCAAAGGAGACTTAGAAACAAAGAAATAGATAGGAGGAGAGCCAGTGGAGAGTCCGGGAGCAGAGTGTCAAAGGCTGTAAAGAGATCAAGGAGAATGAAGATTGAGAAAAGGTCATTGAATTTGGCAACTAAGACATAATTAATAACTTTGGAAAGAACAGTTTCAGTGGAAGGATAACTCTGGAAGTCAGATTGTAAGGGATTAGAGAGTAAAAGGAGAGAATGTGGAAGTACTTGCTTTCAAGGAGTTTAGACACAGAGGTCAGAAAAGAAATAGGGTGATAGGATGGATCAAGTGAGGGTGTGTTCAGAATTGACTAGACATGATAATGTTTGTAGGGAGGAGGGAAGCAGCCAGTAGACAAGAATAGAGTGTGGAAGACAGGGAGCAATTTGTTGGACAAGATGGGATAAAATGGGATCGACTGAGTAAGTAAATGGGTTGGCCTTGGTAAGGAGTAAGGTCACCTTATCTGAGACAAAGGTGAAGGACGAGGTGGTTTCAGAAGGCATAAGAGTGATATGAGATGAGGAAGAATAGAAAAGGAACTCAAAGGAGAATAGCCTCAGGTTTTTTTTTTTTCTGTAAAATATAGACAAGGTTGCTAGCTGAGTAAGTAGGAAGAGAGGGAGGCATGGGAGGTTTGAGAAGGGATGAAAACCTTTGTAAGAGGTTTTGTAGAGGTGTAGCAGCAAGCACCCCAGCATCCCCAGAGTGGCTGCCAACACAGGTTCTTAGATCTGCTTTTGTAAAGAAAAGCAACTCAAAATCAGTTAAAAAGCTTACTTTAATCAAACAAACATATATCATTTACCTAGTTCAGGGGAAAAAGGTCAGCACCCCAAACTTCAGAGTATATAGACAGTAGTTTCAAAACAGAGAAACAAACAGATCAAGCAGACAGGCTTCCAAACTGTCCAACCATTACAACAATACCAAAATCACAGTTACCAGAGAGGGAAGCATCAACATCTGGGTTTTCAAAGCTGGGGGGCTCTCAACGGCTGCCCAGAGTCTCATCTGGTCAAATCACAGAACACTTCTCAAAGTGAGCCCCAAAGCAAAGCCTCCCATCAGGGTTTATATAGCCTTCTCCTGGCTCAGAGAAAGTAACAACCATCTTGACCCACTGCCCAATGACACAGCATCAAGGTGTGGTCATTCCTGAAAACCAAGCCTCCTACCAAAGGCTCCATGTGACCACATTCAGCCTATTAGGGGGCAGAGTATACTTTCAAATTAAAGAAGGTTCTCAGAGTCACTTAAGCCTTTTAAGCCAATCAAAGGGCCTAGGGGCAGGGAAGATCTTCAAATCTGCATTTCCATTACAAGAGGACTGGATAGTGAGTTATTAAGGCAAATGTAGAAGTATTGCCTAACAGCACTGACAGCTCAGTTGAGGTTGTGTAAATAAATTTGTAGTAGACTCAGAATGATTGTTTATTTTTTTTCCATACAACCTGTACATGTGAAGGGACCTGAATTCTTTATTGGAATAAACATGCACACATGGAACACACACTGACATACATATATCTTCTGGGATTTCTTCAGCTCCTTCTACCAACACTCCTAATCCCAGTGATGACTTAATAGAGAATTCCTTAAATCAAACTGATATTGTGACTCAACAAACATCACTTAAGTAGTGTCAGATGCAGGATCAGAACCCAGATATTCTTGACTATGCCCAAATCTTTATTATACATACATACATACATACATACATACATATATATACATATATATGTATCTTTTTATTTTTATACACACCACACAAATGCCTGCTTAGTGTTATAGTTTTAGTTCAATCTTGTTATGGGCTAATTGGACTTTTGTGCACTGGTCTGGAAAAAAAACTATTTATTCACAGCATTATTACTGTGGGGAAAATAATTTCTGAGTTCAGCAACCAACATAGAAGTGAACTTTTGGGAATATAACCCCTAAATGGCTGACTGCTTGCACATAAGGATGATTCAAGTGACCAAAAGGAAAAAAAGTCAAAGAAATTATAATCCACAATAGAGTTTATGACACCTTTTCCATAGAAGATGCATAATTTGTCATGCCATCAATAGAGGAGTAGACAGGAAACAGTGTGGATGGTTCATAAATTATGGAGGGCTTCAGATTGATATTGGTTTCATAGTCTTATGTGTAAGTCTGCAGAGGTATAAAACATATGAGCTATACTTTTTCCCTCCAAGTAAGACTGGTTTCCCAAATCACCATCAGGGTTCAGTGTCCCCTAAATTTAATTACTGGCAGGTGATGGATTATGAAGAAGGGTTAAATTAAAAAAAAAATATTAGATACAGTATACATTGTGTTCCCTCTGACTAACACAATCTTATTTACAGGTTTGGTTGCTGTAGTGACAGTCTCATATGTTCGTCTATAACCAGACACAGTATAATTAAATTCTAAGTTGTCTTTTTAACTCCTTATTCAGAAACAGCACTAAATTTTCATGAACACAGAAAGAAAAAAAAACCAATCCCCAAATCCAATGTCATTTATCAATTACATCACATTGTTTTGAAATGTGTAATTTAAACTTGAAGTACACAGTCTCCTCTAGGATTAGAAGATTTGGTTTAAGAAAGCTTTTCCTGACATGTGCTTGAAATTAAATATTCCTAAAATGATATGGTTTCATTCTGTCAGGACTATGACATTTGTAATCCTTCACAGATCTCAGAGCAAAAATATAAATAATTTAAAATAAAACTGATTAGGCTATAACCAGGGCCTTTTTCAGTTTAAATTTTCACCTTAGAGTCCAAATATAAAGGATATAATTGAGAGGGCAAGATCCCAGAGAAAAAAGCTAGCCCAGAAAAAAAAAGACATTAGCAGTAACATGCAATAAAAATTAATTATTCCTTTGCTAAAATGTTGGTGTTTTCCTTTTGCTATTTAGTGGATAATGGATTTCTTGGATAGTGGATATTTTGGACTGGGTTTTCCCAGTGTAACAATTTTATGAAGAGACCCTCATCTATTCCAATTCATTTGCTTACATGATGACAAAAAAGAATCCGTATTTTGTATTTGGCTATACCAGGATATATTTGCATGTAGGCATAATGTCAGATTGGGTTAATACTATTGGGTAGCACCTAGCTTTTCTCTGGCTTGAGAATCTTTCGTGATTTATAAGGTTCACGTGGGACATATGGCCTATATTCTAGACTCAGCCCCTATCTCTGCCTAACCTTGTATTTGTCCAGAAATTTCTGTAACTGCTCTCTATTATATTGGAAATTCCTTTGCTTCAGGACTGACTGGAGTGGAGGGGGTGGGTGTGGGAGGAAGCCAAGTAAAGTAAGTCATCTCCTAGCCATTCCATAGCATCTCTCTGCCATAAACATCAAATTGGGAAACTAATTAGCCTCACTTGCTCTTTTCACTATAAAACCCATGGCCTTTGCCTCTTTCCTAGCTACCCTAGTGTATGGGCTGTCCTAGAATGTGGCGTAACATGGTAAGGCTTGCAGACTTAATGTAGTGAGTCAGCTACTGGCCCCAGCATGGTAAAGTGAAAGGTTGGTCACCTGATGTGTTGGTCCAGTGGTGGTCATCATGAGAGCCAACAAATGTTCTGGTTGTATCCTTTTTTTCCCTTTGTTTGTTTTCCCTCTTACTTCCTATCTCATTTCATTTCTCCAGCTTCTAGTGGTCTCCTAAGCCTCCAGATTTCTCTTGTGTGATTGTTAAAATATAAGAAAGACCATCTGCTAATCTGCTTCCTTTATGAAAGACTCCCAAGTCCCAAAGAAGCTGCCACAGACTAGGATGTACTGGCAAAGAATCATTCTTTTGTTTTTCCTTCTGCCATCTTCCGTTTTCATTTCTATAATTTGGACATGAGTTGAAAAAAATCTGCTTACAAGGTTGCTGCTAATGATAGGAAATTTTGAACTAACTCCTTCTCTATGTCACATTCCTACTATCTGATACCATATATACAATCTCATAATAACTATAACAGCTAACATTTCTATAACACTTATTATATGCTAGGCACTGTGCTAAGTGTTTTACAATTATTATCTCATTTAATCTTCACAACAATCTAGGGAGGTAGATGCTGTTATTGTCCCCATTTTACACATTAGAAAACTGAGGCAAAGAGAGATTAAGTGAATGTTTCCTGGCCACATATATAGTAAGTGTCTGAGGCTGGAATTTATTCAAGTTTTTCTAACTGCAGTCCTGACACACTATCTACTGTGCCACCTATGTTGAGATGTAATGTCTTGTGTTGCTCTTTTACTGTTTCATGCATTTTACTTCTAAAGAAGTAAAAGAAAGGGGTGGCTAGGTGGCACAGTGAGTGGAGTGCTGACCCTGGAGTCAGAAGGACCTGGGTTCAGATCTGGCTTCAGACACTTAACACAAAAACTAGCCATGTGACCCTGGGCAAGTCATTTAACCCCAATTGCCCTCCAAAAAAGCAAAAAAATAAAATAAAAGGTACCATAGACAATTAAAAAAAAAAGTCAAGGAGTCAAAAGAAACATTTCTGACACCACAGTGACACTTAGAACTGACTAAATTGCCAAATTTTCCCATTTGAATGATTTAAAATATTAGTAATGGGGAGAGGAATGTATTTTACTTACATTTTTTACAAAAAAGTTTAAAATTTGTGCAAGATAAGAGTAATTAGAATCTAATTACAAGTTTGAAGGACTTGCTTGTGAGGAAAAATGAATGACTAATTCATAGATTTTAGGACATCTATTTTGCATGTTCAGTCATCATAGATTTTTATACATATAATTTATATTTAAGTTTTTTTATGTACAAGTTGTTTCCCCTCAGTAGAATGTAAATGGGTCTTTATCATTCAAAGTCTTTAATTTGGCATTCATGGCCTTCCACTATTTGTCATCTTATCTTTCTAGTCTGGTTCTTCATCCTAGCCTCAATTTATCATATACTCCAACTGATCTGGAATACATACTGTACTTAATTAGAACCCTTCAGTTAGCTGCCTCCATGCTTATGCTCATAATGTACCCTGTGCTCACAATTATTTCTGCCTAACCTCTCATTTGTTGAATTTTTGTCCATTTTTCCCAACAACTTTATTTTAGACTCAAACGCATGAACACAATCGAGAAAGGAAACAAAAACATATCATAAAATTAAATGTTGAGCCCTGGAGTCAGAAGGACCTGAGTTTGGAGCTGGCCTCAGAGACTTAATCCACACAAACAAAAACCTAGCCGTGTAACCTTGGGCAAGTTACTTAACCCCAATTGCTTTAAAAAATAAGTAAATAAATAAAATTAAATATTGAAACTGAAACACAAAGTTAGAAATAAAAGCATGTCATGTGCATAGCAGAACATAAGAGGATGTAAAATATGTAACAATAAATTTTCATTTCAAGAAAGCCTTTTATGATAATAACTCGTGTTGAGAATTGTCCATCTTTTCTTTGTTTCCTTGTGAGTTATCTTTTCTTTCCTGCTCTGCACTTTTTTACTTTGTTCTTTTTTCCCCTTCCCCAATCCCTTCCTCCTGCCACGATAAAGTTTAGATATGTTTTACCTTAGCTATAGATATATACATACATATATAGACATATAAAGTCCCAAACCTACTACTGATCTTTGTTTTTATGTATATGCATATCTCTTGTTTCCTATCCCTCCTGCCTCCTCTACTTTACTTTTACCCAGTACCTTGCCCTCCTATGACTTGCCCACCCCCTCCAAGGATCTCTCCTCTATCCGCCCATTCTGATAAAACTAAACAACCTTCTATACCCCATTTACCTATTCTCTCACCCTCCCCACTTAAGATCCTTCCCTTGTCCTCTCCCACCTCCCTATGCCCCTACCATTTTATTTCTTCTGAATTTCGAAGACTTCTATAGTCTTTTAAATATATATATGTATTGTTCCCTCTTATACCCATTCCTGATGAAAGTAGGTTACCAGAACTACCAGTCCTCCTCCCCTTTCTAATTCCTATGTATCAATTATTCCTCTTAAACCTCATTTGTATAAAATAATTACTCTTTTTAGCTGTTCCTAAATGATTTTACTTTTTAAATCCATTTTTCCAATTTATTTATTTATTTTTAGTTTTCAATATTCCTTTCCACAAGATTTTGAGTTACAAATTTTTCTCCTCATCTCTACCTTACCCTCACAACAAAACAGTGAGCCTATTGAATACTCTTTCCCCCAATATGTTCTCTCTTATATCCTCCCTCACTCCCCCGCCAACTTTCTAGTAGGGCAAGATAGATTTCTATATTTCAGTGCCTGTATATTTTATTTCCCAGTTGCATGTGATATACATTAATATTTGTTTTTTTTGCAACTTTGAGTTCCAGAGTTTTTCCCTTCTCCCCTCCTCACCCACCCCCACTGGGAAGACAAGCAGTTCAACACAGGCTGTACATGTGTAGTTACACGAAACATTTCCATAGTAAGTTATATTGTTAAAGACTAACTATATTTCCTTCATCCTATCCCACCCCCATTTATTCTATTTTCTACTTTGACCCTGTCCAATTTCAAAATTGTTTTTTTTTCTAACTACCCTCTCCCCCAATCTTCCCTTCCTACTATCACACCCTTCACACCCCCTTCCCACCTCCCATCCTCTTTTCCCCTGCTTTCCTGTAGGGTAAGATACCCAATTGAATGTGTTTGTTATTCCTCCTTATGCCAAATTCAATGAGAGTAAGGTTGCCCCATTCCCTTTCGCCTTTCTGTTCTTCCCCTCCATTCTCTTGCCTCTTTTATTTTTTATTATTTTTTAAACAAATGCTTTATTAACTCCTGTTTTACATTATTCATTTCTGCCAGATTTTGAATTACAATTTTTTTCCCCGTTTTTCCCCTACCCACCCTCCCAGAATAGCAGTCCCACAAGATATCGCTTCCTTCATCCTGCTCTCTCCCATATCTTCTCCCATACCCCCTTCGACTTTTCCATTAGAGCAAGGTGAATCTCTGTGCCCCGATGCCTGCATATCTTACCTCCCAATTACATGCAAAAGAATATTAATGATAGTATTTATATATATTTGAAACATTTAATTTTAAGACCTCTAATTTCAGATCCATTCCCTTCCTCCCTTGTCACCCATTCCCTCTGGGAAGAAAAGTAATTCAGTATGTGTTGTACATGTATAGCTATGCAAAATATTACCATAGTAGATATATTGGACAAGGCTGCTTATAATTCCCTCCCACCCATCCCACCCCCCACCTGATCCATTCCCTACTTGATCCTGTCCCTCTTCTATAGTGGGTACTTCCAACCTCCCCTCCCCCATGAATGCCCTCCCATCCTTCATCCTGCCTCTCATCCCCCTTCCCCCTATTCTGCTGCAGGTTGAGATATCCCATTTAGTATGAATGTCATTCTCTCCCTGAACCAAATTCAATGAGAATGTGGTTTTGCCTTTTTGCCTTCCTATTCTTCCCCTCCCCTGCAGCCACTTCCCCTTGTTTCTTTTACATGAGATATTTTACCCGACCCTGTCTCTCCCCATCTCCTCTTGCAACTTTCCTCTCTCACCTCATAATTTCACCCCTTAAGTATCATCCCTTCCCAACAAATTCAACCTATGCCCTCTATCCATATATAACTGTAAACATATATACACACATTCACATATGTATTCATATGACCATACACCCTTCCATTATTTTCATACTGAGAAATGTTTCATCAGTCACAGTTATTGTTTTTCCATGTAGGAATGTAAATAGTCCAACTTTGATAAGTTACTTTTGATTTCTTTTCCTTGATTACCTTCTCAAGCATCTCTCGCTTCTTGTGTCTGTATGTCAAATTTTCTATTCAACTCTGGTTTTTTTCATCAAGAATGCTTGAAGGTCCTCTGTTCCAATGAATGACCATATTTTCCCCTGAAACAAAATACTCAGTTTTGCTGGGTAGGTGACCCTTGGGTTCAGTCCCAGCTCATTTACCCTCTAGAACATCATATTCCGTGCCCTTCAGTCCCTCAGTGTAGAAGCTGCCAGGTACTGTGCTATTCTGATTGTGTTTCCACAATATTGAAATTGTTTCTTCCTGGCTGATTGTAATATTTTCTCCTTGATCTGGGGATTCTAGAACCTGGCTATAATATTCCTGGGAGTTTTCTTTTTGGGATCTTTTTCAGGAGGTGATCGGTGGATTCTTTCAACCTCTATTTCGCCCTCTGGGTCTAAAACATCAGGGCAATTTTCCTTGAGAATTTCTTGAAGGGTGATTTCTAGGTTCTTTCTTTGATCATGGCTTTCAGGTAGTCCAATAATTTTTAAATTGTCTCTCCTGGATCTATTTTCCAGGTCAGTGGTTTTTCCCATGAGATATTTCACATTGCCTTCTAATCTTTCATTTGTTTGGATCTGCTTAACAGCATCTTGATTTCTCATAAAGTCATTAGCTTCCATTTGCTCCAGTCTAACTCTGAAGGAATGAATCTCCTCAGTGAACTTTTGAGATTCTTTTTCCATCTGGCAAATTCGACTTTTTAAGGCATTCTTCTCCTCATTGCCCTTTTGGGCCTCCTTTGCCATTTGAGTTAGTCTATTTTTTAAGGTGTTGTTTTCCTCAGTCAGGCTGTTGACCCTCATTTCATACTTTTCCTGCATCCTTCTCATTTCTCTTTCCAATTTTTCCTCCACTTCTCTTATTTGATTTTTAAAGTCCTTCTTAAGGTCCTCTATGGCCTGTAACGCACTCATATTTTCTTTGGGGCTTTTGGAGCAGGATTTCTGACCTCACAGTCCTCTGACTGTTCCATGCTTCTATCCTCTTTGCACCCAAAATAGGAGTCTAATGTTTCATTTTTTCTGTTTATTTTGTTTCCTTTGCCTTGGCATGTTGCCACTTAATTACTTGACTTTTGGGCTTGTTGCCATAGTAGAACTCTGCCACCAGACAGGCGAGCTTTCATCCTGAAAGTGTGGGGGGACAACTTCTGTTTCTGGCAAGCTGGAAACCCACCCCACAACCTCCCCCCAGGCCACAATCCAGATTCAGGGAGGTTAAAGCAATAGTCCAAGACTGATCACTGGATCTCCCTACAGTTTGCAGGCCAGGAGCTGGAGCTGCCACTGAAAGTGCAAAAATGGCATGTCTACACAGCGGCTTCTAGCCCCCAGGGGAGAAAGCCGACGTGTTCCCCAAATACTGGTCCCAAAGTCCATAGGGTACTAACCTCTCACTTTGTCCTAGGCATGTCTATGTTGAGAGTTCTGGAATCACCACAGCTGCTGGTGTTCTAGAGTCCCTCCAGGTGGCTGCTGGCCCGGTCACCCTGGGGCTAAAACCGCAGCTCACACAGACCTGGGCTCTGCTCTCCACGCACCTCAGTGTGCTATCGGCTCCCAGAGCACTGCGCTAGTCCTTCCTGCAGGGCTGCTGGGCTGTCCTCAGTGGGAGGTTAGCTTCTCTTTTTCATTCTTTGGGTGCTGGGGCTCCAGAAGTTGTTCAGAGTCCCCTTTTACATAGTTTGGAGGTAATCTGGGGGGAGAGAGAGCCTTGGAAGTGTTGTTTCTACTCCGCCATCTTGGCTCCGCCCCCCTCTTGCCTCTTTTATATATTACCCTAAGCCATCTCTCCATTTCTCCTTCTCCCAATATATTCCTCTCTCACCTCTTAATTTTATTTTTAAGATATCATCCCTTCATATTCAACCCATCCTATGCCCTTTATATATGTATACATATATACACATATGCACACATATATTTATAAACATATATACCTTCCTATACATACATATATTCCCTTCAACTGTCCTCATACCGAGAAATGTCTTATGAGTTACAATTACCATTTTTCTATGTAGGAATGTAAATAGTTTAACTTTAATAAGTTCCTTATGATTTCTTTTTCCTGTTTACCTTCTCATGCTTATCTTGCTTCATGTAATTCAGAGTCAAATTTTCTATTCAACTCTGGTTTTTCATCAAGAATGCTTGAAAGTCCTCTATTCCACTGAATGACCATATTTTCCCCTGAAGCATTATACTCAGTTTTGCTGGGTAGGTGATTCTTGGTTTTAATCCTAGCTCCTTTGACCTCTGGAATATCATATTCTAAGCCCTTTGATCTCTTAATGTAGAAGCTGCTAGTTCTTGTGTTATCCTGAATATGTTTCCACAATAGTAAAAGTGTTCCTTCCTGGCTGCTTATAATATTTTCTCCTTGACCTGGAAACTCTGGAATTTGTCTATGATATTCCTAGGAGTTTTCTTTTTCAAGAGGTGATTGGTGAATTCTTCTTCCAACACAGCTCAGTCTGGTGTTCCTGGTCAGTAGAGGTTCCCTCAATCTTCCCAGGCTCCCCTCATTATCCTGGGGGTAAAAGTTCCTCTCAAGCCAGCTAACCCCAGGGCTTGCCACTTGTTTAAAAAGACTTGCTTCTTGCTGTTAAAATGGAACCTAGCCTGGAGGTGTTTACTCTTAACAGAGACCAAACGTCCTTCAGTGATTTTTCATCTGATCTTCTCAAATTGTCCCAGGAGGACCTTGGTCATGCCCCTGTTCTGAAAATCTCCACCACACTTTGTCCATTTTTAAAGGTGATTCAAATGTTCCCCCCTTTGGAAGTCTTCCATGACACTCAGTCTATTTCTTTCCCTCTGAAGTCTAGCATAGCATTTTTCTTGCACCCTTGACACAGGTATGTATGTATATATGTATGTATACATGTATACACATATGTAATACATATGGTTACATATTATCTTTGTATATATAGGGTGCATGATGTTGATTGAATACTGACTGTGACATTAAAAAAGCATCATATATATGTATGTATATAACATCTATATGTAGAGGAATATTATATTACATGTTATATCTATAGGGTGCAAATACATTTGCGGGAGGACACCAACATGGTGAATGAGTGGTTTTACTGAAATGCCCAAGTTCAAAGGGCTTCCTTGATTTTGATATTGAAGAAAATTATAGGAAACAGAAGGGAACAATTGTTGGGAAAAAGGAGAAGCCATCACAAAGAAAAGGACATGATTAGGCTATTGTGGATAGCTTAGAACTATCATGCTTGATTTTAAGTTTCGGTAAGAATTACTGCTCTAGGAGGAATCATGGAATGCTTAAGAGTTATTGATCCCAGGTGAGTCAGGAGGAAAAGCAGTGAAACTTCTCCCTCCTAGGTTACCTACTTCCAAGAAAAGTAAATTTTCTCCTTTAACATCCTCCTTCAATTGTTTCATATTAGCTCTTTATAAATGGCAGTGGGTAGCTTTTGGATCTTGTCTTGAATGTTCCATTTTATTTCTCAACCTTAAAAAATAATAAAATGTGTTGGCTAACAACACCCTAAGTTATTTGCCATATATTTTAAAATTGTAGACATATTGATCGGGGAGGAGAATGAGTGAAAAAAAACCCTTTTTGAATTGAAAGAAACATTCTTTCAACTGAGCTGAGCTAGGAACTAAGCTATGATCAGCAAAACAGAGTGCCAGCATTTGAATTCTGCAAGTTTTGCAGATACACCTAGATTCTTTCCTATTTCACAGAGGAAGCAAGTCACAAGTAACCTGTGGTGGAGAAATAAAAGTTACTATTTAAGTAAAATGACTCAGGACTTTCACATCATGTTTCAAAAAATAACCACTGACATGAATAGAAGAGCAAAGTAATAATGCAAATACTCTAGTCTAACAGGGTAGGGAACCTGCAAATGTGTATGTGCAGTTAGTAAAGTTAAGCCACCATACTGAATAAGTATGACAAAACTCATAAACTCTACCAGGTGGCTAGATATCAAAACAAAAAGTTAACTCCCCAAACCCTAACACATTAAGAAATCTGTGAAAAGATTCTTTAAGGATATGTAAGTGACAAAGACCCCATTACTAGAAATGTGGGGGTTGCTGAGTGATTTGCTTTCAGAATTGTATTTTCAACTAAGTGTAAGCTTCATGAGGTCAAAAATGGTTAAATCTTTGTTTCCAGAGAGCCTAAAATAGTATTCAGTGCTTCCCTAACACGATGACTGTTATATAATGGGTGCTTAATAAATGGCTTTTGACTTGAGTTCATTTACTTACAGTAAATGTTTAACAGGCATTTCCTAAATTGAATTGAAACTTGAAAAGAAATTGTCCATTTAAATTTCTCATCAAGGTCAGCATTCATAATGCATTTAATCCTTTAAGTTTATGTTAATTATTTTCTCTAATGAAATATTTTATCTGTTTCTTTATTTCAGTGCTATATGAGTTGTGTCTCTACATATAGAAAAATGATTTTTATTAGTTTATTTTAACTAAAATGTTCTAAACAGGTAATTTTAGAGCCCCTTAGATTCAATTATTTTAGATTCTACACATAAAATGTATCTGTTTAGTGGAGGTTTTGTTCAGTGTATGCAATTGTAATGTCTGATCTTGTTCTATAAACAGCATCATCTGTTTCCTTTCAAGGGTAGTGTTGTGTTTTGTAATTTCATCAGCTGTGCATAATGCATAGCCTTTGATACCATTCCTGTGGGAAAGACCCACTTATCTGAATGAGTGATTTCCATTCAGCACCTGTCATATTTAAGTTTCTTTTCTCAATCTTGTTCCCTCAGACTGACTTCTCTTTTCCCATAACAGACTTAATATTCAAGTATTGTACCCACTTGATATTTTCTCTTTGTATTGATAGTAAGCATTTGTATCAGGAGGTTTTTTTTAATCATGGTGAATACGTATAAACATCTACCTTTTAAAGCCTTTTCCAACCTGCCCTATATCTTTCCAGATGCGTTCTATGTTACTTCTTCTCCCCGACTCTGTCACCCAGCTAAATAGGACTTCCCCTTGCTTCTCACAATGTAGCGTTCTATCTCTCGTTTGTCCCAAGCCTAGAACACACTCCCTTCTCACTGTCATCTCATAGATTTCCACTCTTTTTTCAGGGCTCAGCTTAAGTACAATTTTCAACAGGTAGCCTTTTCTAATGCCCTCAATTACTAGTGCCCTCCCCCTCTAATTGTCTCCTATTTAACTTCTTTGTATGTTTTCTGTGTGTGTGTATATATGTGTACATGTTTCTCTGAGTATATATGAATATTGAGTGGTATGAGACTCTCTCCTCATTGATGGTGATCAAGGCTATGTCCCTTGTGCTGATACTAGGACCAATGGACTTTGGACCTCAGATTACAAGTGTTTGTATATATCCCTTGAGAATTCTGTGTTTACTTCATTCCATTTTTGTCACTGAGTAGTACTTTTGTGGAGGAAAAACAACAATAATAATAACAACTCATCACTAGAAAAAAAATTCACCTGGAAAAGCAAAAGATATAGAATCTCAAGAGACACAGAAAAATAATGAGGGCTTCCAGTACTAGATCTCAAACTATACTACAAAACAGTACTGATCAAAATTGTTTAACACTGGTTGAAAAGTAGTAAAGTGGATCAACGGAAAAGATGGGATACAAAAGAGTATGAAGCAAACAAACATAGTGGCATCGAATTAAATAAAATATAGGAAAATCAATTCCTTGGTTCAGGATAAATTATTTTGTGAAAACTGCCAAGAAACCTGTAAAAGAATCTGATAGAAATTAGGTTTAGAAAACCATCTATACACTTACAAAAAGCTCTGAATAGATACATGACAGAAATATTATTAAAAATAATTAAATAAATTAGAGAAAAATGGAATTAGATTTAAAAAATAATCATGGATAGGGAAAGAGTTCTTGATAAAACAAGGGATATAGATAAGCATAACAATATAATGGACAATTTTGATTATATAAAATGAAAAAAAAACTTTTACAAACCAAATCAAATCATTTAAAATTGGAAGGAAAACAGTTATCAGAAATATCTTTGCAGCCAATTTCTCTGACAAAGGCCTGATATCCAAGATCTATAGGGAACTGATAGAAATATAGAAAAAAAATGAACCATTTTCCAATATATAAAAGTAGAAAGTTTTCAAAGCAAATAATTCAAGTTATGAAGAGCCATATTAAAAACATACTCCAAATCACTAATAAAAAGAGAATTGCATATCAATACAACTCTTAGGACCCATTCATAGCAGTTAAATTGACAAGGCTGATAAAGAAAGGAAATTGAAAATTGCCAAAGGAACTATTGTGGGTCAGGAATACTAATGCACTCTTTGTAAAGCTGTGAAATGGTACAAATCTGGAAATTAATTTTGAATCATATACACTTAGAAACAACAAACTTTGCATATCCCTTGACCCAGTGATATTACTACCATGTAGCCTGATGAGATCAAAGCTAGGTAAAACTTGTGTGTACAAAAAAAAACAACATTTTCTATTTCTTGGTTTTTATTTGTAAATTTAGATATTTAATTGTTTAATTTTTCAGTTAAGAAGTATTTATTCTCTCTTATCTACTTCATTCTCATTAAAAAAGAAAACAAAGCCAAAACCCTCATAACAAATATATATAATCAAGCAAAACAAATTGCCATTATAACCATATCCAAAAGAAGTGCCTCCTTCTGTGTCCATTATCTGTTGGTCAGGAAATGGCTAACATTCTTTATTACTGGTTCTCAGGAATCATGACTGATTACTACATTAATTGGAGTCCTTAGATTTTTCAAAGTTTATTTCTACCATGTACTTCTTATAGTATAAATTCTTCAATTTTTGCTCACTTCACTCTGCATCTGTTCATACAACTGTTCCCAGGTATTTGGAAATTATCCCTCTTATAATTCCTTATAGTCCAATAATATCCCGTTATATTTACATACCATAATTTGTTCAGTTATTCCTCAATCGAAAAGCAATCACTTAATTTTTTTGTTCCTTTCCACCACAAAAAGAACTGCTATAAATATTTTTGTACAGCTAAGATCTTATTCTATTTTCCTTTTTATCAGTTTAGAGTATAAGCCTGAAAGCAGTATGGTTCTAAGCCCACAAGGGTGGGGAACCCATAGCCTAGAGGTCATATCTAGCCCTCTAAGTCCTCAAATGTTACCCTCTGAAAGAATCCAAACTTCATGGAACAAATCCCTTTAATGAAAGAATTTGTTCTGTAAAACTTGGACTCAGTCAAAAGGCCACACTCAAGGACCTAGAAAGCCATATGTGGCCTCGATGTCACAGGTTCCCCACCCCTGGAATGATAATGCAAAATTTAGTAACATTTTGGAAAAAGTGACAAACTGCTTTTCAGAATAGCTGTTCTATAGTTCATCCCTATACCAGTAATGCATACATTTTCCTCTTTTCTTGTAACCCCTCCAACATTTACCATTTTCTCTTTTTTTTTCAGCTTTGCCAATTTTTAAAAATCAAATTGGTGCTCCTCAACCATGAGTAATGAATATATCTCAGATTATTTAAGTCATATATTATTTCTTTAAAAAAGGTGTTGGAATGTGTGTGTGTGTTTCAAGTGTCTTGATAGATTAACTCCAAGAAAGTTTATGTATTTTGTAGTTATTTTAATTGGATTTCTTTTTTGTTATTTCCTCTGGAATTTGTTATTATTATTGGTGATTTTATAGATTTTTTTATCTTGCTACTTTAGTTTCCTTGAAGATTCTCAGTGCTGTTTCAAGGAAACTTATACCATTTGAAAAGAGTGAAAATTTAAAAATTATTTTTGTCGATATTTATTCCTTTTTAAAATTTTGTCTCATGTTGATTGTTATTTTTAGAATTGTCAAATATAACATGAAGGAGAATATTATTTATTTAATTTTATCTTTTATTGGAACCAATCATTTATCAACTTCTTTGCAATTTGGCTTCTGACATTACTCATCACCTAATACTGCTCTCTTCAAGGTTAGTAACAGCAATGATATTTTAAGTGCTAAATTTGATGATCTTTTCTTAGTCTCAGTCATTCATCTTGACCTTTCTGTACTGTCTAACACCCTTGTCCTTCCTCCTGGATTCCCTGTCCTCTCGGGTATCATGACACTGCTTTCTCCTTTTCTCCTCCCATTTATTTGATGAATCTTTCTTAATCTAATTTTACTGAATTATCATCCATGTTCTGGTTCATAACAATGTGTGTCCCTCAAGGCTGTGATGTTACATGTCTAACTTTTTTCCTTTTATATGTCCTTATCAGGAATTTCATCATCTGCCTTATTCTCAATTATCATCTCTATACAGATGAATCTCTAACATCTATAATCCATACTTAAATCTTTCTACTGAATTTTAATACATTAATAACTGCCTATCGAATATTTCCAACTGAATATCCCATAACCAAATGAAACTCATCATTTTCAAAACAAAACTCATTCTATTTCCCCCTTTCTATTCTGTGTTGGAGCTATCTATATATTACTTTTTCTAAAGCATATTTGAACATTTATTTTGCTGTTTTTCTCAAGAATCTTCATTAGTTCACTATTGCCTCCAGAATAAAATCCTATATTTCATAGGACAATCAGTCATACATGGATTTTGACAGAAGTCACAGATAGATTATCTTTGTCATTGGAGGGAATTTCTGAAGTGCTTAGATCAAGGACCCATTGGAATATCAGTTAGGTTTATAAGAATGAACATTTGTATAGCACTATACTGTTTTTAAGGTAATTTCATATGTCATTAAGTCATAGCTATCTAGAGTACTCAACCTAAGATTACTTAACTCACCTCACTTCTTTTCAAATTAGTTAATAAAATTAGGTCAAAAGGTATAAATAAATTAGAAACTTCACTGGAGGACAACTATCAGAGCTTCAGTTTATGGCTGCTATAAAAGCTCCCTCTGGTTAATTTTCATTTGTTCTGATAGTTTTCTTTCCTTCATCTAAATCTTACTATACACATTTGAAGCTGGCTTGAATACCTCCAACAAGGGGAAATTCACAACCTTTGGAGACAGTCTTTTTCACTTTTAGATAATTCAGTTCAATAAACTCCATTGATTCCCTAGTGTCTTCAGTATCAAGTACAACATTCTATATTTGGCATTCAAAGTCCTTCACAACTGGGGCCTTGCCTACCTTTTCAGTCTTCCTACATCTTATTCCCCTGATAAATTCTGCCATCCAGTAACACTGGATTCCTTGTGTTTTCTCATACATTTTCTCTCTGCATCCCCTGATTCTAGACACTTTGGCTATCTCTCTATGCTAGGAATTCCCTCAAGTCTTTTCCTTATCCAGGCTAAATATCTTTGGTTCATTCAATCAGTTCTTATATGACATGGCATTCAGTGCCCTCCCCATCCTGGTTGCATTCATCTGGACATGTTCCAGTTTGCCAGTGTCTATTTTCACATCAGATTCATTTTATGAAGTAACAGAATAAAGATCCCCCAAGTGAGAAATCTCTTGTGGCAACAGAAGACCCATGAATAAGTAATGAGTTGCCCTACTTTTGAACTTTAAAAAATTTCAATAATTTATATGTAAAAATCATCTAACTTTGAGTGACAATGAAACTAGTGACTAATGATAATATGAAGCATTTTTTCTGTGTTAATAGCTTCAGCTTCATCATCCATTTTTGCTAGTTAAGTTTTATGTCAGAAAAGCTGTTTTTAAGGTTGAAGTACTTCACTCCCACACTTAGCTCAGTTTCCTTTCAGTTCAGTCTCTGTCCCTCATGCCCTAGTGAAGAAAAGGTCCGGTAGGGAAGAGCAACTGGCGTGGAAGAGGAGGATATGGAGAGGTAGAGATGAAGTCTCTCATTACTTGCATCACCAGAGTCCTTATGTAGGCCTGGTGGGAGATGCACATTGTCACAGTTGAGGGAGCCTCTTTATAGTATGGCTTCAACTACCTAAGTTAAACTTGTTTCTACAACCAAGGAAAATAATAACCTTTAGATTTTTGGACATCCATCCATTTAGCAACATTTACTGAGGGCCTACTAAGTGTAAAGACTCACATGACATCTGTAATACTGTAAAGCATCTATCTTCATTCAGCTCCTTGAAAAAGCACTTAGTTTATGTTGTTTCCATACCAAATTTCTTCACATCTAGTTGTGAGTGCACCTTTGCCATTGATTTTATTTAGGAATGAAGGTTGTAACTAAAAAGGAACTTCTTTATTATTCAGTTATAACATTCAGTTATATTTAAGAGGTGTAATTTGACTTCTGGTATATCCTGAATAGTGTTGCTGTGTATAGAGTATCTCCCTGGAGTAGGAGGATGAGTCTTCCTGATTTCAAATCTGGCCTCAAACATTTAATACCTGAGTGCAAGGAAGAGATGTGCAACCTTGGTTTGAGAAATGGGCAACAAAAAGGGAGGCCAGCTAAGCTAGGCCAGCTAATTTAGGATCATCAAATTCAATTAGTCAACAAAAATTTTGTTAAAAGCCCCACTTTGTACCAAGTGCTAAGAATAAAACCAAAACCAAAACACTTCATGACCTCAAAGAGCTTTATATTCTATACCAAGAGATCATATATATAACCTGTACAGTATTCCTTGGAAGGAAACTACGTAGAGAAAGCAGTGTAATACAGTGAAAAGTGTATGGAATTTGGGGTATTTTCTGTAATGGCATCTTGGTGGCATGGTGGATAGAGAGACTGGAGACAGGAAGACTCATCTTCCTGAGTTCAAATCTGGCCTCAGAGACTTACTAGCAATATGACTCTGGGCAAGTCACTTAACCTTGTTTAGCTCAGTTTCTTCATCTGTCAAATAAGCTGGAGAAGGAAATTGCAAATCATTCATTATCTTTGTCAAGAAAACCCCAAATTGGGGAGGTTAGGTAGTGCAGTGAATAGAGCACCAGCCCTGGAGTCAGGAGTACCTGAGTTAAAATCTGGCCTCAGACACTTAACACAAAAAAACTTGCTGTGTGACCTTGGGCAAATCACTTAACCCCAATTTCCCTCCAAAAAGAAAAAAGAAAGAAAGAAAGAAAGAAAGAAAGAAAGAAAGAAAGAAAGAAAGAAAGAAAGAAAGAAAGAAAGAAAGAAAGAAAGAAAGAAAGGAGAGAAAGAAAGAAAACCACAAATGGGGTCACAGAGAGTCAAACATGGGTCTGTGTACTTTGAGAACTAATGCATTATCTCTGCTAACCTTTGTTTAGACAGTACCAACTATCTAAAATTACCCAAATTATAATACTGGCAGGTGGCACCTGTGGAAGAGTCAGACACTTTCTGTTCTTTCATTCTTTTTGGAAGGGGTAGAATTGAATATTATTTAGACTTTGTCACCTAGCCTCACATGTCTACACCCTGTTCTCTTTCCTTTCTTATATGGGGTCTCGGAGACGTGAATGAATCAAGTTCTGTTACAATAGCTCACTTTTAGACCACAAGTAATGTAATGGCCCTTACGTATCTTTCTCTCCTATTTAGTGGGTATTATAGTAGATAAAGCCTTGCCAATATAATCACAATAGCTCAGAACCCCCAGTTAGATAATATTGTATAGTGAGTAGGTACTTGACTTGAAATCATGAAGACCTGGGCTTACTTAACTCCTGCCTCTGACATTTAATAGTTGGACAAGTCTTTTGACCTCTTGAGATCTGTTTCCTCATCTGTAAAATGAGAGGCCTATGAAAAATAGAAACCTGATGGTCTCTACTGTCCCTTCCATCTCTAAATATCTAATACTATGAACGATATTTATGAGGAGAGGCAGCATAGTATACTGCAAAGATTGCTAGTTCTGCAGTAAGAACACCTGTATTAGGATCCCACCTTCAATACTTACTAGTTTAGGGACTCTGAATGAGTCATTTAATCCCTTTGAACTTCGGTTTCCAAATCTGTTTAATAAGGTTGATGATATTATAATACTTCCCCCACAGGACTGGTGTGAGAGGAGTACTATATAAACTATAAAATTCTAGGTAAATGCCAATTATTATTACCATGTTTTTTAATTTTGTATCAGAACTTTAATCCATGTCCACCTTGTCCAGTTAATTCTTTCAGAAAAATATATCTTTTATTATATCTTGAAAGAATACAAAGTGATGAAGCCTTTCATTGTTTAAGAAAGTTCTTGAATATGTCAGCAATTACAGAGCAAGGTGACTTTTTTTCTAATTGGCTTATAAACTACATCCTATTCACATTCTAAACTGAACAAGTTTGAGTATAAGGAAACTGAAGGAAGTGATGTTTTAGCAAACCCTTTGAAATCAAATTATCTATTTGTGTTTACTCTGAAGATTCTGGACTTGATTAAACTTGTTTCTGGAGGTCTGGATTTTTTTTTTCTCCAGTAACTTGTGTGGGAAACAGTATGTAATATTTCTCTCAAAATCAGGAACAGAATAATTATAGATTCATATATTCATCTTAGATCTACTTCTACTTATTCACTCAGAAAAAGTTAAATATTTTGCCCACTCACTCTTTCAAAATTAAATATTCTGTCTTGAACATGGAAGAACCTATTGGTGTACATATAAGGGCTTTTTCATATTGAAATAATTCTTGGCTAGAAATCACAGCTTAAAGAATTAGCCCATGGAAACAAAGAAACTAAAGCTGCAGCCAAAGACAAAAACACATTTTTAATTTGGTTTTCCACTCTTAGGGGTCTTTTGTCATCATCATCATCTTCTTCTCATGACTTGTGGTCAAGGTGTTGCTATTTTTTGCTTTAAAGCATGGTCTGTTTAAATGAGTTTAGCACTGAGTATGGTTTCCATAGCAACTGTAACTGTCTCTCTTTGCACATGCTGCATTTGGTATTAGTTGACAATAATAATTATGGACCACTGTAAGATAAAACATTTGTTGCAGGGTGGAGACATGTATAAAGACAGGGTTTCTAGAAAACTAGCCTAGTACAGAGAAACTTAAGTGGCTCATCAAGCCAGATTTGATTGTCTTATTAGAAAGCTGATAAAGAATGTTGGTACACATGCAAGATGAATCTGTGGATGTAGGCTATTGTTGGAAATCAATCAAGAATATCTCCTCCCCCACACTTTTCCTCCAGACTTTTATTTTTTTAGCCTGAATTTTCCAGGTATCATTTTTCCATTTTTTATTTCACTTTATCTTTGAAGATTGTCTGTAAGTATTACTTAATTGGTTTGTTGCCTATTTAAAAATATATGCCATTTGGTATTATACAACAGATAAGTTTAGAAAGTACACATAAATTTAAATTATATTTCTGTATGTAAAAAATAGCTCTACATCAACTTTGATGGCCTTCCCCCCAAGACCTAATATCCTTTATGAAGAATGGCTGTTATACCTATAAGATACGTTTCTTAAGAAGTTTTAATAGTCAGTTATAGAACAAGAAAGGAATATCATAAATTTAAAATATCATTTACACTACATATTTGTAGTGTATTTTATTAATGAAAGCTGTATCTACTAATATATACCAGTGATCCTACATCTGGAATGAACAGATGTTGCCTGTATAAACATGAAAGCATGTGTCATCGCTTTAGGCTTAGCAATAATATCTAGAAACAGCATCACACCAAGTAGAAATGGAAGGGATAGAAATTAGCTTGTTTTGCTTAATCTTCCTGAGATACCATTTTTTATCTTGCTGTTCTTCTCCACAAGAACCTGCGGTGTCTCCCATTTCCTGGTTAAATGATTATAGATTTAGAACTGGGAGGTACCTTAGTGATGATATAGTCTAATTCCCCTCTCCTCATTTTGTAGTCTGAGAGCTGAGACCCAAAGATACTAAATTACTTCCTCAAGTAACAAAGGTAAGAGCACAGCTGAGAATCCAGCCCAAGTGCTCTGACTCCAAATTCCACACACTTTTCACTGTATCACACTGCTTCCTCTACATAGTTTCCTTCCAAGGAAAGTTGCACAGGTTATATGTGTTATCTCTCCATATATAATAAAAGCTCTTTGAGGTTGTGAAAGGTTTTGTTTTTGCTTTTATTCTTAGTACCAGGCGCAAATTGTGGCTCTTAATAAATTTTTGTTGATTAATTGAACCAGCTAATTTAGGATGATTAAATTCAATTAATCAACAACTTTCCTCTATTTTGCTGTCTATCTCTCAAACCAAAGTTAAACATCTTTGCCTTTCACATGAATGCTCTAGACTCAGGGGAACCTGTAGCCTTGAGGCCACATGTGGCTCTCTGGATCCTCAAATGCAGCCCTTTGACTGAATCCAAACTTCACAAAACAAATCTCTGTAATAAAATGATTTGTTCTGTAAAATTTTAGGTTTAACAATATTATTATTTAGAAACAGCATTACTTTTGCTAAGCCACACTGTCCTTAATCAAGTGTCTAATTCTTTTTTTTGCTTTTTGGAGGGGGAAAGGAAGGGCAATTGGGGTTAAGTGACTTGCCCAAGTGTCTGAGGCTGGATTTTAACTCAGGTCCTCCTGATTCTAGTACTGGTGCTCTATCCACTGTGCCACCTAGCCACCCCAGGTGTCTAATTTTTAACTATACTAGAAGACCCAGTTCAAATCCTACCTTTTCCACTTAGCCTTTATCTACTGATAGAACTATCTCCAAATAAGATACCTTAGGATAGTGGGCTTCAGGCACTTCTTTTTCAAGTATAAGTTAGAGTAGAAGCCCTCTAAGGTGACTTTCATCTCTTAGATTCTTGAATTCTATAATATTATTGTTCATACTGAGCCATTCTTTTTCTGAACTTGTAGACTCAGATTATTTTTGTTTAGTCATTTCAGTTATGTCTAACCCTTTGTGACCCCATTTGGGGTTTTCTTGGAAAGATACTGAAGTGGTTTGCTATTTCCTTTTCCAGCTTATTTTTACAGATGAGGAAACTGAGGCAAACAGGATTAAATCATTTGTCCACAGTCACTCTGCAAGTAAATATTTGAGACCAGATTTGACCTGAACAAACTTTTTGATTTTAGGCCCAGCACTCTATCGATTATACCACCTAGGTGTCCTAGGCTATGACTCATAACATACAATCATGCATTTATTTGTTTTATCTTTTTTAGTGCTCAGTTGGCTGTGTTCTTTCTGTCTCTGTTTCTTTCTCTCTTTTTTTGTGTTTCTATCTGTCTCTCTCAGCAACTGTTTGTAATTTTTAGTCCTAGAGAGTGCTCCCTAAAGGCATTCGAGAGATTAAATAACTTTCTCAAGGTCACATGGCCTAAATGTATCTAAGCTAGAGCTTGAATTTTGCTAGAACTTTGAGACCAGGTCTTTACTCACAATGTCCGTTTTCTTATTATTTTTTAATAATTTTTTTCTCCTTGACTTTAGATTATTTAAAACTCCTCAAGATCAGGGATAATGCCATATACTTAAAAAAATATGTCCTAAATGTTCAGCACAGAATGGATCATAGACTAGGCCCTTCATAAATACTTGTAGTTCGATGGATTAGAAACTGTGATTTAAGCAATCAAGTATCTCCCAGATGATACTTTCCATTGCCAAATATTTAAGATAGGTCACAGACTTGGCCAACTTTGAAATATGGCCTGCATATACTGCTGTTTATGCTTATTGGAAGTAAAAAAAAATTAATGATAGGATCCACATCTTCCTGTAAGATAAAGACATTTAAGCAGATCCTACAAATCAACAGGAGAAAGTCCTTTCAAATTGCTCCCAGATATCTTATTTGAATTTGTAAGAATACATGATAATGTTGGAGCAGCCTTTTTCCAGGCATCAGAATTATTCCCTGAGGGTAACACACAGAGAAGCTGGAAAGGACTTTTAACTCTTTGAGGTCAATAGGATATTGTTCTGAAACTGGAATGTAAGCTAGGCTGTGGTAACTGGCCTAAAGCCATGCCCTAGATAAGTTATAGATTCCTTCTCCTCCCAGGGAATAATCTGTGCCCATGTGAAGGGACAGAATATTTAAATTTTTTTATGCTGAAAGAACAAGGTTAGCAATTTTACTAATTACCATAAATACTTTTTTTACAAAATAGAAATATGATTCTCCCCCTCCCCATCTCACTCAATAGAGTATTTGTACAAATGCAGAATATTCTTACAAATAATTCCTTTTCCTTTGGCAGTGAAAAAAAAAAGCACATCTCTAAGTGTTCTTAATTTCATCGAGTCAGTTTTCTTGTGTCTAGGCAATGATGCCTTTGACTTCTTTTTAAAGTCAACAAATATTTATTAAGCACTAACTCTGTGCTGGCTACTATATACACTGTGGATACAAATAGAAGCAAAAGAAAGACAATTCCTGCCCTTGGAGTATTTTATAACTATAGAAAGAAAGATACATATAAAAAAGAATAAAAAAGCAAGGAAAACTGGGGGTCTTGAAGAGCATAGTTTCAAGGCATTTTCTACTGTGAGAAAGCTGCTAGGGAATGGCAGAGAAAAAGTCATGAGGAAAGTCAGGAGTAGGAACAGGGACAGAAGAATAAGAGTGAATATGGCTGGTCTGTTCTTAAAAATGGAAATTCCAGGGGGGGCAAAGAACAACTGTGTCACAGGGGCAAAGGGATCTTCCATCTATAAAGGCTGTAGAGGCAGAGGAATCACAAACTAATTTTAGAGTCTCAATAATAATGGTAGAGCAGGTTCCTGAAACATAAATGTGAGCCCAGAGCCACATGGTATGGTATGATCTATATACATTCAATTTAAGGACACAACCCTCAAAAGAGGTCTGTCAGTGGACACAATGATCATTTTTTGAGAGAGAAATTATTATTTCTCTATTTTATTTAATAACTAATTAATAATTGAATTAGGACCAAGGTTTTTCCCCTTTTCTACTCCTCATCCAGAAATCAACCCATGTGGAAAATCTTACTCAAAGACTTACCCAGCCAGGAAAGTTAAGATCTAATCTAAGACAGTAAAGAAATTCTAAGTTTAGGCTAATGGGTAGATTTCTACTCATTGTGTTTACTCAGACAGGTCTGAGAAAATTGGATTCTCCCTTTTGACAGACAGTGATATGGATGTTGATAAATCTCTTTGACCAAGATTAGGGTGCTCAGTGTCATGTACCTCAAACCCTCATTGGAATAAACCCACCTCTTATTATAATCATTTTTGCATTACTTGTTAACCTGAGTGTATTTCTATCCCCAGGTGCACACCCTTTTCAAAAGACTTATTATCAACATTGAAGGTTCAACAGACTCTCTCTCTTTGCTTATGGAGGGGACCAATGAGCTTGTTTTGTTGACTGCTTTGTAGATGTAGTCAATAAAACTAGATATAATTACCCAAAAACTCTTGTCTCTTAGAAATTTTCAATCATCACATGTTGTTGTTATTGTTCCTTCCTTTTAGTCTTTCCTACTTTTCATGACTTCGTTTGAGGTTTTCTTAGCAAAGATATTAGAATGGTTTGCCCGTTTCCAACTCATTTTACTTATGAGGAACTGAGGCAAACAAGATTAAGTGACTTGTGTAGGATTACACAGCTAGTAAGTATTTGAGGCCAGATTTGAACTCAGGAAGAAAAGTCTTCTTGACTCCAAGCCCAACACTTGGAGTCAGGAAGTGTTCAATACTTATATTTTACTGTTGGGAAGCATCATGAAGCATCACTGCACCACCTAGCTGCCCCAGACATCAAATATACACCCATGTTTAAAATTGTCAGTGTCTTGTATTCTTTCTCCAGGTGTAAATTTGGTTAAAAAGGACAATGAATATTTTGAGGGGAGAAATAGAGAAATACCTAAAATGATACACTGCATGCCCTACCCTGCCCAGGAATGCACATAGCCAATATTTTCGTGGATCTGATTCAGAATTAAAGAAGAGATATTAAGGGCATATCTGAACTAGCATTAATAGATGCATGTTGCAGGATAATAAATTTATTGAAGAGTAATTCAGAAGAATAAGTAATTTGAAAAAGGCTTGCAAGTTTTGTGATGTATTAGAATACAAAATATATTTCAGTGGTTCCCTGTTGTCTCTAGGATAAAATATAATTCCCCCTCCCTACCCCCACATGACAATAAAAGACACATACAACTTTGATCCAGCTTATTTTGCTAGATTGGTTTACACATATTTCCTCTACATCCTACCTCCCAGAATCCCCAACTTTCTTTAAAGAAAAGAAAAAGTATCAGCTCCTATATGAAGGCCTTCCTGATGCCCCTAGTTATACATCTCTCTTTTTTTTTAGTTATACATATCTTAAAAGAAAGCAAGGGTATATAAAATGTGTGTATGAATGTAGCTATATAGTATAGGAGGTGATATACAGAAACAAAACAGTTTCTGCCCTCAAGAAACTTATATTTTATTGTTAGGAAGCATCATGAACATAGATAAGTATGCATATAATTGTGTATATGTATATGTTACCCTTGAGGGAAGACACTTTTGTTTCTGCCTTCATATCTCTAGTGCCTTGCACATAACAACATTTAGTAAATGCTTATCTAAATGAATTGAAATTGAATAGTTTATTGCCAGAATAGTCAAGAAAACAATTTTAAACACCTACAATGTGCCAGCCACTGTATTAAGGGCAAGGGATTAAAAGAAAGTCTGTGGTTTCAAAGAGTACAAAGTCTAATGGGGGAAGATGACATGCAAACTAATATGTGCCAACAAGATATATACAAGGTAAATTGGATATAATCGGGGGAACACATTAGCATTGAGGGGGACCAGGGAAGACTTCCTGTAGAATGGGAAATTTTAGGTAAAACTTGAAGGAAGTCAGAGAAGCCAAGAAGAAGAAATGAGGAGAGAGAATTTCAGGTGTGTGGATCAGCCAGTGGCAATGCATAGAGTCAGGAGATGGAATGTCTTGTGTGAGGAACAGCAAGGAAGCCAAATTCACTGTATCCATAAGTGCATGGAGGGAAGTAAGCTATAAGAAAACTTGAAAGGTTAAAAGGGACCAGGTTATGAGGGGCTTTAAAAGTCAAAGAGAAGATTTTATATTTGATCCTGCAAACAATAGGGAACCACTGGAAGTATATGTATAGTAGGGATGATGTGGTCAGACCTGCACTTTAGAAAAAGCAATTTGACATCTGAGTGGAGGATGGATTGGAGTAGGGAGAGGCAGTGACACCAACCACAAGGCTATTGCAAAAGTCCAGGGGGTGAAGTGATGAGGGCCTGCATCAGTGTAGTGGAAGTGTCAGAGTCGAAAAGGGAAGAGTTATGGGGGCGGCTAGGTGGCGCAGTGAGTAGAGCACCAGCCCTGGAGTCAGAAGGACCTGAGTTCGGATCTGGCCTCAGACACTTAATGCACACGAACAACAACAAAAAAAAACCTAGCCATGTGACCTTGGGCAAGTTACTTAACCCCAACTGCCCTCCAAAAAGCAAAAAAAAAAAAAGGAAAGAGTTAGGAAGAGGGGGGGTGTTGGGGAGGGAAAATTATTCAGTTCTGGACATGTTGAGTTGGAGGTACCTATGGGGACTTCATGTTTGAGATGTCCAAGAGTCAGTTGGAGATGCAAGACTGGAGGTTAGGAGAAATCATTTTATTTTTCTTCTTTTCTTTAATTGGTTAAGGCTGGATAAATAAATCTGAGAATCATTTTCTTAGAGATATAGAATACCTTGTTAAAGCTTCAGAATTCATTATCTAGACTTTCTTATTGTTATTTCTATGCTCTAGATATGACACTGGTTCCTTTCTTTTGTAATTTATTTTAGTTTTTGTCCATATTATACAGGCACAAATCCTGAATATAAAAGTTTTGATATAGAAAAATAGGCCAGAAAACCAGCATAAATATGAAAAATGTTTCATTCCTATTATAAATTCTCCTTGCTAGCTTAAAATGATTATTATTTAAAATTTGTTAATTTAAAGGCTGAATTATTTCCTTAATGAAAGATAATAATTTATGATGGTACCAGGTCTTTAGAAATTAATATTGTATATGTTCTTCTACATTAGAATTTATTCCATGGATTCAGGATTAATGACTAGATATGACACATGAAATCTCCATAGATTTCATTTTCCTTGGAGTGGTATTGTGGTTAGAAAGCTGGCCTAGGTTTATGTCCTGTCTCTAACCATACTGCTTTTGTGACTCAGAGCAAATAACTTAATCTCTCAGTGCTCTAGGCAACTAAGACTATAATAAATTGCAGAGAAGGTGATGATTGCAGTGGTAGAGGGAGCTTCCTTACCTGGGAGTTCTCTACATTGATGAAAAATGATAAATTCATCCCTATCCCTATGACAAGGGGTTTTATT
Organism: Gymnobelideus leadbeateri; assembly: GCA_011680675.1. NCBI lineage: Eukaryota > Metazoa > Chordata > Mammalia > Diprotodontia > Petauridae > Gymnobelideus > Gymnobelideus leadbeateri. Next base: position 175,664 of record WOXC01010333.1, on the reverse strand, counting down.
TTATTGATTCTTCTGCCTAATAACTTGATAGTATTGGACATTAATGTTATAGTTATAATAAGACAGACCAAGTATTGTTAATTCTCAAGATGGATGATTGATTTTTCTTGACTTTTAATCAGCCTCAAAACTTTAATTGAAAATTTGCTGGACAATGAGAGAAATGTACAGAATACAATTGAATAAATAAGTGACTACTGAGTCTCCTGAATTAATCAAATATATGCTTTTCATTGACTGAAATAGGGTCATTTAATTAAAATTCTGAATTTGTAATTGGTTCATGATGTAATCCTCAAATATTTAATGAATCAAAGAAGAAATCAAAGACATCCATAGTCAACCAGGCACCCCTAGAATATACAATCTACCTGGGGTACTATCAAGCAAACTGCCTTAGTAATTATATCACTTGTATTGAATCCATAAGAATTACTGTACCAATTGTCAGGATAAAAGGATTCTATTCCTTAAGGTGGGAAAACTGTCAACTGAACCCTAATACTGCATTGTAAGTAGTTTTCAATCCACATACCTGCCCCTATGCCATTGTCCTTCTCCTACACCTTCAACCCCCAAGCAAGGATGATGTATTACAGTAAGCATCCAGAATCATTTGCCCATCTCATTTCTTACCCATCCTAGTTACTTAATCAGGATATTTTATGAGAATGGACGATCAATCAGCAAATAGAAAACCAACATTTTCTTAGTTCAAAGCTAATTGGTGCATTCAGGGATTGAGTCCATGAATGTGGGTATATTAGCAACAATCTCTTACTAATTAACAAAGTAATTTCTTTCCTAGGGTAATGTAGGTAATTGATCTAATAACTGAGTAGAAAAAAGGTAATCTGTATGAATGTAAACTTTTACCCATCTTTTTGTGTTCTGAAATTTTTTTCTTAATTACCTTTCCTTTATAAATTGAGCTTGAAGACATAATCACTTCCCTAATGTTCTCCATGTCATAGTTTTGTCCCTGCACATTAGAAACTTGCCATACGTTTGTCATTGGAATGGTTCCATTTTGATATATTAATTGCTTTGGTTGTTTTGAAATCCAACAGTGAAAAATAGCTTTAGAATCATCCTGAATATTTCTCTTTGCCTTTGGGGATGTAAAATATTCTGATACACCAAGGAAACAAGTTGAAAAAATTAAAATAGTGAATGCTACAAGATAATCATCTTCACATTAGCAGACACATACATCAATACTTCATTAACCTTGCCAATTACATACAAGCTTTTTAAAAATACACTGGAAGTGAATTTAAAACCAGAAGTCATCTCCCCCACTGCTTCTAGTACTTGCTCTTTCTCTGCCTTTCAATCGGAGCATTTCCATGATACTTCGGGCATAAACATCTCTCAAGTTAACACTGATATAGGAGTCAGTGGCTATATTCTTTGTCAATTTCTTCAAGGCTTCACGCTGTCGAATAGCAGCTTCCTTCAGTTTCAGAGTGAAATAGCAGGCAGAAAAGCGGTCATTAATAATAGCAATAGGCAAGGCCAAAACAAGTATCCCTGATAGTATACACACAAAGGCCACAATTTTTCCTGTGGTGGTATCTGGCCTAATGTCACCATACCCCACAGTAGTCATGGATGTTGTTGCCCACCACCATGCACAAGGCACACTCGTGAAGGTTGTGCCTGGCATGCTTTGCTCAGCAAAATATTCCACAGTTGAAAATATTGAAATGCCCACGGAGAGAAATAGGAGCAGCAGGCCAACCTCTTCGTAACACTGAGTGAGTGTCATTCCTAGTGACCGCAAGCCTGAAACATGAGAAAAGTTGTAAGTCATTTGATCTATTTAATTCTTCTAATCACTATGAATACATGTGCAGCTTGGATGCTAGCTAGGTGACTTCTCCCTTCTCCGTCCTCAATATACTTTTGATTCACTCATCATTTTGCTTTTATTTAAACCTACCTTGGGGCAATTAGGTGGCACAGTGGATAGACTGCTGGACTTGGAGCCAGAAAATTAATCTTCCTGAGTCCAAATCTGGCCTTAGACATTTAGTAGCTGTGTGACCTTGGACAAGTCACAAAATCTTGTTTGTCTCAATTACTTGATCTGTAAAATGAGCTGGAGAGGAAAATGGCAAAACTCCCCAATATCCTTGCCAAGAAAACCCATAATGGGGTCATAAAGAGTCAGACACAACTGAAAAACTTCTGAACTGAAAGCTTACCTTTGACTTCTTCTGTGATCCAAAAAGCATAAAGATGTCCAAATTTAGGTGTAAGTGATGAAGACAGGACAGTTTGGGGATAACTGACATGTGTGATCCAGTTTACCTCAAGAGTTAAAGGCTACTGGCTAGAGGACTGGATTTGGAAGGAAGACTAGGGTTGAAAAATTGTGTAACCATGGGTAAATTACTTAACATCTGAGGACCCTTAGAGCTGAAGATGAGTTTTAGAGCTACATTTGTGAATGGGAATTTCCACTCTGGGAGTTCTTTGCCCTAATGAACACACAGGTGTAATCAACAATAACAAATCAATATCATCAAAACCTAGAAGTGTATTCAGAACAATAACTTTTGAAGGGAGGGCTCCCAAGAAAGTTTCCTCATTTCCTCTCTGAAAAAGTCTTTTACCCCAGTTGAGCAGCTCATGTAAAAATAACAACAACAACAATTGCATTTATAAGACACCTTAGGATTTGCAGAGTACTTTAGATACATTTTCTTATTTAAACTACAGTGCTGTACAGGCTTCTCCATTATGCCTAGGTATTCCCTGAAATGGAAAGGAACCTCCAATTGATGCTCCTTCAGAATTTAGATGTTCCATTTTATAGATGTTGTTTTAGAATCAGGGAATTTTTAGAACTGGGGGAATCTCAGTGGTTAACTAGTTCAACCCATACATGAAAAAATCCATACTAAAAACATACTATAATGTATGCAGTACTTATGGGATCCTTTGACACTAACAGACTGTGAATGGTGTATGCACCCAAAGACATACATGATTCTTAGTCCTACTTGGACTTCCTCTTTTACATAGTCTGTGGCCTGCCTGTTTCTATAGCCAGTGGGGCACACTCCACTCCCTATAATGCTCTTCTGGGAGGCTATAATAAGCCTCCATGGTGATCAGCAAGGTGAACATACTCCATTCACCTGAGAGATGGTCAAGAAAATGAGTAGGGAAGAATGCTTCAGCCACTAGGCCCCCTTAGGAAATGCCTAGTCTGAGCAACCCAGGAACCAGCTACAGGATCCTACACCCTAGCATATTATCCCTGATAGGACTTGACTCCTACTTACAGTAAAGTTATAAAATCCCATTATAGTCTTCCTCCAATAAAAATCCCATACCTTTGAGTTCAGAGCCATGTACTATTTTGAAATGTGACAGTGGAAACTCTGCCCTTCACCATAGGCATAACTTAGAGCTCCTCTGAACTGCTCCCTTGGGTCACCTCTCTCTTCACCCTGACTTGTGCTGTTTGCCTCTGGACCATGTTCTGAGTGCCTGCTGTGTTGTGTTAGTCATTCAGGACATGAACATGAGGACTGTGGGTCTCAACCCTGTGCCCTAGCATCAGGGAACTCACTCCCCTCCTTTGTTTAGTCCCTGAGTCACTGATCAAGACTGGGACTAAGTTTGGCAGCCACCCCTTTGGAATGCCCTCATTGAACTCCAAGTTCTAGTAAACTTGGAAGAACTGAAATGAAAGATAAGTAATAAGTCAGCATCATAGGAACTCCTGCCCTATTAGTGGAGAAACCAGACAACTCATAAAACACACACAAATAACCTTAACTTAAAGACTCCAATGAGGTGGAAGCAACCACTTGCTAAGTCAGCTTACTCTATCTTTTTCTGTTTTGTTTTGTTTTGTTTGCTTTTTGGAGGACAATTGGGGTTAAATAACTTGCCCAAGGTCACATGGCTAGGTTTTTGTTTATGTGCCTTAAATGTCTGAGGCCAGAACCGAACTCAGGTCCTTCTGACTCCAGGGCTGATGCTCTACTCACTGCACCCCCTAGCCGCCCCCAGCTTACTCTATCTTTAATTAGCTCTAATTGTTAGGACATTGTTCCTGGCATCTACCCTAAATTGACCTTTTTGCAGACTTATACCTGAGGCAGAATTATTGCCTTGTAGGGTTAAAAAGATCAAGCCTCCTCCCTCTTCTCTATGATAACCTTTCAATTACTTGAGGACGAATGAATCTTTTTTTTCTATAGTCTGAGCATAGCCAGTTTTAATATTAATAATAATGTTCATTATTACTATTGTTATTATATCTATCTGTACACTCTCTCCTTTGCAATTGTGTTCAGTTTTTCACGTGTACATTTTCCGTATTCCCAATGATATCGTAGTCTTCTGGAGCCTGGAATATGTCATCTAACTATGTTTCATCTCACAATGGTATGTGGGGCATATCCTCAGGAAATGATGGTTAATGACAGATTGCCTTGTCTTTACTTTTACAACACTGTATGTTAGGATCTTCTATGACACTGACTTATCACTCATCTATAATTTCAGCTCTACCAAAAAAACATCTCTATAAGGTTTTGGCTAGAGTACTTGCTTTTCTAGATCTGGCTCAATTCCACCCCCACCCCTGCAACAACGAGCAATCTTTCTTCTTTTCCAAGGGGACAGTAAAGAAAGCATAGACAGCTAGGTGGCACAGTGTTTAGAGCACTGGGTCTGAAATCAAGATCTTCAAATTCTATCTTAGACCCTTACTATCTGTGTGACCCTGGGCAAGTCAATTATTATTAATTTCCTCATCTGTAAAATGGGGATAAAAATAGCACCGACCTTACAGGATTGTTATGATATGTGTATAATAATATGTATAAAATGCTCTGTAAACCTTCAAAAGCACTATATAAATGCTAGCAAAATTCTTCAAAGAATTGGATCTCCACTTCATTACTGTGCTGACCTTTCCCATTCATTACATTTGTTTGAGGAAGAAAGAACCTGGTTTTGATGACTTCACAGGATCCTTGGAAGAATAAGAAAGGGATGATCCAATCTGTAAAAGGCTTAAGCCTCCAAATAAATCGCTTACAGTAAGAAGAATGTCAATGTCTTATCAGGAAGCCCCCCTGATATATGGGGGCTGGGGAATAGGGATCTTCTGAAAGCATGACCAGTTTTTTACATCAAGACAACACATTACAACATAAGACCAGAATTAAGTCTAAGTTACCCTGATCTGACTCACCAAAGGCTATTTGAAATTAATTCAAGTATTATTTATACTGATAGTCTCCCCAGATGTACATGAGTTATTAAGAAGCTATTTATTGTTAGAGACCATGAATAATATATTTGAGGTTTAACAATTTTAGAAGACCTCCTAAGAAGCTTGCAGACATACAGATTGGAAATACTGTTATTTTTCTAGACTTGTTCTTTGCATAGTTATCAATATAGTAACACCATTTTTCTTCATGGATGTCAGACCTAGGTGGGGCTTTAGAAATTATCCAGTCCAACTCCTCTCCTTTCATAGAGATGGAAACTTCAAGCAAGAGAGGTCCAGTGAATTCTACAAGATCACACAGCTTGTTAATGACAAAGTAGGGACCCAAGCCCAGGTTTCCTAATACCTAGCACAGTGATTTTTCCACTTTGCATAATTATATTTCATTTTTGGTGAAAGTGTCTTAATAATTTTCCAAATTAAAAAAAAACTAGATAACTGGATTAAACTATCTTACCTTATTTTGATAATCAATATCTGTGTGAGAAGGGAGGCAGAGGGGGAAGGGATTCATCTTTTTTTTCTCCTAAACAATTTTATTGTACAAGGATGTCAGTCTTCATGAAGCTGATGAATTCATCTTATATCTAATCATGAGGTTATGCTCTTGTACTTAACCTATTTATGGAGATGATGCTTGTCTAAGAATTTAGAAATCTTCTATAGAGAACTGACATACTGGAAATTACTGTTATTTCCCTTTTACTCTTCTCATTTTTTTTTTTTGAGAAAACTGTAGTCTTAACTGTGTTTTAAATCAAAACCCATAAGGAGTTTATAAATACACTAAGAAAACATCCCATTATATGTGTCAAAAAACAAAGACTAGAGCTTTTAAAAGTTGTTGGGAACCCCATTATCAAAGCTATGTTATGTGGAACTGGGAAAATACTCTAGAAAAAAAAAACAACAATAATGAACCTGCCAGGAAAAGTCCAAATCAATCCACTTTGGTTAAAATAATTGGCCAAATCATCTGTCCCGACTTCCTAGGTCCCTTGAGATACAAGACAAAACTATACAGTTTGGCCAATATAGCTACAGCTATAGAAAGTAATCTCTTTACACCCAATTCCATATATTTTCCCTCTTATTTCCCCTTTCTAATACCTAATTTCTTCCTTTCCCTAATGGAGAAAATGTCAATAGTGTTTGTGAAGCCCTGAAAGGGTGATTATCTGGCACATATTCTGTTTTAGAGGGCGCTTTGTATATAACTGGTTGTCTTGTGGATGGGCTAAATGAACAGCTTTATTTCTAAGCAGCACACTTCTTTTCTCTCTACAGAAAGTATAAGGGGAAAGGACCAAACCTGGGTGGGGTATGATATCAAGGGTGAAAGTCATCAGAACTTGCATTGCCCTCTGTGCCCAGAAGAATATTTTTCTAGCTCCCTGCTGGATTCAAAGTAGAGAACTTGTTTATAAATCCATATATGTCCATAACCATATCTATTATTTTTATAAACTGATGACAATTGGTAAAGGGATTTCTGAAAGTTATTAAGAGCAAATGAGAGAGGTGGATGATTATATTCTCAACTTTGCTATGTAGGCCCTTGAAAACCATATTAACTTGACATGTTTGAATTACTTATCTCTACCTCTTACAAACTCTATATATTCTTCAATTAAAGATTTCAATTTAAGTGTTATCTTCTATGTCAGGCCTTTCCTTATCCTCCCATCTAATAATGCCTCCCCACCAAAGAATGACTTTATTATCTATTTTGCATCTATTTTTTACATTTTCATGTTGTTTCCCCTCATAGAGTAAAAACTCCTTGGATGAAGTGACTTGTTCTTCATTTTCATCCTTATCTTCATTTAATCCTATGCCTAGCCTAGTACCTAGCATATAGCATGTGATTAGTAAATGATTTTATATTGGCAGATGTTGTATACATTGCTTTCTCCTGTGGAATGTAAGCTCTGTGAGGGAGGGACAAGATTGTTTAATTTTTGTCCGTACTCCAGGGATTAACAGAGGACCTTGCACAAAATAGATACTTAATAAACACTTATTGATTGATTAAATATGACATCTATCACTACATAAGGGCCTTAGGAAAGAGGGAAACACATGTCCACTGGAATGCTACATATTTTGTTCAGATACATAATACATTTTCTTTTTAATTTTAATGATTGTTTCAAGCACTTAAAACCGATGGTAGTTTATAAAAGCATCAATGAAGTGTGAATACCTGTTGAATGTCTGCCCAGTTTTAGCATGCGCAGAGCCCTGAGCAGCCTCAAAACCTGCACAATGCGCCCAACGTTTTCCAGCTCCTGTGTGGTCTCACTTTCACTCAGGCTCTCCACCAATAGAGTAATATAGAAGGGGAGGATGGCCAGGAGGTCAATGATGTTTGCCACCTTCCTTAAGAAGCCACACCTGTTCCTCACACAGAGTAAACGCAAGGCAAACTCCCCCGTGAACCATGTAATGCATAGGTACTCCAGGGCCTCCAATAACTGCATGTCCAACCACGTTGGCTCAGATGACATCAGGGCCATGTTGGCAATGGACACAACCACAAAGATAATGGATATGATTCCAAAGATTCTGGCAGCGGTGGAAGACCCTGGTTTTTCCAAAATGTCCCAGAGCTTCTGTCGGGTAGTAGGGCAGAGCCCTTGAGAAAAGTCCTGGTCACTCTCTTGTTGACTCTCCTGGTCTTCAGTATCATCCTTGAAGTCTAAGGTCTCACTCAACTCCTTCCTTTTCAAGTACCTTCCCAAAAGAATGATATGATCATTAGAACTTTTATTAAACATAATGGCCTTAGTACTAGTAGCACTTTTAAAAATCTGTTCCAGAACCATAATAGTAGAAAGACCATTTGGACCAGCACTTGGAAATCCTGAATCTCCGTTCTATCATTTAGTAGCTTTGGGTGAATATATTTAATAGGCAATTAGAAATATGGAACTCTGGAGAAGAAGGGTAATGGTGGAAATATAAAAATGAGGATTATTTTCGTAGAAATGATCATTGATATCATGGGAGTGGATGATACAAATGGGAGAGAAAATATATAGAAAGAATAGATACAAGGACATAACTTTAGGGGACATCAATATGAAAAAGTGGGAGAAGGACACAGCTGAAACAAAAGAGAAAGGAAAAAAGCAGTTAGAAAAGAGAACATGAGAGAGTATAGTATAATGGAAGCCAAAGGGAAAGGGTACCAAAATATACTCAACAGTGTCAAATGGTACAGAGAGGTCAAGGATAATAAGGACAGAACAAAGAATATGAGATTTAATTTTACTTCTGTGGATTTAAATTTGGAAGTAAATATATGTATATATATATATACATATATACATACGCACATATATATTTAATTGGGCATATGTATATTTAATTGGGCACACACACACACACATATATATATAAATTTTACACTGTGGATTTGAAAATTGGAAGGGACCTTGGGGGTTACCTAATTCAATGCTGTAAAACTTAAATAAAAATGGGAGCCCCCATGGGCTGCATAGTGATTTAATTTTAAAATGTAATATAATCTACATTGTATTTTTTTTCATTTGATTAAATATTTCTCCACATTTTATTCTGGTTTGGGTCTATATAGGAGTGATGTGGGCCACATATGGTCTGAGAGTCATTTGTTTACATCTTTGATCTAGTTGATAGAGTAAATAGTTACTAAGCAATCTACCATGTGATAGACACTGGATATACACATCTATCTATACATGTATACACATCTACATGGAAATACATTTATGTGTATCTATAGGCTATATGTATGTATACACGTGTATATGTGATAATTTGGAAATAATTTCTGAGAGGAGTTACTAACATTAAGGAGGACCTAGAAAGACTTCTTTTAGAATATAGGATTTTAGCTGAGATTTAAAGGAAGCCAAGAAAACCAGAAGGTGGAGGTGAAGAGGGAGAGAATTCCAGGCATGTGTGACAGCCAGTGAAAATACACAGATGGAGCCGTGAGATCAAGAGTCTTGTATAAAGATTGTCAAAGATAGTCAGTGGGTCATGGAATACATGAAGGGAAGACTAGAAAAGTACAAACAGGCCAGAATATAAAGGACTTTAAAAGCCAAAGAGAGGATTTTATACTTTATCCTGGAGGTAATAAGGAGCTACTTTAGTTTAATGAATAGTGGGTAGACTATTGATCTATATGGTCAGACCTGAATTTTAAGAAAAATTGCCTTGATAGCTGAGTGAAGGATGGTCTGATGTGATCAGAGAGAAATTTGAGGTGGAGAGGTCACCCCCAGAGTCTATTGCAACAGTTCAGCTATGAGGTGAAGAGGGACTGTAACAGGGTGTTGGTAGTGTCAGAGAAGAGGAGTGGTAATAGGTGAGAGATTTTGTGAAGATGACTTGGAAACAAATTTTATATGTGGTGTGAGAAAGTGTCAGAAATAGAGTATGAGACTTAGGTTGTAAATTTGGGTGATTAGGAGGATGGTGGTGCCCTCATCAGTAGTAGTTAAATTAAGAAGATGAGAGGGTTTTGGGAAAAACACATGAGTTCACTTTTGTACATGTTGGGTTTAAGACATTTATGTGACACCCAGCTGGAGATGCTTAATAGGCAGTTGAAGATTTAAGATTAGAGGTTATCAGGAAGAGTAGGCTTGAGTAAATAGATCTTAGAATTATCAGCATAGAGATAATCCAGGGGAATTTATGAGATCGCCAAGTAAAACAGAATAGAAGGAGAAGATAAGGGGGCCCAGGATAGAGGTCTGGGGGATGCCTACAACTAGTGGTTCTATCCTTGATGATGACCTTGCAAAGGCTGAGTTGAGAAGGAACATACTCTCAGGCAGGAAAGCCTGGAAAGAATATTTCCAGAAAAGCTAGAAAGAAGAGAGTATGAAGAAAAAGATGATTGATAGCATGAAAGACTGAAGAAAGATCAAGAAGGATGAGGACTGAGAAAAGGCCATTAGATTTGGCAATTAAGAGATCATTGTAGAGAGCAGCTTCAGTTGACTGATGATGTCAGAATCTTACATAGTTAAGTAAAGAGTGAGAGGAAAGGAAGTGAAGGCACCATTTGTAGACTAGAGGGCCTTCACCAATTAATCATGATGTGGAGATGAGATAATGAGCTTAGAAAAAGAATCAGTAAGGTGGCATCTTCAATGCCTGGAAGGTACTTCCTTCTCACCTCTGCCTCCTGGAATCTCTGCTTTCCTTCAGAGCTCAGCTCAAGTGCTATTCCTTCCTGAAATCTTTCCTGATCTCTCTAGCTGCTAGTACCTTCCATCTTCCTAACCCCATGAAATTACCTTGTTTTTATTTTGTAGTAGAGTTATTATATGTGTACATGTTTTCTCTTTGGTAAACTATAGTTCTTCGAGGGCAAGGAATAATTAAAATATAGTATATGTGTTACACATTATACATACATACATACATGTTCACATATCTCTATATATCTATATCTATAAAACCCAAGTGCTTAGCCCAGTGCCTGGCCCATGATAAACACTTAATAAACCCCATTGAATCATTTAATGGTTGCCTTTACACCATTGTTTCTCATATGTGTGTGTATAATCTTTTTTCTTACAAGAAGACATTCAGAAACAAACCAATGTTTTTATTAGAAGAAAAGGATTATTTGAATTACTAAAATGCAATATGGAATAATACCATCTTCCCCTTCACCCAGATTTATGACTTTAACTTTTTCCCCTCTCAATTACCCCACATAGTTACTACCCAACACTGCTAATTCTATTTTGGCACATCTCTTGTGTTTATCCCTTCCTTTCTACTCCAGCCTTAATTATCTCCACCCTGACTTTTTCTTTCATTTAGGCTATTATGATCTATTACTATATAATATATATTAGTCTATAAAACTTTGACCATCTAGGTAAGAAGAAATGAGAGCCTAGACTAAAGTGGATGCACCAGCATGAGTGAATAGGGGATGGATACAAATGATATCCCCAAAATGGAATCCATATTAAAATATGGATTGTAATAATTGGTCTTCCTGTTTCTAATCAATTGCCTGTACAATGTATCCATCACACTCTGACCTTAGTAATCTCTCTAATATACTGCTCTGATTATGTCACTCTTCTAAAATATCTTCAGTAATTTCCTATTACTCACCAAATAAAGTAAAATCTCCTGATCTAGGCATTCAAAGCCCTCCACAATCTACAGTTTTCCCTGCCCACTTCCCCATCCTTCAGTGATAAAAGCGATACTTTATGCCTTAATTTTCTCCCTAGTTTGAAGCTTTCCTCACTATATATTTTCAGTAATCGCCTCTATATAATAATTATTTGTGTACTTTTCTTTTCTACCATTAGATTGTTAGTTATTTTAGAGAAATATCTGTAGGATCCATTTCTGTATACCCAGGGGCTAATGATGTCTTTTAAATAGCAGATGCTTAATCAATATTTGTCAAATAAATTTTAATCATAAACACACATAAAAACATTTATATCACTTCAATTACAAAGTGCTTTCCTTTCAACCACACTGCAAAATAGCTGGTATAAGCATTATCTCCCTGTTAAAGAGAAGGAAACGGGCCTGGAGACACTGGATGACTTAATTGCATAGTTTGGGTTAAAGACTGCTGAACCCCCGGTCCCCAGACTCCACATTTAGAAACTGTAGGCTGATATTCCACCTTTTAAACTATCAGGGTGAGCCTGAGTCTGATTTTCCCTATCTCTAAGATGTGGATAATAATATTATGTACTTCCCAGGCTTGTTGTGAAGATCAAATGAGTCAAAGTAAGTGTGTGTGTGTGTGTGTGTGTGTGTGTGTGTGTGTGTGTGTGTGTGTGTGTGTGTATACAGGATTGAATCTATTATTTCACTTGCCATATGGCAGTGGGCAGGTCACTTCACTCTTACCTAGTATCCTTATCTGTTAAAATGGTGATAATTAATTTTACTGCCTCCTTCACAGGGTTGATGGCAGAAAGTTTTTAAGTCCCCATATATGTAAATTATGTGCTATTATTTGCAAAGTGATCATCAAAATTCTTTACTTTTTCATTGTCTAGGAACTCACTTTCCATCTTCTTCCAGATCATTCTGAAAGGACCTCTTGGTGCTCAGTTCCCCCACCCCAAGTTTTTCATATTCAATCCTACCCATTTTATTTTATTTTTGTTGCTCAATTTTATTTTATTTTTACTTCCAAATTCAGTCCTTCCTATTTTAACTAATGAAAACAATACAGTACAAAATCAGATATAAAAAATTAGGAGCACCTGTTGAAGGACTTTCTCTCACCTATACATGCCCTCTGAAGGAAACTCAGAGACTATCAAATCCAGCCCTTTCCTTTTTACAGGTGAGGAAACTGAGAACCAGAGAAGTTACATAACTTAAACAAGACCACATAATCTCACATGTGGAATTCATTTCACCCAACTCCTCCCTGCATTTCTCCAAACTGCCTCCCAAACTTAAAGACAAACAAAGCCGGCAGGACTCCACAAATATATAGTTCTCTTTTTACCCCTGTCTGATAACCTCTTTCCCCAAAGTGCCCTCGGCTGTTCTGTTAACTACATTGTGAGCCACCCACTAGCCTCTCCTTTCTTGGCATCCTTAGGCCCACGCTGGGTGCTTGCCCCTTCTCTGTAGGATACCTGTCTCTACAGCAGGAGTCGATGCTCAGCTCGTCGATACCCCAGTACTGGATCTCCTGAAGGAAGGAGAGCGCGCACAGCTGCTCCATAACGTGCAGCCGGCCAGTGCGGTAGTAGTGTAGGATGTATCGGAAAGCTTGAGAGCTCCTGTCGAAGAAGTACTCATTGTCCACCAGGTTAGCATCATCGCAGAGCTCTAGGGTGCTGGAGGCGGCGGCCAGGGTGCCGGGGTGGCGGCAGGATGCCACCACCACGGCCAGCTTGCCCAGTCGCGTGTGCGGGAAGCAGGACAACGCTTGCTGGGACAGGACGAAGCGGCTGCCGCCCACGTTGACGGTGAAGCTGTCCCCCAGAGCCAAGGGCTCTCCTTCGCCCTCGCTGCAGAAGACGCTGGAATCTAAGGAGATCAGAGAGCCGCTGCTCAGCGGCATCTCATTGGCTGCCCCAGAAGCTAGGGACCGGCAGTTGAAAGGAGCCTCCATCCTTGCCACCTGGTCCTGTGGACATGACAGAGTTTAAGGAGCAGAGCTGGCCCCAGTGGGAGGCGGGGGATGGGTGGCGGTGGCGCCGAGAGAACTGGCAGCGGGTGCTTAGGGAACCGCCAGGAGGGGAGACAAGCAGCTTCCTGCTTGCTCGGCTTTCCTCTCCACCCCCTCCACTTGACAAATGCACTCAACCAGGGGGATCTAAGAATGCCAGCCTAGAGGGGGGCAAGAGTCAGAGTGGGCAGAAAGGAGGAATCACCTAAATGAGAATCGAGCAAGTCAGGATAAGGGCTCCATGCCAGAGCTAGATTTTTTTTTTTAAATCAAGATTTCGTTTAATGCCAAGGTCCATCCCGTCCCCACGCCCATCTTCAGTGACTGATCCTTCCCAACCTACCAGGGAGGACTTGCCTTTAAGAGGAGTGACAAACGCGTGTGAATTGACTCGACAACTCGGGTGGGGTTGGGAAGGTGGAGGGAAGCTGGAGGTGGAGACATGCAGAAAAAGTAAGGGGTGGGATGGAGGTGGGAGTGTGGGACTGCTCTTCTCTTTCCTTCCAGTGCCCTAAATAAAAGGGTAAGAATGGGCCTTTCTTCATCTCTTTCCAAAAAATAGATTTTTGGTTTGTTCTGTTTGGGGTTGTAACAATTTAAAAAAAAAAGGCTTTCTGGAAAGTGGGTGGGAGAGGGTGGTGGATAAGGTAGGCACCGTTAAGCAGGTTAATTCAATTATTAGTTGAGTCCAATTCTAACCTACTTTTCCTCTCCTGGATTTTGACCCCTGCTTGGGAAATACCGGCAATTTCGTGAGAGCACACTCTCTTTTCCACCTGGAAAGCCGCTAATAACTTGGGGTTTCCAGTGAATAACCCACACACTCCCCTTAGACTGGGGGGTAGGGGAGCTTTACTTTTGGGCACTTTGACATTTCCCTAAAAGTTACTGGGTGAACTTCCCTAGGAGTTGGACAGAGACTTGAAAGAACTAGCTCTCTGGATAAATGAAGGCAAAAGGAACATTAACAGAAGTTGGGTGCCTAAGACAGTTTAAAGAATCGCGGAGTCTTACTAAAGGCTGAGAGGAACTCTGCTCTGCAAAATGAAAGACTAATTTGGTGCCTGGGATGTTTTGTTCTGTTGGTACTGCTTTGGGAGCCAGACCTATAGTCAGGGACGACTTCTGGTGACTTACTGGCGCTCCTGTTAGCTGCTGCTCCATTGCACATCTGGGCTGGGCACAGCAGCTGCAGCTTTGGAGGAAGCTGCTCTGATCTGTTACTGAGACTTCATTTGTCCCTCTTAGTGCCTGTCATGAGAAGAGGATATTCGGGTAATGACTTCGATGACCAAGGGGGCGTGGCACAGGGCCCCTGCTTAGAAATAGAGCATTTTCCCTCAAAGCTTCTCTTGCCTACCTCCGCCTTCCAGTTGTTGGGGGAGCTTTACCGCCTCCAGCCTAGCATTTTGACTGTGCTGTTCTGTGGAGCCTTACTCTGCAGTCAACCAGCCTTCTAGCACTGAGAGCAGGCAGTGAAAAGTGAACAGGAGGGGAAGGGGGAGGTGTGGAAAGAGGAGGGAACTAAAAGCCTGGAGACACTGACAATTATATCTTGAAGACAGTTAACACTTAAAGTATTAATTTTCATTCCTCTTCTTCTTTGCCCCTACAAATGCTCAAGGTAAAAGTTCTCCAGTCTTCAAATAATCATGTCAGTCAGGAGTTAGATAATTATATCTCCTGTGTTGTGGCCCTGGATCATGTTTTAATATATTGCAAAATCTCATCCTTCTTCATTCTGCAGTGTCGCTAAGGTTTTCTGAGAAAGAGAGAATATCTTTTCTTGTCTCTCCTTTCTCTCCCAAGTCGTTTTAGAAGATGCACAAAAATAAATCAGAGGCAACAAAGTACCATTTTTTGGCAGGGCTTTAGGGTGGAGGAGGAGGACGTAGGATGAAGTTGTTGGGTTTTTTTCTTCCTGTGAGAATAAATAACCAATTCTAGAAAAAAAAAAGCTTTAAAAAAATTCTGGGTTAAGGTTAGTCCGAAAGCCATCCATTTATACAAGTTATTACCAACTCCTAATTTTTTCCACTTTTACTTATTAAGATTTAAGAAATAAGTCCACAGGAGCTCTTCTGTGAAAGAAATGAGTAGACCATGTGAAACATGTAGGAAACATTCTCCTCACTATATCTTAAAGACTGTAATGTGAAGAACTGAAATCTAAACTGATAAAAACGGTATTAACTAAGAAATATAAGTGGTTAATGGCAAACATTCCCCAAACAACAAATTACAGCCCAAATAATTGTTGTTCCCTTCATAGTGTTCACCCTAGAACATCAAACACTTATTCTTACAATACTGACATTGGACAGAAACTTTTTGGAACTCCTCTGAAGGATTTACTTTCCAAGATTGTGGTACAGTTATCTTTAATAATTTCAAAGGTGTTAAACCTTTATCTTTTGAAGAGTTCATTTTTTTGGGGGAATGACAAAAGCTATTTGGTACCAAATCTGATAAACAATGAGGATAATCAAGTTAAAAATTATTCCCTGAATTTCCATGTTTCTTTTTCATAACCTTTTATTGTGCTGCTATTGCTGTACTCTTCATCTCAATATAGTAATAAACAAGCAAAGCACTTATTAAGCACCTCCTGTGTGAGGCACTATGCTAGGTGAGAGATACAAAGTAAAACAACATTTTACTGCAGAAGTGGTAGGGCTATGTAAGGAGTCTATGTGTGTATATAAGTATGTGTATACATACATACATACATACATGTATGTGCATATGTAAATATATAGAGAGGATAATTTGGGGGGGATTGGAAGAACACTAATCATTTTGGGAATTAGGAAAGGCTACTTGAGGGGCAGCTAGGTGCCACAGTAAATAGAGCACCTGCCCTGGAGTCAGGAGGACCTGAGCTCAAATCTGACCTCGGATACTTAACACAAAAACTAGACCTGTGACCTTGGGCAGGTCGCTTAACCCCAATTGCCCCCCCCCAAAAAAAAAACAAAACCCAAACAAAATCAAACAAACAAAAGGAAAGGCTACTTGTAGGAGAGGCCATGAGTTGATTCTTGAAAGAACCTAAAGTTTCTAAGAGAGGGAGGCAATAAAGGGAGAACATTCCAAGTCTGTTGGACAGCCCTGCAAAGGCATAAAGGTGGGAGATGGAATTCTATATATAGACAACAGAAGTTAGCCAGCTTGGTTTCTCATGTAGAGTAGATAAAGAGGAAAATGACATGTCAGCAAAAATAGACTAGACACAAATTGTGAAGGTTTTTGAATGCCAAATGAAGTATTTTATCAGAGCAGCAATAGGGAAACACCAAAGCTTCTTGGGCAAGGGTATAACATAGCATCATAGATTTAGAATTGGAACAGACCCTATAGGTTATCATGGCTCTCATTTTACAGATCAGAAAACTGAAGTGACTTGCCTGAGGAAACATAGGAAATAAGTAGAAAAGCTCAGACTTGCACCCAGGTAGTCAAGTGGCATAGGCAACTGGACTTGGACAGAGGAAGATTTTGCTTCCTGCTCAGGCACAATTATAGCTATATGACTCTGTAAGTTGCTTAACTTCTGTCAGCCTCAGTTTTGTCATGTGTAAAATGGGCATAACAATAGCATGTACCTCATAAGATTGTTGTGAGGATCAAATGAAATATCTGAAAAGTATTTTCAAACTTTAAAACACTATATAAATATTAGTTATCTCCCACTATATCTTGTTTTATGTGGATTACTTTGAGAGTTGTGTGGAATGTGGATTGGAGAGGATGGAGATTGAAAATGGGAAATTCAAATAGGAGACTAACATAACAGTAAAAGAAATAGCTAATGAGAAATTGAAGTTGAACTAACGTAGTTGTGTTGGGAGTGGAGTGTCTGGGATATGGAGAGATATTTGGGAGGCAGAATCAGCAAGATTTGTCAAGTAATTGATGGAGGGGTGAAGGAGAGTGAAGAATTGAGAAAGATTCGAGTTTTGAACTTGGGTAACTGCCAGGATTGTAAATCCTAGAGGGCATATAGTGTTTTATTCATCTTGCCTTCTCATAGAAGTTAACATGGTGTTTTATGTATAGTATGCTCTCATGTATTTGTTCAATGAATGAAAAAAATGATGGACAGAAAGTTAATGAAGCTAATTTTCTTGTGTATATCATAAACTAACTCATCATGAATACATTTGTTCATCTTTTGTAAGAAGGCAAAGCAATTTTGTTTCCCAGAATAGAACTGTACATTGTGTACAAAGCATACAGGAGGAGGAAACATATTTTGAAGTTGATTTTTACCATGGCTACTTTCTGGCAATTAAATTTTCTCCTCCATTCATCTATACCTATACCACATTAATGTTTTTCATAATAAAATTGAAGTCCTAGGATGGAGGAGTCATGGCTATGATAAAAGTTTCTATGAAAAATATCTGGAATGGGGGCATGACCTGCAAGCTCATAATGAGTCAGTGGTGTGTCATGGAAACAGTAAAGTTAGATAGCACTGAAAATCCTAAGCTCCAGAGCAAAGGAGTTTTATTATACTCTGCACTGATTAGACAACATTTGGAACACTGTGTTCTGTCCTGGGTACATCCCACCTTTTAGGATGCACTTAAGATACAGAAGAGAAAATAAAGGATAGTGAGGAAAGTAAGGAATATGACATATGAGGATAGACTGAAGGAACACAAAGCTTAGTCTGGAGAAAATAATATTTAGGGGGCTCATTATAGTTGCCTTCAAGTATTTGAAGTACCACCATGTGGAGAAGAGAGTAGATTTGTCCTGTTTGCCCTTAGAAGAACCAAGAGCAATAGATAGAAGGTACAAAGAGAGAAATTTAAGCTTGGTGCCAGGTAAAACTCCTAAAGCTTTTCAAAAGTGGAATTGATCACTTAGAGAGGAGGTAGGTTCCTCCATTACGAAAACTGAGTAAGGGGTGGATGACCACTTGTAGGGTATGTTGTAACAGAGATTTATTGTTTTGGATGAGTCAGACTAAAGAGACACTGACATCCCTTCTGAATCTGAAATTCTATGATTCTGGAAGAGACTTGCTTTACTCTGTGACAAAAAATAAGGGTAGAAACAACATATAAAAGTTGAAGAAAAGCAGGGTGTATTTTAGTCTAAGATTATCAAATGATATTTAAAAGATTATAGCTTTTGAATCTTCTGAGATCTGCAGTCTTACCACCTGAAAGTTTTGCCAGCTACAACTGTACCTCCATTACTGGGGTTTCAACTCTAACCTCTATTCAGTTGATTTTCCGAATCCCCAATCCTGACCTCTCTCTTGATTTAAAACCCATATTTCTATATGTTCTATTGGGTATCACTACCACTGGCATCTCAAATTCAAGATGTTCAAAGCTGAATAGTTACACCTCCCCAAAGCTATTTCTACTTTTTTGATTTTAATATTTATATTATTCTTAAAATGATAGTGGACATTTATATATCACTCAAACATTTTGAAAGGGCTCTATAAGTATCCTTATAATAACGCTGTGGAGTAGAGACTGTGACATTTTCCATTTTACAGATAAGGAAACTGAGATTGAGAATCACTTAAGTGACTTGCCAAAGTTTATAAGTTTTTGAATCTAAGTCTTCATGACTCTGAATATGGGCTCTATCCACTGTACAATGTTCCCTTCCCACCAGTCATTGTTATCACCACACAAAACCTGAATTATTTTTGTAACTCTCTCCTTTGTTTATGCCAAAATTAATTAAATACATTAGATATTCTTGAAGACTATTTTTTTTTTTTTGCCTTCTTGGAGGGCAATTGGGGTTAAGTAACTTGCCCAAGGTCACATGGCTAGGTTTTTGTTTGTGTGTGCCTTAAGCGTCTGAGGTCGGATCCTAACTCAGGTCCTTCTGACTCCAGGGCCGACGCTCTACTCACTGCGCCACCTAGCCGCCCCTTGAAGACTAATAATTCACATTCCATTTATCTAAACAATTACTGAGTAATAGAATCAGATTTAGTGTGAGTGCATTCTGAGAATTTTATAATATATGGATATTGTCAATTATTTAACTTGACGTTTAAGTACAAGTCCTTATTTATACTCTAGTTTGGAATTTAAATAGGACTTTAAATGACTGAACTTCTTTTAAAATTATTTTGCCATTGAAACTTTTTATTAATTTACCTTACCATATATTAAACACCCATTGTGTGCAAGACCGTAGATGTAAAAAGACAAAAATGAAATAGTCACTATCTCTCTCCTAATGTGATCAAGGAGATTACATTAATTAAATTAAAATGACATCTTTTAAAACCAAGTATCTGACTTTTTATTGTGCTGTAGAATATTCAAGTTTTTATAATGCATATGCGAAATTTATTTGCATTTTCCTTTGGTGCCTCCTTCTTTGTTCCCTGAAAGTTTGTGGGCAATTTCTCCAATGATGCCTTTGACATTTTCTATCCTGCATGTTTATCTGAGCAAAAAGAGGAAGAAGGGAAATATCAATCTTCTGCTGCTTTTTCTAAGGGAATATCTTAAAAGTCAATGCTGTGATATCCCCAAAGATTATTCTAGCCAGTCATCCTGTATATGTCCTCCAGATTCCAATATTCTCCTAACATAAATGACTGTTTATCCATCATAAATGATCTCCAAAGTTTTGCTAAGAAGCAATTCACTATAGTATAAAATTCGATGTGAGATGGATATGATTCGGATTTCTTCTACTCTTTCCAGTAGTAAATGTTCCAAGAAGTTCCAGTACTGAAAACACAGAAAGAACTTAGTATAACATTATTTAATCTTTATGCCAGTGACCTTCTCTTGACATAAAGGACCCAGGTATACTTTAAGATATTTTCATTTTTCTACACAGATGACCTTATAATTTCAGTTTTTGGTACACATTGCTAGCCATCAGGCTCACAAAGTTCAAAACACAAAATATTTTAAATTGTCAATTAGTGGAAACAGAAAGGATTCACATCCAAATCCAGAGAAAGAACAAAAACAAAAAACCTAAAATACCCACTTCTTTCTCCACAAGTGAGCAACTTTTCCCCCCTTCATCTACATACTATTTCTTATTTATTGTATTATCTTCACTTCTCCCCCAGATACCTCCATACCTCCTTTATTATGCTCCAACCACCTTCATCATGAAACTCAGGCTTCCAGTACAACTGGCCTTTATAGCCCTTTCTGTTGTAACTTTGGTACTTTGCTGTCTGACAATTTTGCCATTGTCCAAAAAGATGGTGATCTTCACTTTACCCGATGGACCAGCTTACCAGTAATTGTTCTTTGTGGAGGGACCACTCTCTTTCTACTGAATATATTTGTAGTTCAATGTGTGTCTGAACTGGAAATCCTCATTTATTTTAAAAACATCTTTTGTACACCTGAATCCCACAACCCCTTTCCTCTTAAGCAACTCTGGGTAGAAACAGAAAGCTCCCTTCTTGTACTGCTCAAAGAAGAGTCCTTTTTAAAAATTTCATGTTAGGACCATATGGGTCCTATTTTCAACATTCTCTAGTGAATTGTGACATTCTAAGGAACACTGTCACTGTCTCCTCATTTTTCCTTACCATTCCCTATCTTTCTGGGGAGAAGATTATTTTGGTATTATTCAAATCACCTCAGGTAGTTTTAATAAAAGATTTCCAAAAAGAAAGGGAGAGGGATGAAGCAGGCTGCTCCTGATGACCTGTGTAAGACTTGTTGTAATTATTTCACCAGTAATATAATTTTACTATGTGGAACCTTAGTTATTGTATTTTGATGAAGCTGCATATTAGTGAGAATGGACACCTTCTAATGTATACTTTTAAAAATGAAAAAAAAGAAGGGGTGGCTAGGTGGCACAGTGAATAGAGCACCAGCCCTGGAGTCAGGAGGATCTGAGTTCAAATGTGGCCTCAGACACTTGACATACTAGCCATGTGACTTTGGGCAAGTCACTTAACCCCAATTGCCCTCCAAAAAAAGAGAAAAAATAAATAGAAAATAAACTGACCATAGCAGATACTATATGTGAGGAGGTCAGCTCAAAATTAAACTTATACATTAATTTGTTTTATTTTTTCCTGGTCATCTGAGTGGGTGGTTTGATTGAAATGGCTACCAAAAGGATTCAAAGGATACAAATCAGCTTATTATTGCATCATTGTGTAATTCTATATCACAGGGATACTTTTATGTATTTGATTGGTTAGATCCATTAACCCTGGTGAACTTGAATTTTTATATGTGGGATCTTAGAAGCAGTGGAATGGAGAATATTAGCAAATGGTTTCTTCATCACTTTTTCAGGAAGCTGTTAACTGAGCTTAATATTGAATATGCATACTCCGATTATATCTCTCTCACTCAGACTTTACTGAAGTTTCATAGGCTGAGTATTAGAGAGATTAAAATTGTGTCCTATAGATGCATAATTTATTAATATTAGAAGCCAAAAAAAATTCCTCTCTAGAGTGCCCTCTCTCCGTAAGCCACTATTCTATTTTGAGGTCAGGTATATAGCAATTTTATAATTAGAGTCCTTTTAAAACATTAATCTCATATTATATGTTGGGAAAACAGGTGACCTTTTTGCCTTTCACAAGGTTGAGAAAAGAAGTAACAGAAGAATCATTTGTGTCTTTACTCTTTAGTTTTTTTCTGATCCTTATGTATATCATTCACTTAGAAATCAGTTTAGAATTGAGAGAAAAATCCTCAATTAGTGGCTATTTATTGAACAATTATGAAGCAAATTTTTGCAGAGAGGCAATTGAACTAGTTTGTTCCCTGTATAAAACAGTCTTCCTCCACTGTACTTTCATTCAGATAGTTTTTCATGCATGGAATATAGTCTTTCCTCACATCCATCTTATAGATTCCTGACTTCCTTCAAAATACAGCTCTGGTGCAATATTCTACGCATGTGTTTTTTGTTTTTTCTGATCCCTTACCGATCAATTCTGCATTACTTTAAATTGATTTGTGTATACTTTATATTTATTTACTCTTATATATGTTATATTCTAGCAAACTTCCTACCTCCTTCCACTTGTCTTCCCTCACTCCCACAGTGAGCTCCTGGAGCAGTTTTACTTTTTTTTTCCTTGTCTTTGTGTTTCAGAGATCTGGAATGGTCAATGCCTTTCACATAAATTAGATTAACAAATGTTTATTGAATTAAATAAGAGGTATTCCAGTTATTAATAAAAGGCAAACTTATGGTCAAATTAGTAGGAAAAAAGTTACAAACTTGAAAAGATAACAAGAGACATACCACAGTCTAGGAATATTGTTCAATGATTAATACAGACAGTAAGGGCTGGAGGAGTTCAGATAAGGAAGAGGTCACTTCCAGTTATGGTGGTCAATCTCTAGAAGCTTATAAAAGATGTGAGGGCTAATACTGGCTAGATCTCTGGGCTAGGACACACTAAAGAACCATAAACAGATTTAGTAAACTAGGTTATTAAGCACTTAATAAGTCCCAGTTGTCATTCTAAGTGCTGGAAATACAAAGAAAGGCAAAAAGAGTTCTTGTCCTCAAAGGCTTCACAATCAAATGAGGATATACAACTTGCAAATAACTATGTATAAACACTATACACAGGATAAATTGGAAACCTGAGAGGGATTGAACTGATATTAAGAAGGACCCAGAAAGTCTTCTGGTAGATAGTGGGGCTTTAGATGAAAATTAAAGGAATCCAGGGAGGCTCAGAGATAGAGATGAGGAGGGAGAAAATTCCAGACATGTAGGATAGTCAGCAAAAACACACAGAATAGAGAGATGGAATGTCTTGTGCCTGGAGCAGCAGGAGAGCCAGTATAAAAGGATTATAGAGTAAATGGAGGGGAGAAATGGACTAAGATGGCAAGGTAGGTGTTTGGAGTAGATAGGGTGCTGGGCCTGAAGTCAGGAAGATCCATCATTGTAAGTTCAAATCCTGTTTTAGATATTTACTAGCCACATGACCCTGGGCAAGTCACTTAACCCTGTTTGCCTGAGTTCCTCTTCTGTAAAATGAACTGGAGAAAGAAATTGCAAACCACTCCAGTGTCTTTGCCAATAAAACCCCAAATGGGGCCACAAAGAGACATGACAGAAAAATAATTTAGCAATAAGCAGGCAAGAAAGGCAGGAAGAAGCTATGCTATGAAGGACTCACCCCGTCTTGATTCCAGTGCCTTCCTTCTGTTAATTATTTTGTATTTATCCTGTATATAACTTGCTTTGTACATGTTTGTATGTTGTTTCTCATTAGATTGTAACTTCCTTGAGGGCAAGGATTGTCTTTTGTATCTCTTTATATCCTCAGCAATATACATAGTGCCTAACACATAGTAAGCACTTAATAAATGTTTATTAATTGATTGAGTTGATACTTGAGGCAATAGGGAGACAATGAAGTTTAATCAATAGGTGGGTGATGTGCTTCAGACAGGCATTTTAAGAGTATCCTTTTGATTGATAGCTGAATGAAAGGAACATAACTGGAGAGAGACCCAAGACAGGGAAACCAACCCAAAAGGCTATTTTAACAATATGGGTATAAGGCATTGGAGGCCTGCACCAGGGTTGTGGTAGTGTCAGGGGCAAAAAAGAGGATATAAATGAGACATGTTGTGAGGTAAAAACAACAGGTTTTCAGATCTTGGCTTCATTTGTTTTATTTGTATAAAACCTTTTTAATGTAATCAAAATTATTCATTTTATATTTCACACCGCTCTCTATCTCTTCTTTATTCATAAATTTTTCACCTATCCAAAAGTCTGATAGGTAAAATATTTCATGTTCTTCAAATTTTCTTATACTGTTTTCTTTATATCTAGGTCATGTATCCATTTTGATACTTTTCTGGCAATAGTTTAAGGTTATAAACAGGCAATTTTCTGATAAAGAAATCAAAACAATTTAGAATCATATGAATTAGGGAAATTCAAATTAAAACAACCTTGAGATATCATTTTACATCTATCAGATATAGCTAAAATGATTGAAGGAGAAAAAGAAGGGAATGTGTAAAAATTGGGAAACTAATTCACTGTTGGTGGAACAGTGAACAGATCCAACAATTTTTTCAAGCAATCTGGAATTATGCTCAAAGTATTACTAAATTGCCTATACCCTTTGACCTAACAATACCACTAGTAGGTCTATTTCCCAATATGATTAGGAAAACAGGAAAAGAACCTATATGTTCTAAAATATTTATAGCAGCTCTCTTTGTGGTGGCAAAGAACTGGAAATTGTGGGAATGCCTGTCAATTGAGGAACTGCTGAACAAGTTGTGGTAGATGATTGTGATGGAATACTACTGTGCTATAAGAAATGATGATCTTGGTGATCTTAGAAAAACATGGGTAGACCTGTGTGAAACCATGATGTGTAAAATGAGCAGAACAAAGAGAATATTGTATATAATATTGTTTTAAAAACAACAAAATGACTAAGTTATTCTAAGTACCCAAAATAACTACAAAGGATATATGAAGGAAGATTCTATCTGCATTCAAAGAAAGAACTGATAAATAGAAGTATATATAGAATGATTTTACATATGTGTGCACACACATCTATGCACACACCCACATATACATACACATAGATATATATTTATGTCTACTGGTAGCCATCTTTAGGGTGGGAGGAAAAAAAGGAAAACAAACAAAAGAAAGCTACATGATAACTTTATTATATATTTAAAAGGAATAGCAAGTTATATATAATAGATTTGCTGTTTCATGTTCATTCATTTTTCCCCATTCCATTATGCTTGTTTTATTTAAGTTCAGAATAAAATAAAGTTTAAAAAAAAGGAAAAAAAATAAACAATGGGTCTTGCAAACATTGGATTTTGGGAAGGAAAGAGTGAAAAGTTGAGGACAATACTTAGGATATAAGCCAGAGTAACTGGGAGGATAATGGTGACCTTGAAACTAATAGTGATGTTAAGAAGAAAGGAATTTTGGGGGGAAGATAATATAGTTTAGTTCTGAATATGTTGAGTTTAAGATGTTTATGAGACATTCAGTTCAAGTTGGTACAATAGCTGGAGATGAAAGACTAGAGGTCAGGAGAGAGGTTAGGGTTAGATATATAGATCTGGGAATCAGATACTTAGATAAAATAATTGAACCCATGGGAGCAGATGAAATCATTGTGAGGAATATGATCCAGGATAAATCCTGGGGAGTCATCCACAGTTAGTGGGAGTGACCTGGTTGAACAATCTACAAAGAATATTGAGGAGAAGTCAGAAAGGTAGGAGAGAGAAGTGTTATGAAAATCCAGAGAAAAAAAGTATGGAGAAGTGAACAGTACCAAGAGTTGAAGAGAGGTCAAGTAGGATGAGAATTGAAAAAAGGCCATTAGATTTGGCAATTAGTGGTAACTTTGAAGAGAGAAATTTTGGTTGAATGATGGGCATGGATGATTCAAGTGAGTTTTTGTTGTTGTTGTTGAGAATGGCTGAAACATGGGTATTTTTGTAAGCAACAGGTAAATAGTATACATTATGAGATTGAAGATTAATAAGGCAGTCAGATAATAGAGGGGATAATCTTTTAGGGAAAAATGGGATGGAACAGGGTAGCTTGTGCATGTAGAGGGTTGTGCCTTGGCAAGAAAAATCACCTGTTCATGATTAGGTGAATGAGCAAATAGTAAGTGAAGGCATCCGAGTGATGTGAGACAAGGAGGAGAGGAGAAGTTGAATCCTGTTTCTCACCCTTCACTGGTTGTAGGACCCTTTAGGTCACGGAAACCCCTCAGTTTCTTCATTTATATGCTGGAGATAATACATATAGTATCTCTCACAGGGTTGTTGTGCTGATCAAGGATGAACAAGAGTTCTGCAATTTATAGTCTTAGAGATTTGCTTGGGGGCAGAGTTCAGTGACTTGAAGAGGATCATCCAATGATTATGTGATAGAGGCAGGACTTGAAGCAAGGTATATAGTCCTATCTCAAAATCAGGACCTCTAGCTATTATAGTCTGCTATCTCTCATGGCAGGCACTTAATAAAGGCAGATTAGATTATATTGTACTGGCCTGAATCTCACTGCAAGGAAATCACTGAAAAGATAAATTTAGAAGTAATTATTATTTTACCAAAGGCTTTTGTTGTTGTTGTATAAAAGTATAATTTCTTTGAAGGATTCATTTCCCCCAGTATTTTAGATTTGCTTCTATTTGCCTCTCACTCCAAGTATTTTCATACAGCATTTTAGAACACATTAAATATATGCTAGCAGGCAATGTATATCTTTGCAAAATATGTCATAAAAGCAATAAAGTACCCTTGATATTTGAGTGCAAGTAGAATAACTTTGGTTCAATTAGGAAGCTTCTGATATCAACAAGGCAAATACGAGATTAAAAAATTCTATTTGACCACAAATGTCAACTTTTTTCCTCTATGTAGTTATCCTCACCTCCTTCTGCCAACTCTTCTTTCATTTAGTTTAGGGAACAGAATACTAAAAATAATTGACATTTATATAGCACTTTAAGATTTGAAAGTGCTTTATATACATCATCTCATTTCAGCCTCACAACAACTCTATGAAGTATTTTTTGGCACATATGAAGAAACTGAAACTTGGAGAGATTAATTGAGTTGATCATAGTTACATAGAGAGTTATCAGCAGCAAGATTCAACCCAGGGCTCACTTGGAAATCATGGCTCCCCTGATTCCAGATCTAACTCTCTTTCAATGGTACTCTTTCATGTGGACTCTCAAAATATCATGTTATAATCTGGAGAATCATTGAATTTCAGAACTGGAGGGGAACTCAGAGGCTACTTTCCTCACTCACGAAGACTGCAATCTCTCTGTACTTTATTAGATGGTAACTGAAGTGGGGGAAAATCAACTAAAGGTTAAATCTTGTAGTGAAAAGCCTTTTTGGATGTAGCTAGACAGGTCTTTGAATCTCAAATGTACCACCACAGACTCCATACTCCAGGTCTTCTTAGTAGAACTGATTAGAGTGTACTCCGTTGATAGAATGTTTGAAAGCCAAGGGTCATCTCCACAACACAATGAAGCACTAAAATGGTCAGTCTACCCTTTTATGGAGGGTGAACTGAATTAAGTACATAAAATATGTTTATTACTTTATTTATTCAACAAATATTTATTGAACTTCTACTTTGTGTAAGTCACTGTACTAAGCCCTGAGGGGGGATGTGAATATAGATAACAAAGTTTCTTCTATTTCAATTTGCTTTTAGCTCAGCAAGCATTGTGAAGCATCTACAGAGGTGCAGGTTGACCAAAGCATAGGCTATATGAAGGGGACTAGTTTTAGATTGGCATCAGAATGTGATGGGCATAGGCAGTTTAATAATTTCTTGGGCACAATTCCATATTGCTCTCCAAAATGGTTGGATCATTTTACAATGCCACCAACAATGAAATACTGTCTCAACTTTTCCACATCCTCTCCAACATTTGTTACTTTCCCTTTCTATCATTTTAACCAGTCTGGTAGGTGAAAAAATGATGATTAGGGGAAAAGGAAATGAATTTACATATTTTCGAAAATGTTTATAGCAGCTTTCTTTGTGGTGGCAAAGAACTGGAAACTGGAAGGTTGCCTAAGAATTGGGGAATGACTGAACAAGATGGGGTATATGATTTGATGGAGTACTACTGTGCTATAGGAAATGATGAACTCAATGATTTTAGACAAACATGGAAAGACTTTGCATGAAATAATGAAGAGTAAAATGAGCAGGACCAGGAGAACATTGTGTAAGGTAATAGCAATAGACATTAGTAAGTTCCAATGACTACTTGGTTACTACATAGTTATAAGATCTTGTGCAAGTAAACTAACCTCTACAGTCTTTTATGTGCTAATACACTAATATACTAATCAAAGGGATTGTATTAAGTCATCTCTGAGATTTCTTCTAGTTCTAAAATCCTAAAATTGGTCATGGATTCTCATGATCATGCCAATCATGACATCATTTCCACAGTATAGAGAAGTGATAATGAGTGGTAGCATTGGTGTTATCAAGAAAGGAGTAAACTGAAAGATATTTCAGAGACAATTTTGAAGTCATTAGCAATATAGAGAATGCCAGAAAAGGAATAGGGTTGTGGAATTAGGGATGGGGAAAAGATCAATTTAATTAGAATGCTTTAAGTTTTTTTACACTATTGTTACTTTCAGATACCCACCTGCTTCCCAACAACAGCAACACAATAAAAAATTAAATTAAGCAAAATAAACCTCAAAATTATCTGACAGTACACATAGTGTTCCTTATCCATAGCATACCCCACTAATTTGGGTTTATATATGTTGAGTTTGAGGTAGATACTCAAGGCAGTACATGCATTAAACAGAGAGTAATATGACTCCAGAGTTTAGGAGAAAGGTCAGGTTGGAGATTATCTATCCATCCATCCATCTTTCCATCTATCTATATCCATCCATCTATCCATCTATCTATATCCATCCATCCATCCATCCATCCATCCATCCATCCATCCATCCATCCATCTATCTATCTATCTATCTATCTATCTATCTATCTTTCTATCTTTCTATCTACCTACCCACCTATCTTATCATCTGAATAGAAATAATAGCTGGCTTCATGGAAAGAAACATACTAGAGTGGAAAGAATATTGGATCTAAAATCAGAGGACCTGGGCTCCAATCCCACCACTGACATTTGCTTGTGGCTTTGTTCAAGTCATTTAACCTTTTTGGGTCTCATTTTCTTCATCTCTTATATGAGAGGATTGGATGAAATGGCTTTTAGAGTGCCTTCCAGCTCCATATCTATTATTTCTCGATCCTATGACCTGGTTCTACAAAGGAGAAAGTATAGTGAGGAAATAGAACTTAAAAGAAAGCACTTTAGAATTAGCTTAACTATAGGAATAAGTGGAAGATCCTCAGAAGCAGATAATGAAGCAGCAGTTAAAGAGATAGAATGGGAATGAGGAAGACATAGGGCTCCTGAAACTAAGGGAAGGACCTATTAATAATGTTCAGCAGTATCGAATGTTTTAGTGATATCATTAAAGGTGAGGAAGGAGAACTCAATGAATCTAATAGTGAGGAGGTAGTTGATAATCTTTGAGAGGACAGTTTTAATAGAGTGTGGGGGCAGAAAGAACAGTCTCCACAATTAAATTTCATTTGTGGGAAGTGGATTTGCTGGTTTGTCATTCTTGCAGCAAAAAGAAGAGCAGTGAACCATATGGTTTGTTATTTATACTGTCACATCTGGTTGGCTGTCATCTTTTAGACTTAGCAATTTCCCCTCAGACACAAATTCATTCCCATAAAACCCAAGCCAAACAGGACTCCAAAGTTGAGGCAAAGAATACTGAATTTCTTTTAGGCCCACTGCCTGATTTCCTGAAGCCCACTCTGATTTATTTTAGTTACTGGGCATATGGTTTATTTTCTTGGTTATGCTAAGAAAGAAATAGACATAAAATGTCCAAGGAAATAAAAAATAAATTCTTTTTGAAAACCTCTTTTTCAATGAAAGGTCTTTGTCAAATGACAACTATTTCAACAAATTAGAAATAAAAGCAAAATATGTTTTATTAAACATAGATTTAGTTGATTCTCTAACCAATAATAATAGGTTTTGCATTTTACTTTTAGGACACAATGACTGTATCTTGAATGATAAATGCCTAGATATTGACAGAATGCTTGGGGCCAGGATGAATGGAGTGACATCTGCTGACAATTTGTAGTTTTAGTGGGCAGTTTTTGTACATGGTGCTAACATTTTTCAGTAGTTTAAAAAAGAAAACTATAAAATTAAATTAATTTCCTTTTCCCCATTTTGTGTTGTTATTGTTCTTGATGCTGTTTTGTTTTCTTATTTTGACTGTAAGCCAGGTCCCATCCTGATCTGCGGAGAGCTCTGACCAGTTCTGTTTCTGACCTAGGCTAGTTTATCCTAGGGGGACCTGGTGACCCCCTGATCCTGAGGGATCAGTATACTAATGGCAAATTTAATGTGAACACCACATAGGTTTATCCCCCTATAGTTCAAAACTCCTGAGTTGAAGAGATCCTCCAGCTTCAGTCTTTACAGTAGTTGGGACAATAGATGTGTGACACCACATGTGACTCCCTTTTGGAGTTTTTATGAAAAATAAGAAACTTATCATTGTTTAATATCTTTTTCTGAATATTATTTATTGGAAAAATTAGGCCCATAGTTTTATTTCTTGGTTGTTTTCATTCTTTTTTTTTAAACAAATACTTTATTAACTTCTGTTTTACATCATTCATTTCCGCCAGATTTTGAGTTACAATCATTTTCCCCCCATTATTCCCCTACCCAGCCTCCCAGAATAGCAGTCCCACAAGATATCGCTTCCTCCAATCTGCTCTCTCCCATACCCCCATCGACTTTTCCATTAGAGGAAGGTGAATCTTTGTATCCCAATGCCTGCACATCTTATCTCCCTATTACAAGCAAAAGAGTATTAATAATAGTATTTATATATATTTGAAACATTTAATGTTACGACCTCGAATTTCAGATCCATTTCCTTCCTCCCTTGTCACCATTCCTTCTTGGGAGATAAGTAATTCAGTATATGTTGTACATGTCTAGCTATGCAAAACATTATCATAGTAGATATATTGTACAAAGCTGCTTATAATTCCCTCCCACTCATCCCACCCCCCACCTGGTCCATTCCCTACATGATCCTGTCCCTCTTCTATAGTGGGTACTTCCAACCTCCCCTCACCCCAAGGATGCCCTCCCATCCATCATCCCTCCTCTCATCCCCCTTCCCCCTATCCTGCTGCAGGTTGAGATATCCCATTTACTATGTATGTCATTTTCTCCTGAACCAAATTCAATGTGAATGTGGTTTTGCCTTTTTAGCCTTCCTTATTCTCCCCCTCCTTTGCACCCACTTCCCCTACATGAGATAGTTTACCCTACCATGTCTCTCCCCATCTCCTCTTGCCACTTTCCTCTCTCACCTCATAATTTCATCCCTTGAGTACTCTCCTTTCCCAACAAAATCAACCTATACCCTCTATCCATATATAACTGTAACCATATACACACACATTCACATATGTATTCGTATGACCACACCCCCTTCTTCCATTATTTTCATAGTGGGAAAGATATCATCAGTCACAGATATTGCTTTTCCATATAGGAATGTAAATAGTTCAACTTTGATAAGTTCCTTTCGAGTTCTTTTCCCTGATTGCCTTCTCAGGCATCTCTTACTTCTTGCGTCTGGATGTCAAATTTTCTATTCAACTCTGGTTTTTTCCTCAAGAATGCTTGAAAGTCCTCTATTCCACTGAATGACCCTATTTTCCCCTGAAACAAAATACTCAGTTTTGCTGGGTAGGTGACCCTTGGGTTCATTCCCAGTTCTTTTGCCCTCTGGAATATCATATTCCATGCCCTTCGATCCCTCAGTGTAGAAGCTGCCAGGTCCTGGGCTATTCTGATTGTGTTCCACAATATTGAAATTGTTTCTTCCTGGCCGCTTGTAGTATTTTCTCCTTGATCTGGGGATTCTGGAACCTGGCTATAATATTTCTGGGAGTTTTCTTTTTGGGATCTTTTTCAGGAGGTGATCGGTGGATTCTTTCAACCTCGATTTTGCCCTCTGGATCTAAAACATCAGGGCAGTTGTCCTTGAGAATTTCTTGAAGGGTGATTTCTAGGTTCTTTCCTTGATCATGGCTTTCAGGTAGTCCAATAATTTTTAAATTGTCTCTCCTGGATCTATTCTCAGGTCAGTGGTTTTTCCCATGAGATATTTCACATTGCCTTCTAATCTTTCGTTTGTTTGGATCTGCTCAACAGCATCTTGATTTCTCATAAAGTCATTAGCTTCCATTTGCTCCAGTCTAACTCTGAAGGAATGAATCTCCTCAGTGAACTTTTGAGATTCTTTTTCCATCTGGCAAATTCGACTTTTAAGGCATTCTTCTCCTCATTGCCCTTTTGGGCCTCCTTTGCCATTTGAGCTAGTCTATTTTTTAAGGTGTTATTTTCCTCAGTCAGGCTGTTGACCTCATTTCATACTTTTCCTGCATCCTTCTCATTTCTCTTTCTAATTTTTCCTCCACTTCTCTTATTTGATTTTTAAAGTCCTTCTTAAGGTCCTCTATGGCCTGCAACCTGCTCATGTTTTCCCCTGGGGCTTTTGGAGCAGGACTTCTGACCTCACAGTCCTTTTCCGCTCTATGCCCCCAAAATAGGAGTCTAGGGTTGCATTTTTCTATTTCCTTTGCCTTGGCATGTTGCCACTTAATTGCTTGACTTTTGGGCTTGTTGCCACACTATGGCTTTAAGGCCAGCTAGAGGAATTTTCGTCCCGAACGTGTGGGGGGCAACTTCCGTTTCTGGCAAGCTGTAAACCCTCCCACAACTTCCACCCTAGATCACAATCCAGATCCAGGGAGGTTAAAGCAAGAGCGATTACCCCCCAAGACTGATCGCTGGATCTCCCCACGATTTGTAGGCTGGGAGCCGGAAATGCCTCTGAAAACTACACAGTGGCGTGTCTCCTCAGCAGCTCCTAGCCCCCAGGGGAGGGAGCTGACGCATTCCCCAAATACAGGTCCCAAAGTCCATAGGACACTAACCTCTTACTTTGTCCTAGGCAAGTCTATGTTGATAATTCTGGCATCTCCACAGTTCCTGGTGTTCTGGGGTTCCTCCAGCTGGCTGCTGGCCCTGCCGCCCTGGGGCTAAAACCTCGGCTCACGTGGACCTGGGCTCGGCTCGGCTCCTGCGCTCTGCGCGTCTTCCTGCAGGGTGCTGGGCTGTCCTCAGCGGGAGGTTAGCTTCTCTGTGTCGTTCTGTGGGTGCTGGGGCTCCAGAAGATTTTCAGAGTCCTTTTTTACATAGTTTGTGGAGAATCTGGGGGCAGAGAGGCTTGGATGAGCTGTTTCTACTCCGCCATCTTGGCTCCACCCCGGTTGTTTTCATTCTTGATCTGTAGATAGCACTTGCTAATTATGAGGCAAACAGGTGATTCAGTGAGTAGAGCACTGGGCCAGGAGTCAGGAAGAAATGAGTTCAAATCTTTCCTCAGGCACTTCCTACTTGTGTGAACTGGAATAGGTGACTTAAACTCTGTTTGTTTCATTTTACTCAATTGTATAATGGGTATTATAATAATAGAATTTACCTCTTGAAGTTGTTGTGGAGATTAAATGAGATAATATTTCTAAAATGCCTAGTACATAATTGACACTAAATCAATGTTTGTTCTCCCCTTCCCTCAATGTTCAATATATTAAATAATTTCAACTTTTTTTTGTTTATACCTATAATTTCATTGGTACAGGGAACTATGGAAGTGCAAATTCTCTTCAAAGATGCATATCAGTAAATCCTTAGTAACTAATAGTCTTAAAGATATTCCTGGAAAAGTGAAAGGAAAAGTGCCTCTGGTCCCTCCTGAGAAGCTTTTATTGTTCACCACACTATCTCTCAGTTCCAGGCTTTAGAAACAGAAGCAAATATCAAAAGGATCAGAACCTTTGAATATGTGTATACTTATACATGAATATTCTATATCTTCAAGCTAGTGCATTCATTGCCTGAAGTAAAATTCACTTAAAACTTTAGTAGTAAGTCAGGTCACTTGTAGTTGAATTAGAATTAGGCCATAAGCAGTGGAACCCACAAAAGTAAGGGTCTTTATATGCTGAATATCTGCTTACTTTGAAATGAACAGGGAATATAGAAAGGTTAATGGAGTGGCCCCTTAGAAATATATCTCTATCTCTAGCAAATCCATATCTTTCTGTCTTTGTCTGTCTCTATTTTCCTTGAGGCACTAGTACCTGAACTTCTGCAATTAGAAGGAGATTGCTGACCTTTGCTTGGAGGGATGTCTACATTTAACAATTTAAACACACATGATTTAGGATGTTTATATTGTTCAGGGACCAAAAGAACCCAAACAACCCTCCAAACCAAAACTCTATGTTATCTATGTTTAATTTTGCAATGATTAATCAACAATATTTGCTTTTAGTATAAAAATGGATTTCAAAGCCAGAATTTATTGCCCCCCCCCCCATTTATTTTAACCATTTAGGAGAGATGATGTACCTGAAGGAACTAAAATCTTTATGGTATATTTTTTGGATTGCAATGATAAACATTTGGTTTTTAAATGACTGTCAAGGAAACAAAAAGCAAAGAAATCATTCTTTTGGGTTGTTAAACCTGTTCATCAAGAAAATTTTCATGCTTGATCTTCATTTGGAGAGAACATAATTTAAATTTGTCTTAAGAAATGTAATTATACAAAATATCTAGACTTTTTTGGTGCACCCTTTGATTTGGAAACATCTGTACTACCTAATTGTATTTTTCATTGTAGGCACTCAGACAAATTCCCTAAAGTATAGACTTTGTACCATTGAATGTGATTCAAGTGTGTGCATATCCTTAATCAACATAAATTTACCTCAAATATGCAGTTCATAAGTTCTACATGGTGTTTGATTTCCCTATACACTGGTGGTCTATTGAATGATATATTTGATTTGGAGTCAAGAAGGCCTGAATTCAAATTTTGTCTGGAATCCAGTTTGTATCTATTTTACCTTGGGTGAGTCATTGAACCTCTTTCAGTCTTAGTTTCCTCATTTGAAAAATTGAAATAATAAAAACACTTTCATCTAAGAGTTGTGATTATCAAATGAAAAAAAGATTTTAAAAAGTCCTTTGCAAACTTGAAAATGCTATGTAAAATCCAGATATGGTGATTTAACTATATGCAAGACTATAGATCTAAAGCAGCATTCCCTAAACTATTTTGGACAGGAAGTTGGGAGCCAGTGGGAGAAGGACCAAGAAAAGCTTATGGACTTCAATATCCATAGATGAGATATTGTGAAAGGCAAGAATAATAGGATTTGTTAACCATGTGGATATATGAGATCAGAGGATCCTACTGTAGAACTGGAAGGAGGTGCTACCCTTGCTTGGTAATTCACTAGCAGACAAAGTTTAAGTCACCTATTCCAGGTCACACAATTAGGAAGTACCTGAGGAAAGATTTGAACTCAGGTCTTCCTGACTCCTGGCCCAGTGCCCTATCCACTGAACCACCTATTTGCCTCCTAATTAACAAGTGCTATCTATGGAACAAGAATGAAAACAACCAAAGAACAAAGCTATGGACCTAATTTTTCCACAACAAATAATGTTCAGAAAAAGATAGTAAAACAATGATATATTTCTGACTTTTCATATAAACTCCAACTAGTGATAATAATTATTTATCTTATTTATCTCACATAGAAAACCAAGATTCAGTGGAAAACAGTTTGAGAACTCAGAATCAAGAGCACTTGGCTGGTAATAAAGAGACCTAGAGTTTTAGTTCTGCATCTGCCACTAGCTTATATTTTGGGCAAATCTGGGGTACACCTATAAAAATAAGGGAGGAGTGGTCAACTAGATGACCTTTGAGGTGTCTTGGAGATCCAAAAATTCTTTGTGATTTTTTTAATGTCTAAAATAATTGCATTAGCATTGGAGCATTTCAGAAACTGAAAACCTTGAAGCTATTTTTTACTCCAGGAAGAAGAAAATCATATTCTCAGATGTTTGAGTTTTCATGGAATTATGAGTTTGAGCTCCTCAAATCACAATAAGAATTATTACATTATGTGCAGCCCATACACTCATCTCTGCCTCACAGCTTTTCTGTTATATAAACTGCCTGAGTGACACCAATATTTTGCCATCAAAAGATACTGTCCTATTGCAGTTTTGATATTGATTTCCTTCTCCTTTTCTAGTCCTTTGTCAAAATGTGAAATTAATGATAAAAATAACCCTTGGCAGAGTCTGACTGATTTTTGAGAATCCATATAATACCATTAGAGTCAGCCCTTCAAGGATCCATGATTTCCTGTGAGTGGGTATTCTATCCACTGATGCAAGCATGATCTACCTTAGCAAATCATTCTCATGAATTGCTATGATAGAAAAATTCATCACCTGGTTGCCTGTGGGGATAAGCTTTTTCTCAACTTGACTTGGCTGGTTCATTGTCCTAGCACTGAGCCTGGGCCTAAAATCCTTTCAGACTGGCAGAACTTGATCAGGCTCACACTCTGCTAGCCAAGCCTTCAATAATTCAAGGTCACACCAAGGAAGTCCAGGAGGACTTTAAAGGGGATATAAAATCTTATGATTTGTGTTACCCTAAATTATGTATAGATTACATCTTTTAAAAATTTAATGTTAGAGCTCAAAGGGACCTCCATAATCATCTATTCCAACTGCTTCATTTTTTAAATTAAGAAAATGAGGCCCTTCTGGCCTTCCCAAGGTCATATAGGAATTAAGCAATGGTCAAAATTCAAATATTGGTTCTTTAACAACAAACCTAGGAATTTTTTGTCTCTATTCCAACCACACTGCCTCATATTACATGATTCAGTCATCCTCACTGTCTTCCTTCTCCATTTAATATTTATTTAGCATATATTAGGAAAATAACACTATTTACAAATTATTTCCTATGTAATAGGATCATATATTTAGAACTTTAAGGGACATATGTGTACATATAGGGAAGATCTCTATATTTTATAAATGAGGAAACTGAGGCCCTGGAAGACTAAATAAATAATTTGTCAAAGTCAAAATAGTAAACATGAGAAGTGGGGTTTGAACCCTGGTCCTCTGATATCAGATTCAGTAATCATCCAATTCTACCATACAGGTCATGTCTAAGAATTCTCTAAAACTCTGTATTGACTAATACCTAGAGCAACCGGGGAATCTTGCTTTCAACTAATGATTTCCTTTGGCAATGAAAAACTAGAAAGTCTAACAAAATTCTGTTATTTGGTATCAGTCAATCCAATCCATATTTATTAAGTACCTACTAGGTGCCAGGAGCTCTGTTAGGCTCTTAGGAATAAACATTCAATAAATGAAATGATCCACTTAGAAGGATGTTATGTTTTAATAGTGGCAACAATAACACTGCGCATATGTATAGGATGAATATTAAGATATTAAATACAAGGGCATTAGCAGTTGAAGGGATCAGGGAAGAATTCATTTAGAAAGAATTGGACACTAAATGAATGGTGTCCAAGTAGGAGATTCTTACAATAATCTGTGTGTGATATGGTAAGGTCCTGAACTACAGTAGTAATTGTATGAATAGAAAGATGAGTGAGATGATGTAAAAGTAAGAATGGCATGCTTTCTTAATGTTTGGATATTTGGGAGAAGAGTGAATAATTGAGAATGACATCAAAGTTACAAACCTGGGTATCTAGAAGAATAAAAGTGTGTTCAACATATATAAATAAAACTGGAAGAAGGGTAGATTTGGAGCAAAAGATAATGAGTTCAGATTTGGACATGTTGAGTTTGAGATACCTCTGGCTCTACCAGTTTGAAATGTCCAATGTGCAACTGGTTATGTTGGATTATAACTCAGGGTGACAACTGGGAAAAGAAATATAGATCTGGGAATCTTTAGCATGGTGATTAAAGTCATGGGA
This sequence comes from Gymnobelideus leadbeateri, assembly GCA_011680675.1. Classification (NCBI taxonomy): domain Eukaryota; kingdom Metazoa; phylum Chordata; class Mammalia; order Diprotodontia; family Petauridae; genus Gymnobelideus; species Gymnobelideus leadbeateri. Next base: position 137,696 of record WOXC01010333.1, on the reverse strand, counting down.
GCTGAGGAGACTAACAGGAAGTATTAGACGTAGGACAGAGCCTTGTGAAGCACCCATATATAGGAAGCATGTCCTGGACAGTGAACCAGAAAAGTAGTCTGAGAAGGAACAATCAGGTATGGGGAGAACCGGGATAGAGCAGTATCAAGAAAACCTAAAGAAAAGAAAACGTCAAGGAGCAAGTGGTGATGATTGACAGTATTAAAGGTTATGAAGAGTCAAGAAGGATGAGGACTGAGAAAAGACCATTTGCTTTTGTAATTAAGAGATAGTAACTTTAGAAAGAGCAGATTCAGTTAAAGAATATCAAAAGGCAGACAGTAAGGAGTTAATAAGAGCATGAAGGGAAAAGAAATGTAGTTACCCATGATGGAAAAATGCCATCCACATCCAGAGAAAGAAGCATAGAGTCTGAATACACTTTTTTGTTTTGTTTTTTCTTTCTCATTGTTCCTCCCATTTGGTCAAATTCTTCTATAAAACATGACATATGAAAATATGTTTAATAAGATTATATATAGAGAGCCTATATCAGATTGCATGCCGTCTTGGAGGGGAAGGGGAGGGAGATGGAGAAAATTTAAAACTTATGTAAGTGAATGTTAAAAACTAAAAATAAATAAATATATTTTAAAACAAGAAAAAGATAAAAAAAGCAAATAGGAAACTAAAAAAAAAGAAATGGAGTTACCTATTGTAGATGACCTTCTCAAAGGGTTTAGGCACAACAGGGAGAAGAGATATAGGATGAGTTAGGCATGGATGGAGCAAGTGAGGAAGATTTTTTTGGGGGGGTGTGGGATGGGGACATCATGGGCATGTTTTTAGCTAGTAAAGAAGCAACCAGGAGACAGGAAGAAATTTAAGATTAGTGAGTGTAGGGATGACCTCAAAGAGGTCTTTTTTAATTGAGTGATCCTATGTGCTATCCAAGGTAAAATGAGTTGCCTCAGGGTATGGTGTAGATTCCCCTCCCTAGAAAATTTGCAGCAGAGCCATTTTTGTGTGTGGATATTATAGAGGGAATTCTTATTCACATATAGGTTGAACTAGATGACCTCTGACCTCCTTCCAAATCAGTTCTATGAGAACTAACTAAACATTTTTGTCATTTGATATATATTTTTTATTTTTGAAATAAACAATGTTTATTTAAAAAAAAATGTTCCTATGGAACAAATCACATTGTTCTTGTACCACAGCCCCTGGAACATAGAAAACTCTTAATAAATGCTCGTTGACTGATAGAATTTCTAATATAGGACAGATAGTTAATCTTAAAATCTGGGATATGGATTTTAGTCCTGCTTCAGAATCATATTGGCTTTATGATATTGGTTAGATTTCTTATCGCGTCAGAGTCCCAGGAAACTTTCCAAGACTACAAACTGCAGAAAAGGTTCTGTCCTACATCGATATAGAAAACTGCTCACCCAGTAGGAGTTTTTACAGTGATGTAATCACTGGTAAAAATAAAATTAAAATGATAATCGGTAGAATAATAACACTGTTAAAGGGGAAAGAAGTAAAAACTGGCAGCAGAAGAAATAGTTCTAAGTGCATTGCTTTAGTAAAAAAAAATGGTCTAGATCTGTCTTCATCAGCATATGGAGCTAAAGAATTTAACTTATTGTAGCATTAATGCTACTTGCAGCTGCTGTGGAGGTGTAAGACCAATACACCAGTAAACAGGAGGGCTGCTAACATAAGTTCTTTGATCTGCTTTTCTATAGGAAAGACAGCTTCAAAGAGGTCAGCAATCTTACTTTAATTAAACAATGTAGACAGATAAATAGAAAAAAGTGAGTATCCAGGAAAGAATCCAATAGACAGGGCTCCATCTGTCTAAACAAAGTAATAGGTACATAATCACCAGACCAGGGAGTGCCAACATCTGGGTTCGCAAAGCCAGGAGGCTCCTTAACAACGACTACCCAGAGTCTCATCTGACCAAATCACAAAGAAATTTTCTTCCCATGAGTGAGCCTCAAAGTAAAATACCAACCTCCCAGTATATATAGTTTTCAGCTAATAGACTCAGGACCAGAAAGCCTCACAACCCATGTGGCTCAGTGCATAATTGGCCCAGGACCAAAAGATATGAAAGCCTTCCTGTAAGCAAGCCTCCCAGTAAGCAAGCTCCTCCCTTAAGGCAATATAAATCTCTTTATGGGCTCTGTGTGACTAAGGATGTGTCACAGCCATGAACTGAACCAAAGTTCAAAGCAGCAAGACATCTGTGATATACCTATGTACCTTTAAACCTGGGAACATGGCTCCTATTCCAAGGGAAAGGGGGACATATGGTCACATAGGCCTATTAATGGATGGGGAAGACCTTATAGTCTATTAACCCTATACTTATCAATTTTTTCTTTTTCTTTTTATCAATTTATGAAATAACACAAGCATTTCCACAACATAGTAGAATTTAAAAATGCATCTGAAACTGCCAACCTATTATATATAACTTGCTATTACTTTTAAATATATAATAAAGTTATCATGTAACTTTCTTGTTTCCCTTTTTTGCTGCCCTCTTTTGCCCCCTAGTCTAAAGATGGCTATGGTTAGACACAAATATGTGTATTGTGTGTACATAGTATATATTATGTTCATCCTATATATACTTATCAATTCTTTCTCTGGATTTGGATAGCATCTTTCTTCATAGGTCCTTTGTAGTTAATTTTGGTATTTATAATATTTGTAATAATAAAAACTTAGTCTTTCAAAGTTGTTTTTAGAACAATATTGCTGTTATTGGATACAGTTTTCTTTTGGTTCTGCTCATTTTTTTCTTCATTATTTTGTGCAAGTCTATACATGTTTCTCTACAATCAACGAGCTCATTTCTTATAGAACAATAAAATCCATCACAGTCACATACCACAACTTATTCAGCTATTCTCCAATTGACAGGCATCCCCAGAATATCCAGTTCTTTTCCTCCACAAAAAGGTGCTGTGTATTTTAGAACATATAAATTCCTCTTCTTTTCCCCTAACCATCTTTGGAAAGTGACCTACTAGTGGTATTGCTGTCAGTTTAAAGACCCTTCGGGCATAATTCCAAATTGCTCTCCAAAATGGTTGGATCACTTCAGTTCCATCAACAGTGAATTAGTTTCTCAGTTTCTCCATATCCCCTCCAACTTTTGTCACTTTCTCCTTCAAACATTTTAGCCAATCTGATAGGTATAAAGGGAGATCTCAAGGTTGCTTTAATTTTCAATTCTCTAATCAATAATGATTTAAGGCATTTTTTTCATATGTCTACAAATTGTTTTAATTTCTTCATTGGAAAACTACCTTTTCATACCCTTTGACCACTTACCAATTGGGGAATGACATATTCTTATAGATAAGACAAAATTCTTTATCTGAGAAACTGTCTATAAAATTTCCCCTCCAATTTTTTGCTTTCTTTCTGATCTTGGCTACATTTGTTTTATTTGTACAAAACCTTTTTAATTCAATGCAATTGAAATTACCCATTTTACACATAATTTTCTCACTATCTCTTGTTTATTCATAAATTATTCATCTGTCTATAAATCTGATAGGTAATATGTTTCATGTTCTTCTAATTTTCTTGTAATATTTCTCATTACATCTAGGTCATATATCCTTTTTGACCTTATATTGGTAAATAGTGTAAGATATTGGTCTATGCCCAATTTTTGCCAGACTACTTTACAGTTTTCCCAACAGTTTTTTTAACCAAATAATGAATTCTTATCCCCCAAACTTAGGTCTTTATACTTGTCAAATACAAGATTACTCTATTCATTTGCTGCTGTGAATTGTATACTTATTCTGTTCTACTGATATACATTTCTATTTCTTTGACAGTTCCAAATAGTTTTGATAATTACTGTAAAAAAAGATACCCCATTTAAAATAACTTTAGACAGTAGGAAATATCTAGGAATACAACTGCCAAAACAAGCCCAGGAACTATGTGAACAAAATTATATTTAAACAAAACCCTTTTTATACAAATAAAATCAGATTCCAATAAATGCAGAAATATTAATTGTTCATGGATAGGCAAAGTAAATATAATTAAAATTATAATTTAACCTAATCCATATATTCAATGCCCTCCCAATTAAATTGCCAATAATCATTTTACTGATTTAAGAAAAAAATAAAATTTGTTTGGAAAAACAAAAAATCAATAATATCAAAGGAACTAGTAAAAAAATGTGAAGGACAGAGGCCTATGAACTTTGAATTGCAACTGTTTTGCAACTTATACTATCAGGGAGTTACCTGGCATATCAAGAGGTTAGATGACTTGACCATGTTTCAAAAGATGGCAATAATATGCATAAAAAGTTCGTGCTTAGTTTTCACGAACAATTTCACAAGACCACGTTCTCCTTGCCATCTGCCTCCTTACCCCCTTTTACCAAAGAACACAAACCAAATCTGAATGTCATAACATTCCAAGGATACTTCTGATCATTATTACTTTTTACTCTTTCAGAAGCCAATTGTTATTGTACTTCATCTCAACAAAGACCAAAATGGCGTCACTATTAGAGTGAAATTACAAGGTGTTCAACTGTGGCTCATCAGACCAATATAAGCTCAGAATGCTCTACCACAATTCAGGCACAAAAGTCCATGTGAATATTTGGGGTGGATTCTCTAAATTTGTACACCTCCAGTTCTTTTCAGCTACTTTGATTCTGTTTGCTCATAGAGCACAGCATCTTCCATGATGAGGGCATGCCATTCTGGGTGGTACTGTGCCAGTGTCTCCCATGACAAAATCAATTCCAGAGTTCTTCAGAGAAACTTTGAGAGTGTCCTTGTATCACTTCTTCTGATCACCATGTAAGCATTTACCTTGTGTGAGCTCTCTATAAAATAGTATTTTAGGCAAGCATATATTTGGCATTTCAACAACATAGCCTCCACATAAGAGTTATGCACTCTGCCAAAGAGTTTGAATGCTTGGCAGTTTAGCTCAAGAAAGGACCTTAGTGTCTGGTACCTTGTCCTGCCAGGTGATCTTCAGAATCTCCCTAAGACAATTCAAATGGAAATAATTCAGTTTCCTGGCATGGTGCTGGTACACTGTCTAGGTTTCACAGGTACAAGATGATGATGTCAGCACAGCAGCTTTGTAGACCTTCAGTTTGGTAGTCAGTCTAATATCTCTTCTCTCCCACATTTTCCTCTGGAGCCTCCCAAACACTGAACTAGCTCTTGCAATGCATGCATCAACCTCATTACCAATGTGTACATCCCTGAAAACCAATTCAAGTGACCTTATCCACAGTATTCAAAACTTCTCCATTTTCTGTAACTGATAGTTCCATGTATGGCTGGTGTAGTGCTGGCTGGTGGAGACCCTGTGTTTTCTTGCTGTTAATCTCTCTTTTAGTCCTTTTGGTTCTTAGCATGGATTCAAGTAACAAGTAACCCAAAATTAGCATAAGTAGCAGAGAATTGATCCATAACTTGTTGCACCTCTGCTTCAGAGGCTGCATTGAGTGCACAATCATTTATGAACCAAAAAATCATGCGCTCCCTCCACTTTTGTATTGCCTTATAGCCTTTTCGAGTGAAATAATTTACTATCAGTGTGGTAGCTGACATTGTTTGTCTTCATTGAAGGCATCTGACAACATTGCTTCAAACATCATACTAAAACACAGGGGAGCAAGCACACAGTCCTGTTTCACTTGACTGGTAACTGGAAAAAGTGTGAGAGCATAGTCAGAAACCAATACATATTTATTAAATGCCTATGTGTCAGGCATTGTGCATCATAATTCTCTGCTAGGTTATAAATGCTATCTGTTCTGATAAGACCAGTTGGTAGGAAATCTTCTTTAAGAAGATGAACAGGCTTCATGGGAGACTTTGTTACCATTCAATTGTGCTGAATTTGGCCTGATTAGCTAGCTTCAGTTTATCTTACTTGGATAAGAAAGGACCAAAGAATTAACTAAATGAATCATCAGATATATTCTGTTGTGAGAGGTTTTTTCCCTGGTCAAAATACAGCACCTCCTGTTTGGATGTGTTTAACTTGTTCGTATTGCTGCTAATACATACATGTATATCTACATACAAATATGTACGTATACATAGTCATATACCTTGCAAATACATCTGTTATTATATACATATTTGCTGTTAATATAAATCATATACATATATTAGGTGTATCAACAGCAACATTTCTCTCCATCTCTCTGTCTCTGTCTCATAGTCTCTGACTTTCTATCTCTCTGTCTCTGTCTTTGTCTCTCTTAGAACTGGACCTGTAATTTCATTAGTATTAAGAATTCTCAGGGGGCGGCTAGGTGGCGCAGTGAATAGAGCGCCGGCCCTGGAATCAGAAGGACCTGAGTTCGGAGCCCGGCCTCCGACACTTAATCCACACAAACAAAAACCTAGCCGTGTAACCTTGGGCAAGTTACTTAACCCCAATTGCCCTAAAGGGGCGGCTAGGTGGCGCAGTGAGTAAGAGCGCCGGCCTCGGAGTGATGACCGAGATCAGATCCGGCCTCAGAAAATGAGCACCCACGCATAAATCAAATGACTAGCCGTGTAACCTTGAGCAAGTTACTTAACCCCAATTGCTTTAAAAAAAAAAAAAAAAGAAAAAAAAAAGAATTCTCAGATGAGGAAATTCCCTCTGTCAATTTAGATTGACATCTTTCCTGAAATTTATAATCTTTTTTTTTTTGGGGGGGGGGTTTGGAGGGATAATTGGGATTAAGTGACTTGCCTAGGGCCACACAGCTACTAAGTGTTAAATATCTGAGGTCGGATTTAAATTCAGGTCCTCCTGACTCCAGGGCTGGTACTCTATTCACTGCATCACCTAGCCGTCCCCTGAAATTTATAGCCTTAAAGAGTATCCTAGGTATCCATTGAGATGTTGAGTGATTTGTCTAGTTACATAGAAAGTGTCAGAAGTAGATCTTGAATCAAGTTCTTCTTAAGTCAAAGGCAAGATCTCTATTCCACATGCCTGACTGCAAATATGTATACATGAACATATACATAAGCATGTGCAAACATATAACATACATGTGCATATGAATATATATGTGCATGTTCAGGAAATTGAAGGATAATGACTTCACCTCTTTTGCTTAGCTTTTATTCTAGCTCAATCAACTTTGTGCCATGACAGTGAAGAGGATTTGGGGAGTTAAATAAAAAAACCATAGCCCAGATTCTACATAGCTCCTGTAGATTTTTTTTTAAAGTTCCTTTGTTCTTCAGAACACATTATTCCATTCCTTTCGGTGGTTTCACGTGGGTGCAGAATAATCGTGTTATTTTAATTTTTTTCTCTTATATTTGAAGATATTTCTCCTGGAAACTTGCAGAATTTGTTGTTTGTTAGTGGAGTTATAAAATTTAACCACTATATATTATGGAGTTTGTTGCATAGGTTTTTAAAACATTTTTTTCTGGAAGTGATCTGTAAATTATTTTAATTGATACTTTATTTTCTGTGTTCAGGAATTCGTGGTGGTTTTCTTGTATTATTTCTTGCATTATGGTGTTCAGATTTTAACTTGTGTTCCTCTGGGATATCTATAATCCTTAAGTTGTTTATGTATATGTATAGATCATAATTTCTTTTAATGTCATTGTTATTTGCTTCTCTTCTTCCAGGTAGTCCTTTCTTTGTATAGCTTTGAATTCCCAATCAATTAATCTCTCTTTTAGTCCTTTTGGTTCTTAGCATGGATTCAAGTATGTTTTTTTTTCCTATTCTGACAATTATTTCTGTTATGCATGCCATAAATCTTGCTTTCACCCCCCCCCCCCGCCATTTTAATCAATTCAGGAACATATTACTTTGGTGTCATGCTTTCCTGAGAATCCATAGCTTCCTCTGCCTTAACCAATGTTGATTTCTTTTGCTCTGTTGTGTACTTTGGTTTCCCTTTCCGGATCTGGAGATCACATTCCATTCTGTTATTAATTTCTTCCCTGTTGGTTTATCGGCTTAAACCCAAGGTCGTTAACGGACTTTTTTTCCTCTTGAGATTTTTGGCAATTTCAGTCTTTTTCCTTATTTTCCCCAATTACCCATTTTTCTGACTGCTCCCCTAGTCTCTGATGGTAGGTTGCCTGTGGTCTGGATCTAAAAGCATCAATCGTAACTTCTTCCCACTTTGGATAATTTATATATCACTGGTCTTTGTCCCAAATGACTTCTGTGAGACAGGACTGGGTCCAGCTGGATTCTAAGCTCTTTCAGGTTTATTGGAGTGCCACACAGCCACGTACACACTTTCTGTCCCAGGCCCCTCTGTTCCCTAGTTTTCTGACTAAGCTGTGTTTTTGCATACTTTTGGCTGCCACAATCAAACTAAGGTTTTACATTTTAGGTCTTCTTGGGACCAGGAGGAAAGAAGAAAACAAGCATTTATTAAATGCTTTCTATGTGCCAGGAGCTGTGCTAAGTGTTTTATAAATAATATTTCATTTAATTCTCACAATAATTCTGGAAGGATGTTGCTGTTATAATCCTCATTTTATAGCTGAGAAAACTAGGACAGACCAAATGACTTGCCCAGGTTCACTAGCCAGTAAGTGTCTGAGTTCAGATTTGCACTCAAGTCATTTCGAAACCCAGTTCAGTACTCTGTGAACTAGATCACCAAGCTTCCTCTAGTGAACAGTGGTAGATTTTTCTGTTGCAAGCCTGTGTGTTGTCTTATGAAGCCTTGTTTGTGTGGTAGATGGTAAGGGTGGGGGTGCTGACTGATTGAGTTATGAGTTAAGAATTGCTCTTCTAGGGGCGGCTAGGTGGCGCAGTGAGTAAGAGCGCCGGCCTCGGAGTTGGGATGACCCGAGATCAGATCCAGCCTCAGAAAATGAGCACCCACGCATAAATAATGACTAGCCATGTAACCTTGAGCAAGTTACTTAACCCCAATTGCTTAAAAAAAAAAAAGAATTGCTCTTCTATGCTATTAGTTCTAGGCTTTGGTTCTATGCTTTATCTTGTTAAGGTTCTTCATGTCCTAGACTGTGGAGACAGCTAAAATTGCTTTATTTGAAATGTTTGAGAGGTTGCAAAGATTGGAGAAAATATCTCATTCTCTATTTTGTTGTTCATATGACCTAAAACCCTAATATAGGTTTGTTGGTTTTTTTGGGGGGGCAAATCTCACCGAAGTGAACTTTTCGTTTACTAGACACTTATAAGAGGTTAAATGTCATTCAAATGAACTTTCTAACCCTAAGTCAAACTTGTCTTGAACCACAATCTAGTAGTCTGTCAAAGAAATGAAGAGTCAAAAATTTAAAAAGTCTTATCTGAGGGCACTCTGACATTTATTTGACAGCTCTTTAGCTGAGTGGTGTAGTAGCTCATAGATTCTGGTCATGTCTAAATATGTGTGTGCATGGGGAATATTTTCTTGCCATTTTATTTCCTGTACTTTTAAAATGTTGATGGTTTGAATTGAGTGTGTGTTCCAGCTATGTAGTAGGTGTAATGTTTTAACCCCATTCCCCCTGCAAGTTATGGCAACTTTTCCTTAAAGGTGTTGATATCATACTCAAGATTACAATGGCTCAAGTGACTAAAGGCTTAGACTATATAGCTCACATCTTGGTCATTTGGGCACAAAATAGCCACAAAAAGTCCCAGGAAGATGCTTGGCTGGTGGGTCACAATGGGCAACTCAGACAAGGGAACTTTGCTCAATTGAATCAGCTAAAGGTGTCTTCAAAGCTTATCTTTCTTTAATATTGTTCTCCTGCTATACTTAATAATAGCTTTAAAAAAGTTAACACAAAACTTTTAAATGATCTACAAGCATCTCATTTTGTTCTAATATCAAACCAAAACTGCCAAGAGACTGGAATGAGTCAGGACCAGCTCAGATTAAGCTAGATGACAAAAATAGACATAAAAGTGAGGGTTGATGAGCTATGAATGAATTATGAGTGCTGACCTATGTTGTTGTTGTTGTATTGTTTCAGTCAAATCTGACTCTTTGTGACCCTTTAGGATTTTCTTGACAAGGTTACTTGAGTGGTTTGCTATTTCCTTCCATAGCCCATTTTACAGATGAGGCACTGAAGCAAACAGGGTTGAGTGACTTGCCCGGGGTCACACAGCTAGTAGGTGTCTGAAGCTAAATTTGAACTCATAGAGATGAGTCTTCCTGATTCCAAGCCCAGTGCTTTATCATCTGTACCACCTAGCTGATTTATAGAGTGCCTTAAATCTGATATAGCTTTGGAGGTGGAGGAAGAGTCTGTGTGTAGGTGAAAGTATACCATCGACTATACTTTTATCCATTTCAATACTTCTATTCAATTCCTGCAGATAACCTAGAGGCAACTTCTTGTGAGCACAGCACAATAAAACTGAAATAAATATCCAAATCTACTGCCAAATTGAAAATACTGAATACCAAAATTTATATTATAGCTATGTTCAACGTGCTTATTTCAACTTTGTTAATTTAAAAGTTTTTTTTTAGAATTGTGTTGACAGTCTATAACAAGTAAAAGATGAGGAAATATTTATATCCTTTATCATTTGCAAAAACTCAAGGTCAAGTTGTACCATAAAATTATATATACACCTCCCAAAACTCATATGGTCACATTTGAGAAAGAAAATGCTCACAAGCATATATAAGAACCAAAAACTCTTTTCTATCACCTTCCTCCCTTGCAGTCACTTGGCATGTACACAAACCACTCCACTCCTTTGTTGCTTCACTTAAAAACAAAATTTAACAACAGGATATCTCTTTGTTAGGTTATCTCTGTCTTATTAATACATAAAGAGTTATCAGCTCCACTTCAGCCAAGTAGGAAAATTATTGCTTTTTTTTTCTTTGTGGCTTGGTGAATCTTTAGGACCATAAAATTGCTTGAAGTATCTATAAAAATGCTTTTAATGGTGAACATTTCAGGTAAGTCTTAGAATGTTAATCTTACAGAAAACACCTTCATGTTGGTTAAGTCCAGATCTATGAAAGTCCCGAGATGACTCCTAAATATCTGCTTTTGAAAGCTTTGTAAAAGATTTGTGAAAGAAGACAAAGGAAGGAAGGAAGGAAGGAAGGAAGGAAGGAAGGAAGGAAGGAAGGAAGGAAGGAAGGAAGGAAGGAAGGAAGGAAGGATAGAAAGAAAGAAGGAATCTAGCCAGTAAACCCCAAAGTTAAGTGGGTAGCTTCTGACCATCAAATTTTATCTTCCTTTGGAGAAGAGGAGGGGGAGAGGGAAAGGACAAGCTGAGTTACCTAAATAGCTGGGTCTCCATTTAGTCAGCTCAATCCACTCACAGCTTGGGTTTGTCATTCCTTCTTCCCTCCTTCCTTCCCCCCTCTTTTGCTCCCTCCCTTCCTTCCTAATGGCTATATCTTGGGCCTTCTAGGCTTAGAGTGAATGTCAGTGATAACTGTTTCTCTTTGGAACAGCAATCCTGAGGGTCTTTCCCTTCTAGCTTGATTTTTTTTCTTTTTCTCTAATTAAAGGGGCCATCCCTTCATCCACTTCTTAAAGATGCCTGTTCACTGAATGGCTGCTACCTCCCTCTAAGTGGGTACCTGAAAAGGCCTTAGCCTAAAAGGACCAGGGTCTTCCATTGCATCCTGAGTCATCTCCAGTCATCCTGATAAATATCTGGTCACTGGATCCAGATGACTCTAGAGGAGAAACTACTGCAAGTCATGTCATCATTTCCCTGAAGCCATGGCTATCTTGGAAAATGATGGACAAACACAACAACAGCCTTTGAGAGCATAGTCTCTGGGGCCACAGAAAGGTGTTTACTGGAATAGAATCCTTTGCAAACCTTACAAGCCCCCACCAATGCATTTAACTTTCACTGATCAGTCAGAGTTACTTCAAAGCAAAGATATTTATAGTAATATAATTGACATTGGAACATTGTTCCCATTTCTCCCCCCCCCCCCAATTTGGGGAATAAGCACTTTTTTAGTGGGAACAGAGGAATTACTTAGGAATTGTGAGTGGGGCACATATACATGGGGGATATATGTAGCCAGGGCACCTGTGTGGAATGGTCAAAACCTAGAGAATATTTTTATTTAAGGCCCCTCCATCAGGGGCAACTCATGCCTGTGCTACTACAGAATTGCTAGTGTCATCTTATAATATTGAACTGCTTTCTGCTGTATTTGATTCTTGCTAAGTATTGCCCAAGTACACACACTCTATTAGTGGCAGTGCTGGCGAAAGAGCCTGGGCCTTCTAACTACCATGAATCAAATGGAGCTGATCAATTATCTTTAAACTCATTTACAGGCTCCAAAGCATTAATTTTGAGAAGGTATGCTCATGTTTCATAGGAGCATACATATTCATTTGCTTGCCAGAAGAATATGATTTACATTGCTCATGTTTGCTTGGCTTTAATAGGATTTCATCTTTATTTCCATAAAGGTATTTTGATTGGTATACTTAAAAGACAAGGGACAAGCTGGACTTCATATAGAAGGGCTTTGTTTCTGTAAAAATGACTCAAAACATAACCTTATTATAGAAATCACTGCAATAAGTTCAAAGTCACAAAACATTAATACAGACTCATAAGAACTACAAATGTGAGCATTGTAATACTACATTTCCCATCCCAGCATGCATGCACATAAAAAGAATCTGGCTACATTCTTTTATATGTGGATAAATGGGGGTCTATCTTTATGGATGAGGAATTCTGCTTTTCTTGTTATAGTCCAGTTTTTTTTTAGCATAAAACTTATTCTAGTTATATGTAACTAGCAACATGTTCTAAGAAGGACTATTGACTTCCTTCTCTACAGTATATAGCATATTAAAATATATGCATATATGCATTTCAGGAAGGGTTTTTTTTTCATTTCTGAGAGCTGTAGATTTTTGTATAATATATAACTAAGGCTTAACAAAACTATTTGAAGCATGGAAGCCCTCCATTAAACATGTAAGTGATCATGATTCAAATTTCCTAGATCTCTGCAAAATTCAGGGGTCAGATTAGGCAATCTCTTAGGTTCCTTCCAGCTCTAACAGTGCTTTGACTTTATGTTAGAAAACTCCCCTAATTAGTCAGCCAAGACATCTGTTATTTAAAAGTGTTTTGAAGGCTTATAAGGGGGAAAAACCTTCATTTTTGAAAGACTTCACTGTGTTGAAAATTCAGAATTAATGATGAAGAATGTGTGAGCTTACACATCCATTGTCTTTAAAGAAACAGAAAAGGGACATGATGACTTATAAATGTGTAAGATTTCTTGCAGAGTATTATAAAGTCATAGCAATATTCCTGAGTTTAACCTTGACTGACCCTACCACTAGTGTTCTGTTCTAGCCCCTGATTCACCTCTGTGTCCTGAAAGGTAGCTTAACACACCATTTAGACATTTTTAGCTAGTGTCTCCGCCTAATATGAGCCCAGACCACATGTTCCTAAGTAACTGTGTCCTACTTAAAACCTACACTTAGCCATTATATTGAAGGTGATTCTCTACTCAAACCCAACTGCTCTTTTCTGGCATCAGAACTGGAGCCTTCTCAGGCTTCTTTTAATATTTCCAGTTCCTTTGACCCATTCAAAAAGCTAGACACCATCTGAGTCCAATTAACATTTGTGACCTGTCCTAGTCCAAGCTGTTAGATCCACCTATTATCCTATTGACCACAGTGATCTTACTCCTTAGAGGTCTGGTTCCTTTCTCCAAACCTTTTTTACAATTTGTAAAGTTCTGTTAGTTTAAGAAATTAGTAATAATGCAATTTCCATTCAGTTCTAAAACATATACACAAAATAAGTTCGAGAAAATTAGTAGAAGTTACCAAAGGAAGGGAAAATAGATCAGGAAGACCTTTTATGTGCCTATTATAATAATTTGGATAGGAGACCCTGTAGTACCATAGTAATGACACAAATAAAGAATATTCAACAAATATGAGAGAGGTAGTGGTTATTGTTGTTGTTCTTCTTCTTCTCCTTCTCTTCCTCCTTCTGCAGTTAAATGACGCAGTGGATAAAGTGCTAGACCTGAAGACAGGAAGATCTGAGTTCAAATCCAAACTTTTACCAACTGTGTGACTGGGCAAATCATTTAAACCTTTGTCTTGGTTTCCTGATATGTAAAATGAGGATAATAATAGCATCCACTTCCAGAGTTATCACAAGAATCAAATTATGTAATATTTATAAAACACTTAGCACAGTGCCTGATAGACACTCTTGCTAATTATAGCTAACATTTTTATAGTGCTTTAACATTTTATATATTTTACATGAGTTGATTCTCATAAGAACCCTGTGAAGTAGGTGCTATTATTTTCCCCATTTATAGATGAGGAAACTGAGGCTGAGGATTTGTGTATTAGCAAGCACCCTAGCATAGCCAAGATGGCCTGCTAGCACAGATTCTTTCATCTGCTTTTGTAGAGGAAAGACAGCTTCAAAGGGATCTACAATCTTACTTTAATTACAGATAGGTAGAAAGAAGTGAGTATCCAATAAAGAATCCAATAGACAGGGCTCCAAGAATCTAAACAGAATAATAAAACCACCTACATACACCACCAGACCAGGAGCGTAGAAACATCTGAGTAGTTGGGGGGCTCTTAACAAATGGCTACTCAGAGTCCTGTACAGGAAATCAAAAGATCCTTCTCATGAGCAAGCCCCCAAAGTAAAATACCAACCTCCCAGTAGATATAGCTTTCTACTAATAGGCTCAGAGTCAGAAGGCATTACAACCCATGTGACTCAGTGCCTAATTAGCTTAGTACCAAAAGGTGTGAAAGCCTTCCTACAAGGAAGCCTCCCCATAAGCAAGCCTCCCCCTAAGCAAGCTCCTCCTTAGGCAAATTCCTCCCCCAATGGGCTCTGTGTGACTCAGGATGAATCATAGCTGTGAAAGCAGTAAGACATCCGTGATTAAAATGCCTGTGTACCTTTAGACTTGGCAACACGGGCTCCTGTTACAAGGGAAAAGGGACACACGTGGTCACATAGGTTTATTAATAGGCAGGGAAGAGTTTCCTATTCCATTAACATTACAGGAGGTTAAGTGACTTATTTGGGGTCATAAAACTATATAGAGTCTGAAACTAGAATCAAACCCAGATATTTTTTATTCCAAGAATAGTCTACTATGCCATCAAACAACATCTCTCTACTCTTAAGTTTATAATGGCAAATGAAGATTTTCTTTTAAAGAAGGAAGAAAGTTAAGGATAAGAAGGAAGGAATGAAGAGAGAGAGAGAGAGAAAGAAAGAAAGAAAAAGAAAAGAATTCTGACTAAAGTTAAGAGGGAGTAAGATAGAAGAATATGACATAGAAGAAAAAAAAAGAGGATTACTGAATACTTTAAATAAATAGATAAGAAACTCTTCCCATGTAGTTAGTAGCTATTCTTTGTAATGTTCCACTCTTCCTCCCCAAGCCCCTGCCCCCAAGAGGAAATAGAGGTTTTTGCTTCAAGGTATGATAATGAATAGCCACAGGGGTTATTAGGGTAGAAACAATGAAGCAAGCATCAAAGGAAGAAGAGATGAGTGATGATGGTAATTGATAAGATCATAGATATAGAGCTAGAACCTCAGAGGCCATCTTGTCTAAAGCACCCATTTTCTTGTTAAGGAAACTGAGGCCCAGTGAGTTTATATGATACAACTAAGATCATACAGATCTTAGTTGTCAGATGGATCCTGAGTCAGCTCTTTGTTGACTGCCATAAATAATTGAATATTTTGTTATGCTCCTAGGGGATATCTACAAAATGTGATTGAACCTCCCATGACTGGTCAAATCTGATCATTGCTACCATCTTCTAGAAATTCACATAGAAATCAATGCCACTTCCAGAAATCATCTAGCATACATAAAAGCATAAAGATTTAAAAATTATAAAATCACTTTGTTGATCAAAATTAAAGCATTTATGAATAGGAAGGAAGATATGGAAAAGGGAACAATTAATCAAGGAGATGGTATTTGACAGAATATTATGTATGAGGAATGGAAGAAGACTTCTTGATCTGGACTTGACTCTAGAGCATGTGAAGGTGTCACTTGGACAGCTATTTGGAGGCTGAAGAGAGAAGAAATGAGCCTGGCAGATCAATTAGTAAGCAATTACAGTATTCAAGATGAAAGGCAATTAGAATCTGGAGTAGACTAGAAGCTTTGTGAATAGAGAAAATGTGAGAGATGTTGTAGAGGTAGATTGGATAAGATTTGACAGCTGACTTGATGTGTAGTGGGAGGGAGACTGCAGAGAAGGTGATGTCATCAATGTTGTGAACCTGGTGACTAGAATGATAGTGGTACTTTAAAGAGAAATAGGAAAGTTAGAATGAAGAACGGGTTTGGGGGATGAGATAACTAGTTCTATTTTGGACATGTTGAGTTTAAGATTCCAACAGAACATCCAATATGTTCAACAGGAAGTTGGAGGTGCAAGGACTCAGGAGATAAAGTAGGGCTGGATATTGAGATCTGAAAATCATTTGCCTAGAGATGAAAATTGAGCCCATTGGAGCTGTGGAAATCTCTAAGAAAGTTCAGAGAGAGAAAAAAAAGAACAAAATCTTGGGCATACATCCATAGTTAAGGGCTATGACATTGATGTGGTTAGGTAATGCACTGAATAGTGTTGGATTTGGAGTCAGGAAGAATTTAACTTGAATCCTGCCTCAGGAACTTACTTATTCTCTGACCCTGGTCTAATTACTTAACCTTGGTAAGTCTTAGTTTTCTCAACTGTGAAATAGGGATAATGATATTGTGAGAACTAAATGAAATAATTAACATATGCAAAGTGCTTTGCAAAATTTAAAGCACTACATAAATGTAAGCTATTATGATCATCTTGTTCCCTGCCAAGCCTTGTAGATTCTATTAAAGAGACTGAGTTGTGGTCATACAGGTAGAAGAACCAAGAGATGATAGTAACATAAAACCCAGGGAAGATAGAGTATCTGGAAGTAAAGAATAGTTAAAAAAAAGAATAGTTAAAACAGTTTCAGTTGAGGGATAAAGTCAGAATTCAGAATACAGAGTATTGGAAAATGAGTAAGTTAAGAGCAAGCAGAAGTCAAATAAAGAGAATATTTTTTCAAGGACTTTAGTTGAGGAACTGAGAAAAGATATAGAACAATAGTGTCAGGTGCTTGTAGAAGCAAGTCACAGCTTTTAAAAGGAAGGAGATATGGAAACCTAGAGGATGTAGGTAGGTTGCCCAGGGGATAGCGTTCTGGGCCTGGAGTCATGACAAACTGAGTTCAAATCTGGTCTCAGATATTTATTAGCTGTGTGATACTGGTCAAGTCACTTAAGCATTGTTTGCCTTAAGCCACTAGAGAAGGAAATGGCAAATCACTGCACTATCTTTGCCAAGACAACTCAATGGACAGTAATTGTTGAGCTGTAGTACAAGGGGTCATGAAGAGTTGGACATAACTAAATAACTGAACAACAGAAATGGAGAGAGGGACAAGGTGAAGGAGAGAGAGAGAGAGAGAGAGAGAGAGAGAGAGAGAGAGAGAGAGAGAGAGAGAGAGACACAAGAACCCTGTATCTTCTATTTCTTAACAGGTCAGCATCCACTTTAGGCAAAATGAGTAGTCATGTATACTTGTCAGAATCTGGGCTTACTCTTAATCCCCATCAGCTAAATGACACAGTGAATAGAACACTGGGCCTGGAGTCAGGAAGACCTGAGTTCAAATCTAGCCTCAAACACTTACTAGTTACATGACTCTGGGCAAATCATTTAACTTTTGTCTGCTTCATTTTCCTCAACTGAAAAATGAGAATCAAATAAAGTGATGTCTGTAAAGTTCTTAGCATAGTACCTGGCACATAGTGGACATTTAATAAATGCTTAATGACCAACAGATTAGTAAGTACTTGTTCCCCTATTCCTTTCCCCAACTAGAGCTCAACAATTTATTTTCCCTGCTCTACGTGCAAGGCCAATAACTGGCCCTATTCCATTTGTAAGATCAACCTCAGAGAGAAACAAGTTGACCTGCTGTATTTGCAAAGCTAATTGGAGACAAAAACAAGTATTTTTTTTAAAGAATGTAAAAGCCTACTCTTTCCTCAGTTCAAGGGAACTCATCTTTATGAATCTCTTTATGTGTTCATGAATAAAACTTCTTATGACCTAAAGCCACATCAGATATTGTGTTTTCTGTTATGACCATGTTGACTGCATTGCCCAGGAATCCATAAGATGGAGACTAGACTAAGGTAAATACTTGTAAACAACAGAAGGGCAAACACCTGGCTATAGTTTAGAAGGGTTTAAAACAAACATTTCAAAGTCACTCAGGAGTGGGTAGCCTTGCCAATTAAGTAACATGTGGTTTTACTGCCTTCCCATCTTTCCCTCTGCCATCTATTATCAAACACTACTCTTTTGTCCACACAAGTGAATTTCAGTCCCTTGACCTTTCAGTCCTCTCCCAGGCCATCTCCCCAGAACTAGACATTTTCTCCTCTTTTCCCCACCCATCTTGACTTCTTTGTGTACCCATTCAACTCTTTACTATCCTCTTTTCTTGAGACCTGGCCTCCTGATCACCTTGTTCCCTGCCAAGCCTTATCTTTGAATGACTTCCATCATCTCTTGCTTTCACTAATATATGTTGCTGAATATACATGGAAAAATCACCTAATTCTTCTGACTGGTACATTTGCTGCTAGACTGAGAACTTTGCCTTATATTTTACAGACAAAATTAAGGCCATTCATAAATTTGTAATGGATTTAGAATAGTTGGGTATTTCCTCCACCTATATTCAGAAGCACATGTGTATTATTTTATGATTGTGCTGTGCTAAGTGCTAGGGACACAAATAAGAGAAAGACAATCTTTGCCCTCAGTGACCTTATAATCTAATAAGGAAAGACAACACACAAAAGGAAGCTGAAAAATAGTGGAGGGGGGAAAGGGACACTGGGAGACATGATCAATCAAAAAACATTTAAGCACCTACTATATTGCAGGCACTGTGCTGTCAGCAGCATGATGTTCCATAGAGTTGTAACCAAAGAAAATGTCTTTTCATTTTTTTGCACAGTTTATACATATGCTGTTATGTAAAGCATACTTCCATATTTGTTACAGTTGTGGAAAATGAAACAAATCAAAAGGAAATAAAACCATGAGAAATAATAAAGTAATTGAAAAAATGATTCAATCATTCTTCATTTGGGTATGGATAGCATTTTCCTTCATGCATCCTTTGTACTTGTTTTGCATCATTATGTTGCTGAGAAGAGCTGAGTCATTCATAGCTGATCATCATACACAGTTGCTGATACTGTGTAGTGTTTTCCTGGTTCTGTTCATTTCGTTTCACATCCATTTATAAAAGTCTTTCTAGATTTTTATGAAATCTGTCTGTTCATCGTTTCTTATTGCAAAATAGCATTCCATTACATTCATACACTACAGCTTCTTCAGCCATTCCCCAACTGATGGGCATACTCTAAATTTTCAATATTTTTCCACCACAAAGAGGGCTGCTGTAAATATTTTTGTACTTGTAGGTCCTTTTCCCTTTTTTAATGATCTCTTTGGGATATAGATCTGGTAGTGGTATTGCTGGCTCAAAGAGTATGTAGTTTTATAGCCCTTTGGATAAAGTTCCAAATTACTCTCCAGAATGGTTGGATCAGTTCTCAACTCTACCAACAATGTATTAATTTCCCAATTTTCTCACATTCTCTCCAACATTTATTATTTTCCTTTTTTTGTCATGTAAGTTGGTGTTTTTGATCTGTTTTAATTGGCATTTCTCTAATCAAAAGTGATTTAGAGCATTTATTCATATGCCTATTGATATCTTTGATTTCTTTGTCTGAAAATTGCCTTTTTATATCCTTTGACCATTTATCAGTTGGGGAATGGTTTGTATTCTCATAAATCTGACTCATTTCTCTATATATTTGAAAAATAAGGCCTTTAAAAGAGACACTTGCTGCAAAGATTGTTTCTAGAACTTTCTGCTTTCCTTCTAATCTTGTTTTCACTGGCTTTGTACAAAAAACTTTTCAATTTAACATAAAATTATCTACTATATATATTGTAATGTTCTCTATCTCCTATTTGGTCATGAATTTTCCCTTCACCATAAATTTGACAGTTAATTCTTCCAATTTGATTGCTTCATTGTCTATGGTACCCTTTAGCAAGATGTAGTTTCCTACCTTATCTCTTTTAATTAGATCCCTTTTTGCTTTTACTTTATCTAAGATCAGGATTGCTTCAGCTGAATTTCTGAACTTTTCCTTATGAAGGCTTGGAATTCTTCTATTTTGTTGAATAGCCATTTTTTTCCATTTGATGTATTATGCTTAATTTTGCCAGGTAGGTGATTCTTGGTTGTAGTCCTAACTCCTTTGCCCTCTGGAATATCATATTCCATGACTTCCAGTCCTTTAATGTTGCAGCTGCCAGGTACTGGGTGATCCTGATTGTGACTCCCTGATATTTAAATTGTTTCTTTTGGGCCATTTGTAGTATTTTTTCTTGACCTAATAGTTATAAAATTTGGCTATGATGTTCCTTGGGGTTTCTTCATTTTGGGATCTCTCTCCTGAAGTCATCAATGGATTCTTTAATGTCTATTTTGCCCTCTGGTTCCAGGACCTTAGGGTAATTTTCCTTGATAATTTCTTGAAAGATGTTGTCCAGGCCCTCCTTTTGATTATGGCTTTAAAGGGGTCCAATGATTCTGATATTGTCTCTCCTGGATCTATTTTCCAGGTCAGTTGTTTTTCCCCATGGGGTGTTTTCCATTTTTTTATTCTTTTGAATGTTTGATTGATTTACAGTGTTTCATAGTGTCAATAGCTTCCACTTGCTCAATTCTCACTTTCAAGGTATTGTTTTCCTTAATTAGCTTTTGTACTTTCTTTTCCATTTGGCCAATTGCACTCTTTAAGTACATTTCCAGGATTTTGACTCTTTTTTCATAATTCTTTTCCATCATTATCATTTCTTTTCCCAATTTTCTCCTATTTCTTGTATGATTTTTGAACTTCTTTTTGAGCTCTTCCATGAAATCTTGAGACCACTTCATATTTTTCTTTGGGGTTTTACCCATAGGTGTTTTGACATTATTGTCGTCTTCTGAGTCTGTGTCTTGGTCTTCACTGTCACCATAATAACATTCTGTGGTCAGATTCTTTTTATTCTTGGGTTTTTTTGTCATTTCTCTTTCTTTAAAATCTTAGCTCTGTTCCTAGGATAAAAGAGGCACTGGCTGTGACTTCTTGTGCTAGCAGCTTCATATCCTGACTGTTTACCTGGTGCTGCATTGATGTTGCCCTGAGGTCCATGGAGGACCCTCATGTCTGGTGCTGCACTGTGGGCGTGAGGTGGAAATTGGCTGGCACTGCTGGAGGCCACAGACTTCTGGCAGTTTATCCAATGCTAATTTGGGGTCCTAATGGTGGTTTCTGGCATGTGCTAAGGCCAAGTGGGGTGTTTCTGAATCCTCCCAGTGGTTGCACTGAAGCACATAAGGTCAGGCCTTTGGAGGTTTCCTACTTACACTGAAGCATGGCAGGCACCAGCTGGCTGGAGCTGGAGTCTGCTATTTCTCCTGGCTATGCTGAGGCATATGGAGGGTCCTAGAGTTGGCATTTGTACAATCTACCACACTGGGGCTGAGGATCTCCCGCTGGTATGCTGAGGTGGAGCTTGCTGTTGGCTTGCTGGGATGCTTCCCATCCTGGCCTATGCTCTTTCACCTTTCTTGCTGACCTGCCAAGTTTCTTAGGCTAAAAGACTGTTTTATCTTGTCTTTTGGGGGGCTCTATTTTATGGTTGTTTGGGGGTTAGTTTTGGAGAGTTGCAGTGCTTTACTAATTAGTCTGCTATCTTGACTTGAAGTCCTCCCTTCCCAAAGAAAGCTTTTGATGGGAAAATGGAGTTATCTGGAAAGCTGTATGCCCTCTATAAAGGAAAGCTTTGGGAGCAGTTTAATGTTTCAATCTCCAGCCTTCTAATAAGAGAGGAGAAGCAACTTAGGGAAGTGAGATGGTGTTGACTAACAAAAAATGAGTCAGTTTGTATGGTGATGAGATTTCATGTGATCGCCTTATCCTGGAGGAGGCATGACATTTCCTGTAGTTGAAACCAAGCCTTGTTTCTGAAATGATGCAGATATCTAAAATCACTACACAAGCCAAACTGATGGCCTTGCAAATCTTGTAACCACAGACTCCGGGGAAACCATAAAATAATAAAAATGGATACTAAGATAGGGGTGATATAGAAATGAATCTCAAAGTCATGACCAGTCCATAGGAATGCCAGTCCCTACACATGAGAATTGTGAAAAATGAGTAGTTATCTCTTGCATTTAATAAATAGTTATTGTATTGGGATCAAAGTTTTTTCCCCTTATCTACTTCCTCATCCAGAAACCAATCAGTGTGGGAAATCTCTCTTAAAGATTTGCCAAGGCCAAAATCTAATGGGTGCATTACTGTTCATTGTGTTTGCTCAGGCAAGTCTGGGGAAATGTTGATTCTCCCTTTTGTCAGACCGGTGATATAGAAATTGATGTCTCTTTGACCAAGACTTGGGTGATCCAATTCATGTACCCCAACACCCTCATATAGCCCACCTCTCATCCTCTCATTGTGTTAACAAATCAGAGTTGATTGGTACACCTCAGGACATATAAACTGTAAACCCACTACCACGAGGTTACCTTTGGTCTAAGAGAGATGGTCAAATGACCATCCTTTTATTAATAAACATGCTGACTTTATTAATGAAATGATTAAAGTACCCTGAAACTATGTCTCTTGAACCTTTTTATTCACCACAGAATCAATGATCATTTGTAACCTCTCTCCTTCCTTGATCAAGTTTATTGAACTCAAACACTAATTCACAATTCCAGATCCCCAGTAGGATAGCAGAGAGAATACTGACCTCATCACCCCATCCTTAATATAGATTATTCTGCGCCCCCTCCCCACCCCTGTAATCTGCTACATCACTGGCAAAACTGTGCCCTATCTAATTGACCCTGAAGTTTCCCTTTCCATGCTATAAGCCTCTTTTCTTTGCAGCCATCCCCTGAGATTATGGATGCTAGAGGAATTGGAAAGAAGCCTATTCCTCATCCTGTTTTCTGTCCTTAATACAATTTCTATTTGTTCTGTATGTGACAATCTTGATGAAGAATATCTGGTTGTTGAAGAAGTGTGGCAAGTAAAAGTCTTGTCATTCCTGGTAGATGAGGGCATAATTGCTTGCTTCATTTCAGTGCAATAAGAATTATTATCCACTGTATCTCCTTGGCTTTGAACTCCTTATTTGGATGAAGTTGACCATATGCTTGCTGATGATTATATTTATATTACCTTGAATAATACTATCTCTCTCTCTCTTGGTTTCCATTATATTCTGTCTAGGAAAACTAAGAATGACATCAAAGCAGGAATTACCTCTCTCTTAACAGGGAACTATTATTCCTATCTGCACCCAATGTAATGTACTCAAATACAAATCTGACCATGTTATTCTCCCTCTACACATGATAATCACCAGTGGCTTTCTCTTAATTCCAGCAATATAGTCTTCTGTTTGTCATTAAACTCCTTCACAAACTTGCCCTTCCTACCTTTCTACTCTATACTGTTCTCCACATATTCTGTGATCTAACTACATGGTTTAGTTTCTGTTCCTCACTCATTGCACTCCATTTCTCAGCTTTTTGCATTTGTACAGATTGTACCCCATGCCTAGAATAGTCTCCTTCTTCCTCCTCCATATTTTAGCTTCACCTTAGTTTCAGTTCAAATTCCATTTTTTTTTTGTAGGAAGCCTTACCTGGTTCTGCCTGTGATTCCATCTCCTGAATATGCACATATGTTTTTATGTAGTCTCTTCCATTAGAAAGTGAGTTCCTTGGGGCTAGGAAAAGTATTTTTGCCCCATCACTTAGCACAATTCCTATCACATAATATGATCATAATTGATGCTTGTTTTCTGAGTATCGTAAATGTAAAATTATCAGGGAAAAAATCCCCATTCAGGATGCTATAAATGTTTCCATTGTGCTTTCTTTCCCTGTGGTCTTTAGTTCTGAAACCATCTACCACATTTCCCTGGATAACACTTCATGATTATAGATCTTGGCTACATTTTCTTTTCCATCAGCCTATCAGCTAATTCCTATTTGCATTTTCCTATAAGTACTCCACTATTATTGGAAACTGCTTCATCAGAGGTATAATGAATCACCAATCCTGTGTTCCTAAATTCTCCAAAGAATTTGATTCCATTATTCTTCTGAATAGATCCATTCTTGTCCAATATGTGGTTGATTAATATTAGCATCTCTGAACCTAGAGGCATATAAATTCTATGTGGGCTGTTGGAGGTCATCAGGTTGTTAAGAAGATCAGCAGATGATACTTAAAAGGTGAAATTAAGAGGTGAGAGAGGAATAAAATGATAGGAGATGGGGAGAGACAGAACGGGGTAAATTATCTCATATAGAAGAGGCAGGGGAAAACTGTTACAATGGAGGGGAAGAACAGGAAGGCAAAAAGGAATGAGTCAATCTTATTCTCATCAAATTTGGCTTAGGGAGGGAGTGACATACACACTAAATAGGGTATTTCACTCTACAGGAAGGCAAGGGGGAAGGGGATGAGAGGGGGGATGATGGAAGGGAGAGCAGGCTGGGGGAGAGGGAAGTTGGAAGCACACACTTTTGAAAAAGGACAGGATCAAAGTAAAGAATAGAACAAGTGGGGGTGGTATAGGATGGAGGGAAATATAGTCAGTCTCACAATATATCCACCATGGAAATGTTTTGCATAGCTACACATGTACAATCGATATTGAATTGCTTATCTTCCCAGTAAGGGTGGGTGACAAGGGAGGAAGGGAAAGAATCTGGAATTCAAAGTTTTGAAATCAAATGTTTAAATATATATAATTAACATTTTACATGTAAGTAGGAAATAAGATATACAGGCACTGGGGCATAGAGATCTACTGTGCCCTACTGGAAAGTCAGAAGGGGTATGGGAGAAGATATGGGAGAGAGCAGATTGGAGGAGGGGATATTCAGTCAGCTGTTTTGGGGTGGTGGGTAGGAGAAAAATGGGGAGAAAATTTGTAACTCAAAATCTTATGGAAATGAATGATGTAAACTAAAAAATAAAAAAAAGAGAGAGCGACAACTTTTTCTACAATGTTTATGTTATTTAGGCCATAGTTTTTCACCTGAGGAAAAGTACCATTCCATTAACAGGGTTCAGGATACTCTCTAAAATATCACAGTGCACTACCCAGAAACAGCTTTTAAGGGTGTTTGGATGCAGCCATCTACCTATTGGAGGCAGTGAATTTGGAGTTATTCTACTTGAAATTTCTCATCAAGAATTCACTCATGACACTATACCTGAATCTTTATCCTGGTCCTAGGAAGCTGAGACAACATTTTAAATAAACCTTGTCCTCAGCTCTGGATGTAATATTTCCTAATTGAAATAAACAGAACAAAAATAAAAAATAACCCTTCATCTTATGCTGTCATGTATTTAAGGGTGTTCTGACCCATCTTAAAATTCACTGACCTACTGCTTGCTTTACCTCTGCCTTGATCCTTGTAACAACTGGGTTGCCATTTTTCTTTATTCTGTAGTTTCTTTGACTCTGCAGGTAGCGGAGGCCACCATCTTGGTAACTGCTACTCTTTGTTTCCTTCAAGACTCAGCTGCAATCTCATCTTCTGAAGAAAGACTTTTCTGTCTACTTCTCACTTTCCCTCTGAAATTACCTTCTATTTACTTTGTATGTATCTTTTATATACACAGTCATTTACATATTCTCTCCATCATTAAAATGTCTGCTCATCGATGACAGAGACCACAAATTTATCTTTCTTTTTTTCCCCAGTTAGCATATTGCCTAGAATGTACTAAGTGCCTAATAAAAATGCTCATTGACTGACTGGAATTTGGATAACTCTTGACAAGTGCCATCTGTCATATAGCTGCTAATGCTATCTCATTCTCTTGTCCCAACTTTCTTTAGCCACATTAATTCTCTTGTCAACCCAAGTTTGACCTCACCCCCAAGAGACCTCACACTACTCTGAGACTGAGGACAAATAGTGAAAGTGAAGTTCTGGAGCCCCTGCCACAATGTATTATTTCAAGAACCTCCATTTTAGGACTCACATAAGAAAAATCCTGGGGTACTCTCTTCAACGTCTGCTTTTCTCTTACCTCTATGCCATCCCCTCATTTGGAATTTTGATGCAGTGGAAAGAGACTAAGGTTTTGGGTCAGACACATCAAAGTAACATAGTAGTTAGAGTGCTGCTAGACTTGGAGTCACAGATACTTGTTGGAATTCTACTCATTTAGTTGCTTATTGTGTGATCTGGGCAAATTACTTAACCTTTGCCAGCCTCAGTTTCTTCAACTTTAAAATGGGTACAATAATAGCATCTACATTGCAGAGTTGCTATGAGTTTCACATGAGGTAACGTGTAAAACATTTTCCAAACCTTAAAGCACTACAGAACGGCTAGCTATTATTATTGTTACTATCTTATTTCAAATATTTGTCTTGACTCTAGTTTTTTGTGAAGTAACCTTAGTTTCTTCATCTTAAGATGAGAAGTATGGGCTAGATGGAGTATAAACTCCGTCCCTGACTTTAATTTACCACCATAGTAGAAGTAGTATGTTCATAAAGGCTTAATTTTTTTGTACTTCACAAGTAGAAGACAATATGATAGCACCTAACAGAGGGCTTGCTTAGCAAACACTTATGGGTTTTAATACCACATGAAGTGAAGAACACTGTCGATGTGCAAGTAAGAATAGAACTAAGGCCAGGAATTTATACAATATAAAATGTTGAGTGAAGACAGAATATCTCAGGAATAATATCCTTGAGGGTCCCTAAGACAAGAGTCATTTAGATAAAGGATGGGGTTGGGATTCTGCAGAGAAGCATCCTTCAGGTCAAGTCTAGGAATAAGTTTCTATGAGTGACAGAAAAACAGTATAATGTTAACCATCAGAGAATATAGGTAATAATGCAGGAGGTTTGAGGATAGGGCCCTTTTTGGCTGTGAACCTCCTGGTTCTATTCTCATTTGTACGTCAATAGACTAGTCACTATTGCCTACTCTTTCAGACTTAGCCCTCCTTCACAATCAAGCACTAGAAAAGGAGAAAAAAAGATAAGTGATGATACTTTACTATTCTAGGACTCTTTTATTTTATTATCAAGATATGGACACTTAGCAGCACTTGCAGACCTGCTTCCAGTCTTTGTTTTTTTGACCCTTTTCTGGATCATATGAAGTGTAGTGGTAGGAGGGGATGGATGTTGCAGTATAAAAAGCTGATTCACTCCAAATTTTTCCTGTTTGACACGATGGTCTTGAAGTACCTACTTGACCTGTCTGGCCCATAATATTGGCCAGTGGGCAAAGACCATCCATACTATTGCATATACTTTACACCATGGGCTTCTCTTGTAAATATGCAGATTGATTTAATCTGGTTACAAAAATAATGCTCTTGCAAATATGTACTATGAGTGGGTGGAAGCCTATCCATGTGTTCATGCACACCGGATTTCTGTCACTAAAAAACTTTTAAGAAATTCATCCCTAGTTTCCCACTTAGTACAGACCGTGAGAGAGGCATAGATGTCACAAGTCAGATATGTAGATCCACATAAAATACTAAACCCAGAGCAACAATTCCACTGCTGCTACCATCCATAATTCTGGGAAGCTGGAAAATGAAAAATTTCTGATGTAAAAACACGCTTAGTCAAGATTTGTATGGAAAATGATCTTATGTTGTCATGGGCACTATCTTCTTAGAATGTTAGAAACAAAAAATATGGTCTAATACTACATAAGATTCTTTTGACCTACATGCTGAGAACACTAACTCATCCTTCTGGTTCATCAGGAACCTCCAATTTACACCTGAGGCTGTCCTAAATTACCTGAAGGGTTGGACTAATGAAATGGATTAGATCTGGTCATCAAAAGGCACCAGAAATTCTTCCCTAACCACCTCATACCCCCTGCCACAACTTCCAGTCAGAAGAATGGGTCTATATCTTCCATGGAAAAAATTCCCTTCAGTATTTCCTAAAGGAAGGCTTTGTTTCTGGTCCTACTGACCACTGACACTGAATGTCACTGTTAAAGCCATCTGAAGTGGACCCATGCATTAAAATCAAAAGAACTCACCTGCTCTTAGAACTGGACAACTCTCTCTTCTAAACTGTACTGCTGTTCCCCATAAGGTCTTAAGGAAAAGGGCTTTAGAACTTATCTGGCACTCCATAATATTTCCTTCACCCTCAAATTTCACTGGAGAATATCTGTTTATGGGAAGAAAATCAGGACACTTTAAAAAAATCTATTCTTGGCTGTGCTATCACTGCTCACCATGACTATTAACAGTGACCTATAGACTAAACTTCAAATTGAAGCATGATCTTGCCTGACTTTTGGGAACTCAACCCTAATCAATAAGATCTCTGTTGCTGCTTCCCACTGTCTCTGTCTTTAAATCTCTCCCTCATTCTATCACTTGCTCTCTTACTCTCTCACTCTTTGTCTATTATAAACATTTCATTATCTGACCTATCGAATGGACTGGTAACTTTTTTGAACCTACCCCAATTATATACCTTGACAACAAACCTCATCACTTTCTAAGCATGTTTAAATTTATTTGCTTATTATGAAAGTGAGCTCCCACTGTGGATCATGATACTGGAAAATGTCTAACTTTTCCTGATGTCCAACAGCTCTTCTCATTTCATGGCAGTAATACTTTGAATATCCAGTCAGCTCTTTCAATAGTTTTTATTCATTCCCTCCTCAGCTTACCCAGAGTATTGTAACATATTCAGATGTGTGGGCCTTTTCTCTTAGATTTACTATAGAAACCTGTATTTCTAACACCCCTTTTTAGAGACTCAACTCAAACTATAGCACCAATGTAGTACTAATGTAACTTTGTTTTTCTTTCCAACTCCTCCTCAATCATCTCTGATGACATTGGTGAACCTCAATGACCTACTACCTTAAATACCTTCAGGTTGCCACTCTGGAGGGAGTAAGGTATGAATAAAGAGAGGGTATGGCATATTTCAAATGCTACCTCCACCCCAGAACTTCCAATCTGATTCTGAATGATTTTACATCCTACAAGGGACATGGCTGTTTGCACATCATCTCCTTCATTAGACTGTGAGTTCCCTGAGGACAGGACTGTCTTTTATGTTCCTTTGTATCCTTAGTGCTTGGCACCATGCCTGGCAGATAACAGATCCTTAATAACTGCTTCTGGACTGGATCATTGTGCTCTTTACATGACCTTCTTCTGCTAGTCAAGCTTGACACCATCCTTCACCATTCAGTACCCTTGGATCTCCACTTCTATTTGGAGATAGAGGACCTTTATTGTTTTTGTGGATGAAACTCCTTCCATGGCATTGATATAGGATCTGCATAGGTTACTATATCTCTTCTCAGTTTTATATTCAAAAAGCCTTTTACTCTTTATACCTTGTAAGATCATTACAAACCATTTTCAATAACCTACTGGTAACTTGAAACTCCGCCTTCCATAAGCTCCTGATGTACTAAGACACCACACCTCTATGTTAGCCAACTTGATGAGGGACTTCTAAACTTTTTCACATTTCTGAAGATTATCCACAATAGCAATGGTGTCTCCAGATCAATGAACTCCAGATCAAGATTCCATCTCTTAGTGGATCTTTGCAGGCAACGAAATAGCTCTGGTTCTTTTCATCCTTTGTCAGGGCAGAACTGATATGGTTGTCAACACCTTCTGCTGCATCTTTCTCAGCAGTCAGGATTAATGGAGAACTATCTTCAAAATCTGAGACTTCCTGCTCTCTCTACATTGTATGGCAAATGAAGATAACATCTGGACATTGTTCCTTGGATTCCCTGACTTCAGCATTTCATAATGGCTCTGCAACCTTGTTTAAAGGTTAATCTTTATATTCATTAATGGTTAGTCTAAGGGTGTGAATAGAACTCTCTGCCATCCCAAGGCTAATGACAATATCCAGCTAGTCTCTTTACCTTATGCTCCAAGGACCTTAAGTGCTGACTCTGTATTTGCAGGGTTATTGGTGATAAATATAACTGAGTAAGGTTAAGGAAGTTCCAGTGGGTAGAGGTCTAGACAGAAGGATTTCTTTGATTTCCCCTATGTGAACATGAACCATCATCTACTTAAAGAAAACCACAGTCACATACACTTTTCAGAATCAGGGCTCACCTATTCCTCTGAGAAAAATAGTTTGCCCTGCTTTAATTGCAAAGCAAATAGTCTCCCTTACACTGCTTGCAAAACCCAGCACAGAGAGAAACAGTTGTCCTGCTCCATTTGCAAGGCCAACTGGAATCTAAAACAGTAAAAATATTCTCTTCTTTGGGGTGGAGATTCTCCTTTTTTAATTTTCCCATAGATACATGCTCTGGATTTAGGTATCATCTGATCTGAGCCCAAATTGTGAGTTGTGGTTCTTGCCAAGAGACACCTGATCATATCGGTAGAAAGCAAAAAAAGGATCTAGTAAATAAAGAGAGAATGTAAATGAGAGGGAGAGGGAGGGAGGGAGGAAGGGAGAGAGAGAGAGAGAGAGAGAGAGAGAGAGAGAGAGAGAGAGAGAGAGACAGAGAGACAGAGAGACAGAGAGACAGAGAGACAGAGAGACAGAGAGAGACAGAGACAGAGAGACAGAGACAGAGAAAGAGAGACATACAGAGACAGAGAGACAGAGACATATACAGAGACAGAAAGACTGAGAGGGACAGAGGCACAGAGAGAGACAGAAATAAGACAGTGACAGGCAGAAAAATAGGCATATGAGAAATGGACAGAAGGCATGGGTTTCAGAAAAGATTAGCTGTAGAGATGATCAGTTATTTAGAGGAGACAAACCACAATAAAATCCCCATTCACTGAGCTTCATTACATTAGAGTTACCTTCAACTCTTTGTTCTTTTCCTCATCCCCTTTTAACCTGGCCTATTTTCAGTCAGTTGCTATGTTTTATGGGTTCTTCTTACACAGCATCTCTCATGTCAGTCCCTTTATCTATACACACAAAGTCATGATCTTAGTCTGAGCTGCAATTTCCCATTGATTGGAGTATTATAATAGAATGGACTCTAGTCTTTCTGTATGTCTATTTCATCCTCCACACAGATGCCAAAGTAATTTTCCTAAAGCACAGGTCTGACCATGCCACTTTCCTACTCAAAAAGCTTCCATGGTTACCAGTTGGCTCTAGGACAAAATATAAAATTCTGTATCAGGCATTTAAAGCTTTCACAATATGACTTCAGCCTGCCTTTCTAGATTTATTGCATATTAACTCACCACTGCTCACCGTCCTGGCCAACTCATAATTTTTATTCTAGCCAAAGTGGACTCTTTGTTCTCTAAACTTGGCACTTGATCTCCCACATCTAGGCTTTGGCCCAAGCTAACCCCATTCCTGGAATGCATTTCCTCCTTGCCTCCACCTTTCAGAATCCAAAACATCCTTCAAGACTCAAATTATATGGCATCTCCTACTGAAAGCTTTTCCTGATAACTTTTATTCTCAATTTTCTCCATGTCCTCAAATTCTGATGCGCATATTTATCTGTTTATTGGGAAACATTCCTGAACAGTGTAATAAATTTGTAATAAATTTGTAGGGGGTAAAGTCAATTTGATTTTGTTATTTTTTTTTCAACCCTTCAGCAGGGGTAGAGAAATTTTATAGTGGAGACTTCCTAGGGATGAACTTTAAACTTTAGAAAGTATACTGTAGGGGAAGCTAGGTCGCTCAGTGAATAGAGCACCAGTCCTAGAGTCAGGAGGAACTGAGTTTAAATCTGGCCTCAGACACTTAACTAGCTAACAGACACTAACTTAGACACAAAAATTAGCTGTGTGACCTTGGGCAAGTCACATAACCCCAATTGCCCTCCAAAAAGCAAAAAAAAAAAAAAAGAATGTATAGTGTTCCCTCTATTGGCACATATCCTTTCCTTATCTTTATAAATCCTCCATGGACCCCAAACCTGGTGCAATAGCTTCCACACAGTTAGCACTTCAATATTGGCTGAACTGACTCAAATTGGCATATTTATCCAACATGAAAGGGAATTTCCTCTGATTCTATGAATATTTAGTAGATGCTGGTATGGCCCCCAGGATATTTGTTATCTCTCACTCTTACTATATGACTAATTCATTTTCCTTTCTAGGCCTGCATGTCCTTATGTCTTTTATAACACTTTCTTCATGTAAGTCGTCATTGGTCATAAACTGCAGCCTACTTACACCCACCGTGCAAGTCTGATTCTTTAGAGATTGTGATGCTCCATGATTCATAGCTCTATAACTTCACTAGGAAAATAATAGTCTGAAGACCATGGATTTTTGAAGTAGCAAGAAAACTTAGAATCATTAATTGCACATTTTAATTTTTTAAACAAGATCCATATCATTTAGTCCAATCTTTTCCTCTTCCTTTAAAATTTTGTTCCCAATTCAGTAATACCAGTACAGTATCCATACATAAATACAAACACACATATACACATACATATAAATACATATACATACATATATATGTATATGTATGTACTTTTGTCGTTTTTTTCAGTCATGTTACAGCTCTTTGTGACCTCATTTGGGTTTTTTTTGGCAAAGGTACTGTAGTGGTTTGCCATTTCTTTCTCCAGCTCATTTTATTGATGACTTTCCCAAGTTCACACAGATAGTAAATATCTGAGGCCAGATTTGAACTCAGGAAGATGAATATTGCTAATTCTAGGCTCAGCACTCTTTCCACTGAGCCTCCTAGCTGCCTCTCTCTCTGTCTCTCTGTATATATAGTATATACTACATATGTTACATATCTATACATATATATGTACATATATAGTTGATATATTTATGTATATATGTATACACACATAATGTGTATGTGTGGGAATGATATTATAAGAGATGATGGGATGGTTACATGGCAAGAGCAAGAGATGTCAGATAGCTCACTAGAGTGATAACCTTACAATGTTTGGAGAAATCAAGGAAGGCCTCAAGTTTATTGGGTGGACTTCTTGTGGTAAAATCCTAGGACATGGACAAGAGTCATACAGGATGGATAGATGTTGATGTGTTTCAATCCATTTTGTTGGAGGGAACTCCCACTGATAAGATTATAAATCAGTTTGAGTGTTTCAGTATGTTTCCGACTCAATTAAATAGCAATATTTGTGCAATGCCTGTTTATCCATTTTATTTTTCAAGTGTGGATGACTACAATATCTTTTGAATATATCTGTATATAATTTAAGGAGTTATATAGTTCCCTAGTGCTTGATCTAATTATTGCGTCACAATAAGCCAACAATGATGTCTGGAGGAACTTCCTATAGAAAACAAATTATTCTTCAATTTATATTTTCAACCTCTATCTTTGGAAGGAACTTGCAAATCAATAAGAATAGGGATTCATTTGAATATTGACTTTCATATATACTCCCACAGTAGAATAGTTGAGTGCAGGGGCTTTTTTGTTTTTGTATTCATGGACCCAGGCCTTAGACTGATGCCTGTAACATGGTAGATGCTTAGCAAATGTTTTTTTTTTTTTTCCCAAATGCTTTATTGACTTTTGGTTTACATCATTCATTTCCGCCAGATTTTGAGTTACAAATTTCCTCCCGTTTTTCCCCTACCCACTGTCCCAAAATAGGAGTCCCACAGGATATCCCCTCCTCCAATCTGCTCTCTCCCCTATTTCCCCTATACCCCCTTTGACTTTTCCAGTAGGGCATGGTGGATCTCCATGCCCCAGTGCCTGTATATCTTATTTCCCATTTACATGCAAAATTGTATTAATAATAGTATATATATTTAAACATTTGGTTTTAAAACTTTGAATTCCAGATTTATTCCCTTCTTCCCTTGTCACCCACCCTTACTGGGAAGATAAGCAATTCAATATAGGTTGTACATGTGTAGCTAATGCAAAACATTACCATAGAAGAAATATTGTAAAAGACTGATTATATTTCCTTCACTCCTATTCCACTTCCCACTTGTTCTATTCTCTACTTTGATCCTGTCCCTTTTCAAAAGTGGGTGCATCCAACTTCCCTCCACCCAAGCCTGACCTCCCTTCCATCATCCCCCCTCTTATCCCCTTCCCCCCCTACTCTCCTGTCATGTGAGATACCCTATTTAATGTGTGTCATTCCCTCCCTGAGTGAAATTCAATGAGAACAAGGTTGACCCATTCTCTTTTGCATTCCTGTTCTTCCCATCCATTGTAGCAATTTTCCCTTGCCTCTTCTATATGAGATACTTTATCCCATTCTGTCTCTCCCTATCTCCTCTCATTATATTCCTCCCTCATTTCTTAATTTCACCTTATAAGTATCATCTCTTCACATTAGATTGGTCCTGTATCCTTTATCAATGAATATCTGTAAACATATATACACACATTCACATATGTATTCATATGCCCATATACCCTCTAATATAGATTATATATATATGAATGTGTGTATATATATATGAATGTGTGTATATATGTGTATATATATACATACATACATACATACATACATATATATATATGTATGTATATATATATATATATATTCCCTTCAACTATTTTCATACTGAGAAAAGTTTCATCAGTTATAGTTTTTCCATGTAGGAATGTAGATAGTTCAGCTTTGTTAAGTTCATTATGATTTCTTTTCCCTGCTTACCTTCTCATGCTTCTCTTGCTTCTTGTATGTAAATGTCAAATTTTCTATTCAACTCTGGTTTTTTCATCAAAAATACTTGAAAGTCCTCTATTCTACTGGATTACCATATTTTCCCCTGAAACATGACATTCAGTTTTGCTGGGTAGGTGATTCTTGATCTTTATATATATATATATATTTGAAACATTTAATGTTAAGACCTCAAATTTCAGATCCATTTCCTTCCTCCCTTGTCACCCATTCCCTCTGGGGAGATAAGTAATTCAGTATATGTTGTACATGTCTAGCTATGCAAAACATTATCATAGTAGATATATTGTACAAGGCTGCTTATATTTCCCTCCCACTCATCCCACCCCCCCACCTGGTCCATACCCTACATGATCCTGTCCCTCTTCTATAGTGGGTACTTCCAACCTCCCCTCCCCCCAAGGATACCCTCCCATCTATGTGTAGATAAATCTGGAAACTGCCTCAGCTGCTGGTCCCTCCAGCCAGCAACTGGTAAGGCTCGCCCTGCAGCTAAAACCTCTGGCTCCAGCCAGGATGCTGGGCTGGCTGATTCCTGCTACCTGCCAGGCTCTCCTCAGTGGGAGGCTAGTTTCTCTGTGTCGTTTTGTGTGTTCTATAGCTCCAAAGTCTGTTTAGAGTCCCCTTTTACATAAATTGGGGAAGGTGGAAGTGGAGCCACGGGGAAGTCCTGTTTCTACTCCACCATCTCGACTCCACCCCGCAAATGTTTGTTGAATTAAATTGAACTTTAACTTGGTCTGTTTCCTTTTAGGTATTTTGAGATTTGTATCCTTTATGGGTGTTGTTGTTCAGTTGTGTCTTGGTCTTTGTGACCCATTTGAGGTTTTCTTGACAGTGATGCAGGAGTGGTTTGCTATTTCCTTCTCCAGCTCATTTTATAGATGAGGAACTGAGGCAAACAAGGTTAAGTGACTTACCTAGCATCCATAGCTAGTAAATGTCTGAGGCCAGATTTGAACTCAGGAAGATGAGTCTTCTGACTTCAGGTCCTGTCCCATCCTTTTGGGTATAAGCTGGTATAGTTAAAATTATATAAAATGGCAATACAACAAGGAGGACTTCCTGAATTCCTCAGGAATCTGTGAAATCATATAAAATGTTAGACCTTTGAATATATAATTTAATAATGAAAAAATCATTCAATCTCAGTAAGACAAAAAAAAACAGTTATGCAGATGTCAAGGCCTGAATCTATAATTTCTACATTTCCTGGTTTATCTCTGTTTCAATTGCCAATGATAATATCTCATTTTATTAATTACTCTTAATATGCAGAAGAGAAAGAAAGCATTTATCTTTGTAGAAGATACTTTAAAAATACAAATTGGCTTACATTTTTGTCTTCTTGATAAGGAATTTCATACTTTATTTTCCTGTAACTGTTAAAATTCAGTTTTTGAAACATCTACTAGCAGGCAAATTGCTGTGATAAACACATGTACTTTTATACATAATATATCCAACATTAAGGCACTGCATTAGGTGCTATGATGGATAAAGAGTTGAATAAGACATGGTTCAACCCTTTAGGAGTTTTTAATCTGGTTGCTATCATTACTGTTTAACCTCAGTTAAATTTAAATTAAATTGAATCAAGTAGATGTACCACTGCTTAAATATTTTCCCATAGAAGAGTGACTTTTTTCGAGTGAAGAGACTTATTCTTTTGATTTCCATGGAAACAGAACTTCTATTGAACAGTGGCAATGAGGATTATTTATAAGACTCTTGATCTTAGCTCACCTGTCCACTTTCCTTCATGCACACAAATTACCTTAAGAGAAAATAATAGCCATGAATATCTACATGGTTTCCAATGACCTTTTTGTAGGTTATGTTTTGATCTTTAATTCAATAGAATAATTTAAAGTCCTATCAATAGTTATGACAGGAAGAGTTTTATGGAGCTTTTATTAAATGTTTGAGTTATAAGAATTTAATACCAATGGTTTTCCAGTATGTAACAGAACTTTTCTAGAAATCAGTGAGGTATACTGGATAAGACCCTTGATTGAGAAACAGGAAATTTGGATTCTAGTCTAAGCTTTGCTTCTGTATGACCTTTGGTAAAACATTTCTGTTCTTGGGGTTTCAGTATTTTTATTTTTAAAATGTGGTGGGACACTTACTAAATGATCTATAAATTCTGTTCAAGCTTTATCGTGCTAAAACTTTAGTCCATAATATCTAAAATTTTCATGCTATACTTTCCTCACAAGGCAGTGAAGAAGCACAGTGGATAGAGTTCTGGGTCTCTAATCAGGAAGACCCTGAATACAAGTCCTGCCTCAGATACTTATAACTGTATGATCCTAAGTAAACCTGGGTAAGTCATTTAACCACTGTCTTATTCAGTTTCTTCAACTATAATGTGGGGATAATAATAACACCTATTTCACAAGGTTTTTATGAGGATTAATGAGATGGCTTATGTAAAGTGCTTGGAAAACTTTAAAGCACAATATAAATGCTAGATATTAATAGCAATTATTTTAAGCATCTTTATGGCTATGGCTATTTATTCTGTCTACTGAAGTGTCCTAACATTTTGACATTTTGATGTAGTGCAATAGCTTCCTTACTTGTTTGTGATATCCTTTTTTAAACAGAATTTCATTTTTCAGTTTTCATTTATTTTGTTTTTTAATCTGAACCTTTTACTATCCTTTTCTCCAAGTGAACAAATTAAAATATAACAAAACACCACCACCAGTAACACCAGTACCACCACCTCCAACAAAACCCCCCCCATTGCCAGTCTACAACATTCAACAAAATAAGTCCCTCCATTTGTTCATTTGCGAAATATATATATATATTTGTAAATGTTAAGTAAAGTATAGCCCTGGCAGGAGGTGTGTGGTGTTTTAATCTTTATTCTTTCTTACTTGTAGTTATCATGTTGATTATAGTCCTATTGTTCTCTTTACATATATTACTATCTTCATTTCTATAGAAATACATATCAATATATAATTATTGTTATTATTGCTATTTGTTATATCTATATTTATTATTATTGTTGTTGTTGTTATATGATTATCAACCAGGTTGAGTCACCTGAAAATAGTGATGAAAAATAATGCTTTTTCTACCTCCAGGAAGAGGTTTGGGATGCATGATACATTTTCCCAAATGCAAACTTAGTCACTCTGTTCTTCCTAGCTCTGAGTCCAGTTCATTGTCCTCTAAGGTATATTTATTTATTTCATATTTTTATAACATTTTAATTTAAAGTTTTGAGTTCTAAATCCTATCCTTTCCTCCCTCCCCTCTCCTCTCCTCCCTTCCTGGTAAACAATCAGATATAGGTTATACATTTAAAATTATTTAAAGCATATGTCCCTATTTTATTATTTAAATAATTTTCAATTTATATAAATACATTTACAATTATGTAAAACATGTCCATATTAGCCATTTTGTAAAAAATTATTCAAATAAAAGGATAAAAGAAAGAAAGGAAATGAAAAAATAGTATATTTCAGGCTATATTAAAACAATATCTGTTCTTTCTCTGGAGAAAGATAGTATGCTTCATCATTGGGATTGTCTTGGATCATTGTATTTATGCAAATAGCAAAGTCACTCATTGTTCTTTATCGAACAATATTGTGTTACTATATACAACATTTTTCTGGTTCTGTTCACTTCTCTGTGCATTAGCTCATGTAAGTCTTTCCAGGTTTTTCTGAAATCATCCTGCTTGTTGTTTCTTATGACACAATAATATGCAGTTACAATCATATGCCACAGCTTATTTAGCCACTCCCCAGTTGATGGGCATCCCTTTGATTACCCAATGCTTTGTCACCAAAAAAAAGTTCATATAAATATTTTTGTACAAATAGGTCCTTTCCCCCTTTTTGGGATATCTTTGGAATATAGAACAATCAGTGACATCGCTGGATCACATTTTGCAGCCCTTTGCACATAGTTCCAAATTACTTTCCAGAATGGTTGAATCAGTTCACAACTTCATCAGCAGTGCATTAGTGTCCCAATTTTCCCATAAGCCCTCCAACATCCAAGTTTTTTTTTTTTTCATATTAGCCAATATGATAGTTGTGAGGTGGAACCTCAGACTTGTTTTAATTTGCAATTCTCTAATCAATAGTGATTTAGAGGTTTTTTTCATATGACTATAGATAGCTTTGATTTCTTTGTCTGAAAACTGCCTTGTTTTGATCATTCTTTGACCATTTATCAATTGGAGAATGACTTATATTTTTATTAATTTGCCTCAATTCTCTATATATTTGAGAAATGAGGCCTTTATCAGAGATAATTTGTTGCAAAAAAATCTCCCAATTATCTGCTTTCATTATAATTTTGGTTGCATGGTTTTGTTTGTGCAAAAAACTTTTAAATTTCATATAACCAAAATTATTTTATATTTTGTAATGCTTCTATATCTTCCTTTGTCCTAAATTATACCCTTATCCATAAGTCTGAAAAACTATCCCATGCTCTCTTAATTTGCTTATGGTATCATGTGTAAATTAATGTGTAAATCATGTACCCATTTTAACATTATCTTGGTATAATGTGTGAGTTGTTGGTCTATACCTAATTTCTGCCATACTGTTTTCCAGTTTCCCCAGCATATTTTGTCAATGAATTTTTGTTCCCAAAGCTTGGATCTTTGGGGTCAATATATAGTAGATTA
This sequence comes from Gymnobelideus leadbeateri, assembly GCA_011680675.1. NCBI lineage: Eukaryota > Metazoa > Chordata > Mammalia > Diprotodontia > Petauridae > Gymnobelideus > Gymnobelideus leadbeateri. The sequence goes on along the minus strand of WOXC01010333.1, from coordinate 98,140 downwards.
GTATGATCATTTGCTATAACTTAATTGCTACCTAATCTATTCCACTGATCTATCACTTTAATTCTTAACCGATACCAGATTGTTTTGATAAATACTACTTTATGATACAGTTTGAGATCTGGTATGGCTTAGACCACTTTCTTTTTCATTTCCCCTGCAATGATTCTCTTAATATCCTTGAGCTTTTTCTTTTTGTCCCAAATGAGTTATTATTTTTTCTAGATCAAAAAATTTTTTTGATAATTTGACTGTTATGGCACTGAATAAATAGATTAATTTAGACAGAATTTTCATTTTATTATATTGGCTCAGCCCATCCATGAGTAATCAATATTCTTCCAGTTGTTTAGATCTGAATTTATTTGTGTGCAAACTGTTTCATAATTGTGTTTGTATAGTTCCTGGGTGTGTCTTAGCAGGCATACTCCTAAATATTTTATATTATCTACAATTATCTTAAATGGAATTTCTCTTATCTCTTGCTTCTGGACTTTGATGGTAATATATAGAAATGTTGATGATTTATGTTTATTTTATATCCTGCAACTTTGTTAAAATTATTAATAATTTCAAGTAGTTTTTTACTTGATTCTCCAGGATTCTCTAAGTATACCATTATGTAACCTGCAAAGGATGATGCCTTTGTTTCTTCGTTGTCTATTCTAATTCCTTTACTTTCTTTTTCTTCTCTTATTTCTAAAGCTGTATTTTGTCAAAGGTTTTTTCAGCATCTATTGATATAATCATATGATTTCTGTTGGTTTTGTTATGGATATGCTCAATTATGTTGATAGTTTTCCTAATATTGAACCAGTCCTGAATTTCTGTTATAAATCCCACTTGGTCACAGTGTACTATCCTCATGATAAGTTGCTGTAACCACTTTGCTAACATTTGATTTAAACTTTTTGCATCAATATTCATTAGGAAAATTGGTTCATAATCTTCTTTCTCTGTTTTGGCTTCTCCTGGTTTAGGTATCAGCAACATATTTGTATTAGAAAAGTAGTTTGGTAGGACACTTTTTTAAACCTATTTTTTCCAAATAGTTTATATGGAATTGGGATTAATTGTTCTTTAAATGTTTGGTAGAATTCACTTATAAATCCATCTGGCCCTAGAGATTTTTTCTTAGGGAGTTCATTGATTGCTTGTTTAATTTCTTTTACTGAAATGGTGTTATTTAAGTATTTTATTTCCTCTTCTGTTAGTGTGGGCAATTTATATTTTTATAAATATTCATACATTTCATTTAGATTGTCAAATTTATTGGCATATAATTGGAAAAAACAGCTCCTAAAATTGTCTTAATTTCCTCTTCATTGTTGCTGAATTCAGCTTTCATTTTTGATATTGGTAGTTTGGTTTTCTTTTTAAAATTAAATTAATAAAAGGTTTATCTATTTTATTTTATTTTCATAAAACCAGCTTCTAGTTTTATTTATTAGTTCAATTGTTTTCTTACTTTTAATTTTATTAATTTCTACTTTGATTTTCAGGATTTCCAGTTTGTTGTTTTTAATTTCTTGTTTTCCTCTCTCTTCTTTAGTTGCCTGCCCAATTCATTAACCTGCTCTTTCTCCATTTTATTGAAGTAAGAAATTAGAGATATAAAATTTCCCTAAGTTAAGCTTTGACTGCATCCCACACATTTTTATATGTTTTCTCTTTGTCATTTTCTTTAATGAAATTATAGGTTGTTTCTATGATTTTTTTCTCTGACCCACTTATTTTTATAATTAGATTACTTAATTTACAATTATTTTTAATGTCTTTCCATTGTCCATTATTGAATATAGTGTGTATTGCACTATGATCTGAAAAAGATGCATTTATTATTTCTGCTTTTCTGCATTTCTTTGTGAGATTTTTATGTCCTAATACATGGTCATTTTTTGTGTGTGTAGCTACCATGTACTGCTGAGAAAAAGGTATATTCCTTTTTATTCCCATTCAATTTTCTCTAGAGATCTATCATATCTAACTTTTCCAGAATTTTATTTACCTCCTTAACTTTTTTCTTATTTATTTTTGGTTAGATTCATCTAGTTCTGAGAGGGGAAAATAGTGTGGTTTTGTTATATATTTCCTCTTGAAACTCATTCAACTTCACCTTCAAAAATTTAGATGCTATACCATTAGTTGCACGTATATTTAGTATTGATATGACTTCATTGCCTATGGTGTTCTCAGCAAGATATCTCTTTTTTATCTTCCTTATCCCTTTTAATTAGATCTATATTTGCTTTTGCTTTGTCTGAAATCATTATTGCTACCCTTGCTTTCTGCTTCACTTGGAACATAATAGATTCTTCTCCAGTCCCTTACCTTTACCCTCTGTGTATCTCTCTGCTTCACTTGTGTTTCTTATAAACAAATGCATTGTAGGATTCTCATTTTTAATCCCTTCTGTTATCCAATTTCATTTCATGGGTGAGTTCATCCTTTTCATATTTATAACTATGATAACTAACTGTGTATTTCCCCTCATTTATCTTCCTCTCTCTCTCCTACCCATTACTCTTTCCATCCTCAAATGTGCTTTATTTCTAATCACTGCCTCCCCCAATCTTCCCTCCTTTTTTTATCAGTCCCCCTTCTCCTTTCCATTAGCCCCATGCCTTTTTACTTCCTTATAGGGTAAGAAAGATTTCTGTATCCAAATGTTGTATATATTATTTTCTCTTTGAGTCAATTTTGACAAGAGTTAAGGTTTAAATTTTGCCTACCATCCTCCCATTTTCCCCTCCATTATAATACTCTTTCATGCCTCTTTTATGTGGGATAATTTACCCCATTCAGTCTCCTCCCTCCTTCTTCCAGTGCAATTTTCTTTCTCATTACTTTATTATTATTTTTGTTATCATTTCATAAAATTCACCATATATCCACAACCTCTGTCTACATATACTCATTCTAATTGCTTTTATAGTAATAAAGTTATTAATAGTTACAAATATTATCTTACCATATAGAAATATAAATAGTTTAACCTTACTGAATTTCCTTTATTTTCTATTTCTTGTTTCTTTTTTACCTTTTTATGTTTCCCTTGAGCCTTGTATTTGGGGGTCAAAATTTTTATTCAGCTCTGGTCTTTTAATTAGGAATGCTTGGAAGTTCTGTATTATGTTAAATATCCATTCCCTGCCCCCCCCCAAAAAAAAAAAGGTTGCATTGAATTTGGCTGGGTAGGTGATTCTTCATTGTAATCTTAACTTCTCTTTCCTCCAGAATATTATCTTCTAAGCCCTCTTGATGGACTCCTAATAAAGCTGCCTTCAGTCCCAATATTCTAACTTCATTGTAGGCCCCTACCTAGATCCCCTGCCAATTTCCTAACTTTTTCATATATGCCTCACTGCTCACTGGCACAACAGGTGTGTCCATCAACTCTTAGTTCCCACAGAAACAGCAAGTATCTTCATGTTATAGGAACCCAGCTACTGCCTCTACCTAGTCACTCCCCCAGACATACTCCCATGGAAACAGGTGTGTTTTTGTACTCAGCAACAATCACATCATCCATGTAGCCCAAGACAGGACCACAATACCTATTTATCTTGACCAGACAGAACCACAATAGCTAGCCAATTGGAGGGTAGCATGACCAGAATATTTAACCACCAAACCATAGATAGGACCCTTCCTCTGTTACGTAATCCCTTAACAAACCCTCCTCCCTTTTAAATATTCATGATTTTTGTTATGTAATTGCATCTTTACCATATAAAAATACATCTTGCTTTCTCTGAAGTTGGTGGTTCCTCTTGGAATTTAACCCACTTCATGAGAGGCTTCAATCTCGATAAATGCCAATTTGAATTAGAAGTGGCCTGACTCAATTCTTTGAGATGTTTCCACCACAACACATCATGAAACCCCAACAGTTTTTGGGTGGGCAGATCCCCCACCATAACACTTTTGTTCTTTAATGTGGAAGTTGCCAAATCCTGTGTAATCCTGACAGTAGCTCCCTGATATTTGAATTGTTTCTTTTTGGCTGCTTACCATACATTCTTATTGATCTGTGAGTTCTGGAATATGGCTATGATGTTCCTGGGAGTTTTCACTTTGAGATCTTTTTCAGGTGGTGATCAGTGGATTCTTTCAATTTCTATTTTGACCCCTGGTTCTAATCTATCAGTGCAGTTTTCTTTGATAATTACTTGAAAGATACTGTCCAAACATTTTTTTCTTGATTTTTAGCTTTCAGATAGTCCAATAATTCTTATATTATCTCTCCTGGATCCATTATCTAGGTCAGTTATTTTTCCTTTAAATAACAATTTATTTTTCCAATTACATATGAAGACATATTTTAACATTCATTTTATATAAGATTTTGAGTTCCAAATCTCCCTCATTCTGTCCCCTCCTCCTTCCCTAAGATTGTAAGCAATTTGATATAGATGATATATGTGCAATCCTGTAAAACATATTTCCATATTAGTCATGTTGTGAAAGAAGAAACAGAATAAAAGAAAAGCATCCAACAAAATCCTGTCTTCTAAGGCTACTTTCAGCATTATCATTTTATGACTAAGGGAGTATCCCTGTCTGAGTTCGTGTATTCTGACATCAGATGTCTTGGTTCATATGCCTGCTAAAAAATAGCCATAGCAGTTAGTCACTTGATGGTATGGACTAACAGCATGGAGATGCTAAAATAAAAGTCATTGTGAAGGAACAGTGGGGATGCATGACAAATCATCCAGTTTCCTGATCTGAGGCTGGGCTGAAAGCACCATTCAGCTTTTGTGACAATCTTAGTTCGGGATCTTTTCAAGTAATGCTTAGACCATAGATTCCTAGATTGTCTCTTTCTCCCTGCCTTCTCCCCTTCCCCCACCTCCACCTTCATACTCCTTTAGCTTCTCTCTCCTTTAATCCTACACAGGCTGCCAATTTAATCTTTCCAATGAACTAGAAAGAAATCCCCTTTCCTTACCCAAATGTAGTGCGTTTGGACATAATCAGTAATTTAACACCACCCAGAAATGGTTCTTCTGGGGCTTTCTGGAATTGCCCCAGGCTCTCATGGCCACTCTAAGAATATTTTTTCTCCTCAGATCTAATCAAACAAGATAATCTAAGTTTTAAGTTGAGTTGCTGTCTTTTCTTCAAACTGATAAATCAGAGAAGAAATTAAACAAAGTAGCCATCTAGTCACTGTGTGAACTTCTCTAGAGATAGTAAGTTATCTAGTGAAGCAGCCCAATAAATTATTGGTCAGTTTTTGTCATTAGGAATTTCTTTCTCATAGTGAGTCAAAACCTGACTCATCATTTTCCATAATTTGTTTTAGTTATGTCCTATGAGGTGAAGCAAAGTAAGTCTAATGCCTCTTCCACGTGATCCTACAAATATCTGAAGTCATGATAATTCTCTTCCCTCAGATATCCGCTTCACTACTATGATGATTTACATTTCCTTCCAACAATTTTCTAATGACAGTCCTTTCTCATAATTATGTCTCCCTCCTGGATATGACCATCACTTGTCTTTATACTCCCTAAGAAACCCCTAATGTCAACACAGTATTCCAGAGGTGGCCTAATCAGGGCAGAAGAACCTCCTTTGTCCTGGATACTGCTTCTCTTTATGTAGTTTAATATTATATTAGCTTTTTTTGGTGGTCACATAACACTCTTGACACCTATTGAGCTTAGAACTTTGAGGTCAATTTAATAGAAAATTAGCACACTTCAAAACATAGGAACATAGAGTCTATGTCAAATAGTATAATCAAGATCTTTCCTCACATAATGATATAGTCTGACTAATCTAATTTTCTACTAAATTCTTCTTCTTCTTCTTCCTCTTCTTCTTCTTCTTCTTCTTCTTCTTCTTCTTCTCCTTCTCCTCCTCCTCCTCCTCCTCCTCCTCCTCCTCCTCCTCCTCCTCCTCCTCCTCCTTCTTCTTCTTCTTCTTCTTCTTCTTCTTCTTCTTCTTCTTCTTCTTCTTCTTCTTCTTCTTCTACTACTACCACTACTACTACCCCACTATTTTATTAATTTTCATTAATCTACATTTTCACATGATTTTTAAAATGTTATTCTGAATTTAACAAAAGAGAAAGTTTCAATTTACTAAGTAGAGCAGGAAAGAGTATTTTATATAAAATGTGAATCTCTTATATTTAGTGTACCCTTAAAAAAGTATGCAATAAATTTAACAAAGCTCTTCCTGCTTATCTTTCTCTCCTTCTGTATTTCCTTTAGTGGTTTTATGTGCACTAAAAAAACACTTCAGTGACACTTTTCTTTCTTCTCTTCCTTAACACTATCTCTATCTCTCATCTCCCATCCCATGAGAGCTTTCCATCAAATAAAAATAAAACTCCCTTTTTAATAAGTATGCAGTTTATAAAAAGACGTTTCCATACCTCAAAATATGCATCTCATTCTGCACCCTGAGCTGTTACTCTTCTGGGAAGCATGTATCCCCATCAGTCCTTTAGACACATAGTTAGTCATTTCTGCAAGATTTTTAATGCCATTTCCCCTATATCATTCATTTTTTTTTTGGAGGGGATAAGTGAGATGCCCAAGGTCACATGGCCAGTTTTTGTGTTAAATGTCTAAGGTGAGATTTGAACTCATGTCCTCCTGACTCCAGGGCTGGTGCTCTATTTGGTGTGCTGCCTCGACACCCCCAATATCATCCATTCTTAACAAAAAAATAAAATTAGTTTTTAACATTGACTTCTGTAGGATTTTAAGTTCTAAAATTTTCCTCCTCTCTCCTCTCCTCCCTCCCAAAGATGACATGCAAATCTAATATAGGCTGTCCATGTACATTCATATCAAACATATTTCCATGTTGTGAATGAAAAATCAGAACAAAAGGGGAAAACTACAAGAAAGAAAAAAACAACACAAAAAAAATGCTTCTATCTGCATTCAGACTCCAAAGTTCTTTCTCTGGATGTGGATAGGACTTTCCATCATGAGTCTTTTGGAATGATCTTAGATCAAAGGATTGCTAAGAAGAGCTAAAAAGATGGTCATTGCACAATATTGCTATTACTGTGTACAATGTTTTAGTGGTTCTACTCACTTCACTCAGCATAAGTTCATGTATCAGGTTTTTCTGAAATCTGCCTGTTCCATTATTTCTCATTGCACAATAGTATTCCACTACATTCATATGCTACAACTTGTTCAGCCATTCCCCAAATGATGGGCATCCCCTTAATTCTAATGTGAGTTCTTTCCCCTTTTTTTATGATCTCTTTGCGATTCAGACCTAGTAGTAGTGTAGCTGGATCAAAGGGTATGCACATTTTATAGTCTTTTGGGCATAGTTGCAAATTGCTTTCCAGAATGGTTGGATCACCTTATGACTCTACCAACAATACATTAGTGTTCCAATTTTTCCACATCTCCAACATTGTTCATTTTCCTGTTTTGGCATGTTAGCTAAAGTGATAGGTATGAGGTGGTAACTCAGATTTGTTTTAATTTTTATTTCTCTAGTCAAAAGTGATTTAGAATTTTTTATGTGACAATAGCTAGTTTTAATTTGTTCATTTGAAAATTGCCTGTTTATATCCTTTGACCATTTATCAATTGGGGAATGTATTGTATTCTTATAAACTTGACTGTGTGCTCTCTATATTTTATAAATAAGGCTTTTATCAGAGACACTGGCAGTAAAAAATTGTTTTCCAGCTTTCTGCTTCCTTTCTAATTTGGGTAGCATGGTTTTGTTTGCACAAAACCTTTTAATTTTAATGTAATCAAAATTATCCATTTTGCATTTTACAATGTTCTCTATTGCTTGGTCATATTTTTTTTTCCATTCTCCATAGATCTGACAGGTAAACTATTCCTTACTCTTCTAATTTCTTATAGTATCACCCTTTATGTTTAAATCACATACTCATTTTGACTTTATCTTGTTATATAGGGTAAGATGTTAGTCTAGGCCTAGTTTCTGTCATATTATTTTCCAGTTTTCCCTGCACTTTTTGTCAATTAGTGAGTTCTTATCCCAGAAACTGGAGTCTTTGGGTTTATCAAATAGTAGATTACTTTAGTCATTGACCACTGTGTCTTGTGTATCTAACCTGTTCCACTGATTCACCACTCTATTTTAAATATTGCTGCTTTATAATATAGTTTTAGATCTAGAACATCTAGGCCACCTTCCCTTGCTTTTCTTTTCATGAATTCCCTTGTTATTCTGGACCTTTTGTTCTTCCAGATGAATTTTGTTATTATTTTTTCTAGCTCTATACAATAATTTTTGGTAGTTTGATTGGTATGGCACTGAATAAGTAAATTAATTTAGGAAGAATTGGCACTTTTTATCATTATTAACTCAGGCTACCTTTGAGTAACTGATATTTTCCCAATTATATACATCTGACTTCGTGTAAAAAATATTTTGTAATTGTGTTCATATAGTTTCTAGGTTTGTCTTGGCAGGTAGAGTCTCAAATATTTTATGTTGTCTACAGTTACTTTAAATGGAATTTCTCCTTCTATATTTTTCTGCTGGGCTTTGCTAGTAATATATAGAAATGCTGATGATTAATGTAGGCTTATTTTATATCCTACAACTTTGCTAAAGGTATTAATTATTTCAAGAATGGTTTTAGTTGATTCTCTAGGATTCTCTAAGTATACCATCACATCATATGCAAAAAAGTGATAACTCTGTTTCTTTATTGCCTATTCTAATTTCTGCACCTACTTTTTCTTCTCTTGTTGTTAAAGCTAACATTTCAACATGATATTGAATAACAGACATCCTTGTTTTGCCCTTGATCTTATTAGGAATGCTTCTAGCTTATTATCCCCATTACATTTAATGCTTGCTGATGGTTTTAGATAGATGTTACTTATCATTTTAAGGAAGACTTCATTTATCCCTATGTTCTCTAGTTTTTTTTTTAATGAAAATGGGTTGTATTTTGTAAAAAAAACTTTTTCAGCATCTATTGAGATAATCATATTATTTCTGTTAATTTTGTTATTGATATGGTCAGTTATGCTGATAGTTTTCCTAATATTGAACCATCTCTGCATTTCTGGTATAAATCCCACCTGGTTGTACTGTATTATCCTCATGATAAATTGCTGTAATCTCTTTGCTAGTATTTTATTTTAAATTTTTTTCATCAATACTCAGTAGGGAAATTGGTCTATAATTTATTTTCTGTTTTTTGACTCTTCCCAGATCAAATATTAGCCCCATATTCATATCATAAAAATAATTTGGAGGACTCCTCCTTTGCCTACTTTTTTGAAATAGTTTACATAGTATTGGAGTTAATTGTTCTTTAAATGTTTGGCTAAATTCACTTTTAAATCCATTCAGTCCTGAAGATTTATCTTAGGGAGTTCATTCATGGCTTGTTCAAATTCTTTTTCTAAAAGGGTGTTGAATATTTTATTTCTTCTTCTGTTAATCTGGGTAATTTATGTTTTTGTTAATCCATTTCCTTTAAATCGTTAGATTTATTGGCATACAGTTGACCAAAATAGCTCCTAATTATTGTTTTAATTTCCTCTTCATTGATGGTAAACCCACATTTTTCATTTTTGATACTGGTAATTAGGTTTTATTTCTTTTTTTGAGTCCAATTAAGCAAAGGTTTATCTATTTTATTGGTTTTCTTATAAAACCAGCTCTTAGTTTATTCATTTTTCAATAGTTTTCTTAATTTCAATTTTATTAATCTCTCCTTTGGTTTTCAGGCTCTAATTCAGAATTAAATTAGAGATTTTTAATTTGTTCTTTTCCTAGTCTTTTTAGTTGCATGTCCAATCTATTAATTTTCTCTTTCTCTATTTTATTCATCTAAGTATTTAAGAATATAAAATTTGCCCTAAATTTTGGGCTTGAGATTTCATGTTCCTCTTTGGGTTTCAGATGTAGATGTATGAACAATGTTGTCCTCTTCTGAGTTTGTGTTTTAATCTTCCCTGTCACAATAAAAATCCTCTATGGTCAAGGTTCTTTTTTGCTTTGTGCTCATCTTGTTTGCCTATTTCCTGACTTTAAAGCTGAGCTCTTCCTGATGGACCACAGGGATCAGTGTCCCAAACTTCTTGTTCTGGGGGTCAAGGACTTGGTCACTAACTTTGTGCCCTGGGGCCTCAGTTGCTAGCAACTGGAGATTGTAGGCTGGCAGCTTATCTGGTGCTGAACTGGGGTCCTAGGGCTGGTGTCTGTCTTGTGCTGAGGTTGGGTGAAATAGGGCCAAAAACGAAATGGGGCCAAACCTCAGGAGATTATAGAATAACCTTGTTTTTCTTCATAACTTGTTTTTGCAAGGAATACATGTTTTCCCAACCCTAACCACAATGTCATGTTGACCTATAAGATCCGGGAACTGAGTTAACTGCCCCAACTGCCCCCCACCTGACATCTGTTTGCTCTCACCCCTCCCCTATAGCCCATGAAGTTGGCATCGAGCCTCTATCTCCAAGACTCAACTAAGTCTGCTAGCCAATCATTTCCCGCCAACTCCTTGTCTCTAAGACTTAGCTGAACTTACTAAGCCAATCAGTGAGCTCAATACTTTCTGCTTTCCCCTTATAATTGTATAAAAGAGCACCCGAGGAGACACTCGGGGTCCGCCATTCCTCTGTGTATGGTGGGACCCGGGTTCGAACTCGTAATAAATTTTTTCTTTTTCTTGCCTCAGTGGTCTCGGTTTGTCTATTATTCCACTCCACGTTTCATCTGGAGGCCCCAGCGAGATACTCGCCGCCCGGGAATTTGGACCTTAGGCTCTGCTCGGCGCCGGTAAGTCAGGCCTGACCCAAAATAATGTTTCTTTTTTGTTGATTCTGGTGTTTTTGGCTAGCAATTTCTGGAGTCTCATGAGCTTGGTTGGTTCGGGAAGGGCGGGACGCTGCCATTAACTTCCCGAACCCCGGCTGAAGGAGGTGACGACCCCTAAGGCCCTTGGTTTTAAGTTGATCAAATTGTGGGTTAGAGTCCCACTTGATCAACATTGGGTCAATCAAATTGTGGGTTAGAGTCCCACTTGATTGACATTAGGTAAGTTGATCAAATTGTGGGTTAGAGTCCCACTTGATTGACATTGGGTTAAATTAATTAAAGGAAGCGAATGATTGGAACTGTGCACAGATCTGTGGCGTGCCGTCTTTTATGTTTTAGTCTTGTCCTGTCCTTTCTGTCTTTCTGTGTTGTCGTTTTGGTCATTAATTTCATCATGGGTCAAGGGTCTTCCACAAGTGGCCCGAACACCCCTTTGAATTGCATTTTAAATAACTTTTCAGATTTTCAAAGACGGGCCTCGGGATATGGAGAATCCATGACCAAATTTAACCTTGAAAAATTTTGTTCTATAGACTGGCCGTCGTTTGAAGTCGGATGGCCACCAGAGGGTTCTCTGAGTCCAGTTGTCGCCCAAAGAGTTTTAGATGTAGTTTTAGGAAAACATGGCCACCCTGACCAGTCTCCCTATATAGAAATCTGGATGGATATATTATTAGAGAAACCCAAGTATTTGAGGGACTGCCAGAGAGGTTCCCCGTCTCCAAAGACAATACTCCTGGCAAAAACCAAGAAAGCAGACCCAAAAGAACTTAAGGCAGTCTTACAAAGCCACCCAGATTCTGACCCCCCACACCTTTCTCAGTCTAGAGCACGGCCAAGAGACTCCAACTCTCCTACACCGTCCGCCCCCCAAGTATATTCCCCTCCCCCTTATTCAGGATTAGTCACCTCTTCCCAGGATTCTCCTGTAAGCGTACCTCAGATATATCCACCTTTACCTGATTCCACCTTGGCTAGTCCTTCCCCTTCCCATACTCGGACAGGTACCCGTTTCGGCCAACCTCCGGCAAGTGGTCTTTTCCCTTTAAGGGAAGTCGGGGAAGTTAGTTCCACTGGCCGGCCACTCCGTGCTTATGTTCCTTTCACTACCTCTGACCTTTATAATTGGAAGAACCAGAACCCCCCTTTTTCCGTAGATCCAGAAGCTGTGGCTACGCTTTTAGAATCTGTGTTTTATACTCATCAACCCACATGGGATGATTGTCAGCAGCTTCTGAATACTCTTTTTACCAATGAGGAAAGGGAGAGAGTTAGAGCTGAGGGCAGAAAACAAGTGAGGGGACCTGATGGCGAGACAACGGCTGATCCAGAGAGGATTGAGGCCGTTTTTCCCTCCGCTAGGCCCCGCTGGGATCCCAACACAGCCCACGGGACTGAGGCCCTGTCCAGGTTTCACCAGGTTCTTTTGAGGGCTGTTCGGGCTGCGGCTCGGAAGCCCACTAATCTGAGTAAAGTTCATGAGACCAAGCAGGGTGCGGACGAGAGCCCCACGGCTTTCCTGGAGCGTTTGTACCAGGCTTATCGGACCTGGACTCCTATAGACCCTAAGGCTCCACAGAACCAACCCGCTGTGGTTCTCCAGTTCGTGGCCCAGTCAGCCCCAGACATTAGAAAGAAATTACAAAAATTAGAGGGTTTTGAAGGGAAGTCTCTCTCAGAACTTTTAGCTGTGGTTCAGAGAGTTTTTGACACCCGGGATGATCCCATCAAAACTGCCCGGGACCTCACACAAAAGATGGCTCAAGTCCTTTTAGCTCAAGAAACCAGAACTCAGCCAAAGTTGTGGAACCGGGAACCACATGCGAGACGGAGGATCGGGCCTGGGTTCGGACCCCAGTCTGGGCAGCGTAGCAGATTGACCGGAACTCAGTGCGTGTTTTGTAAAGAAGAAGGACACTGGAAACGTGAGTGCCCCAAACTTTTGCAAACAGCAGCTCCCAGGTCTAACATCCTGGTCGAGGAAGCTGAATAGGGGAGTCTAGGCTCTTCCAGCCCCCGGGAGCCAAGGCTAACACTCTCGGTAGGGGGTCGCTCCATTGATTTTCTTGTGGATACCGGGGCCACTCATTCGGTTGTTCAAAGTCCAGTGGGACCCCTTCTGAACGGAGAGGTCAGGATAGTAGGAGCCACTGGGAAATCAAAAGCTTATCCTTTGTCTCAAGGAAGACTTACAAACGCTGGTTTTAAAACAGTCACACATCCCTTTCTGGTTATTCCTGAATGTCCCGAGCCCCTCTTGGGCTGGGATCTCTTACATAAGTTACAGGCTACTATCTCTTTCGCAAAAAATGGCCAGTCCGAGGTGTCATTACGAGGCCAAGTTTTTATCACTGTACCGGCCAAAGATGAACACAGACTTTTTGAATCAGAAGACAGTCTAAATTCTCGTTCCTCTGAGCTCCTTGTGCGTTTCCAACATGAAATACCCGGTGTCTGGGCTGAAAGCAATCCTCCCGGGTTGGCGAAACACCGCCCTCCAGTGGTCGTGCAACTTTTGGGCTCAGCCACACCCGTTAGGGTTAAGCAATATACCATGACTCTGGCCGCTAGGACTGGGATCAAAATACACATAGATCGCCTCAGAGCCGCCGGCATTCTAGTGCCATGCAGCTCAGCGTGGAACACTCCCCTCCTCCCAGTCAAGAAGCCGGGTACGAACGATTACCGCCCAGTGCAAGACCTGAGGGAGGTCAACAAGAGGGTTGAGACCATACACCCCACTGTACCTAACCCATATACTCTGCTTAGTCTACTTCCTCCAGACCATAGATGGTACTCTGTTTTGGACTTAAAAGATGCCTTTTTCTCCTTACCTCTGGCTCCCGCTAGCCAGCATATTTTCGCTTTCGAATGGGAGGACCCAGTGGAGAAAGGGGGGATTAGCCAGCTGACCTGGACTAGACTTCCCCAGGGTTTCAAGAATTCCCCCACTTTGTTCGATGAGGCTTTGCATCAGGACCTTAAGACTTTCCGGGCTTCACACCCTTCTGAGACCCTCCTGCAGTATGTTGATGACCTCCTGGTCGCGTCCACGTCCCATGAGAAATGTTTGAAAACCACTCGGGACTTGCTACAGACCCTGGCTGACTTGGGGTACCGCGTATCGGCGAAGAAGGCCCAACTCTGTCTCCCTGAAGTCACTTATTTGGGGTTCGTCATCAAGGAAGGTACCCGCCGCCTGTCTTCCAGCCGAATCGAAGCTATCCTGAGAATCCCTTCGCCAACGACCAAACGACAGGTAAGGGAGTTTCTTGGGGCTGCGGGCTACTGTCGCCTTTGGGTCCCCGGATTTGCCGAAATAGCTAAACCCCTCTACACGGCTACCGGGGGTGGCGACACTCCCCTCGTCTGGACTACTGTTGAAGAGTCTGCTTTTAAAACTTTGAAGGCGGCCTTGATCAGCGCTCCGGCCTTGAGCCTCCCCAATCTTGATAAACCTTTCCAACTATTTGTGGCAGAGGCCCGAGGCATTGCTAAAGGGGTTCTGACTCAGACTTTGGGACCGTGGAAACGTCCTGTAGCATACCTCTCAAAACGCCTAGATCCTGTGGCCTCTGGTTGGCCCTTTTGCTTACACAGCATTGCGGCGGCTGCACTCCTGGTCAAGGAGGCAACAAAACTCACTTTTGGTCAGCCTCTTGAGATTCTTTCTTCCCATAACCTTGCCAGCCTCCTCCGCTCCCCGCCAGATCGGTGGATGTCAAATTCCAGGATAACGAACTACCAGGTCCTATTGCTTGACCCCCCCCACCCCGCATTACTTTCAGTCTTGTTGGAACTCTTAATCCTGCCACCCTCCTTCCCTTACCCGGGGATGAGGGCCCCCTTCATGACTGCCCTGTTTTCCTGGAAACCTTGCACTCCTCCCGCCCAGACTTGTCTGATGAACCTATGACAGATGCTGACATGACTCTATTCACGGATGGCAGTAGCTTTGTCCAGGACGGTACCCGGTTTGCCGGGGCGGCAGTCGTGGCCTCGGATCTTGTCCTCTGGGCACATGCACTTCCCCCGGGAACTTCTGCTCAGCGGGCCGAACTGGTGGCCCTAACTCAAGCCCTACTACTTAGTGCAGGTAAGAAAGTTAACATTTACACGGACAGCAAATATGCCTTTGCAACCGTCCATGTTCATGGAGCCCTATACCAGGAGAGGGGACTTTTGACATCCGGAGGTAAGAGTGTGAAGCACTCCACTGATATCCTTGCCCTCTTGGAAGCCGTGTGGAAACCTGAGAAGGTGGCAGTTATCCACTGTAGGGGACATCAAACTGACTCATCCCCAATATCTAAGGGAAATGCTTTTGCAGATGCCACCGCTAAGGACGCAGCTCTGGGCCTTCTGCAAATGGGGCAGGTACTGGAAGTCAAGGCCGTAGCCGAACCTCCTGGGTCGATTGGGCCCCCTGCTCCTCCCACTTATACAACTCAGGAGGAGTCTTTAGCAAGAAAATTTAGGGCTAGGAAAACCCCGCATGGATGGTACCGTCTGCCTGATGGCAGAACGGTGGTTCCTAAAGCACTGGGGAGGGACCTTCTCGCTACCACTCACCACGAGACGCACTTAGGGGTGAATAAATTGGCTGAAATACTAAAGAAATCATATCTTATCCCGGGATCGTACCAAATGGCACAAAGCGTGGTGAGTAGGTGTTCAACCTGTGCACAAGTAAATGCGAACCCGGTAGTAGTCAAGAACCCCGGAATCCGAGCATATGGGAACGAACCGGGTGAGTACTGGGAATTGGATTTTACGGAGATGCCGGTAACTAGAGGAAATTATAAATACCTCCTTTTGTTCGTGGACACTCTCTCTGGGTGGGTAGAGGCTTTTCCTACCCGTAAAGAGACTTCCCAGGTAGTTGTTAAAAATTTGGTTAACGGAATTGTCCCCCGGTTTGGGCTACCATATTTCCTGGGGTCTGACAATGGACCGGCGTTCATCGCCCGAGTCACTCAACAATTGGCTAAAGCTTTGGATATTAAATGGAAATTGCATTGTGCTTATAGACCTCAAAGTTCAGGGCAAGTGGAAAGAATGAACAGGACAATAAAGGAACTTCTTACTAAGTTCAAGCTTGAAACTGGTGAAACCTGGATAGATCTGCTTCCTTTTCGTTTGTTTAGAATCAGGTGTACCCCTGGCCGTCAGGGTCTATCCCCTTTTGAAATAATCCTGGGGAAGAAACCCCCCATTATACCCCGAATACAGGAGGATAAGATTGCTTTGATTGAAAATAAGAGCCTTATTAAGTCCTTACAGGCCTTGCAGGTGGTTCGGGATCAGGCCAGAAAAGCAGTGCTGAACGAGCGTCCCCCTATGGACACTGATCTTCTTCAGACACCATTGTTTGAACCGGGCGACAGAGTGCTAGTGAAGAAACTATATTCAACACAGCTGTCTCCGCGGTGGGAGGGTCCTTACATTGTCATCCTCAGCACCCCGACAGCAGTGAAGGTCGCCGGGAAGCAGTTGTGGATCCATCATACCAGACTGAAAAAGGCTCCTCCAGCAGACCCACCTGGCCGACCATCCACATGGCGAGTTCAGCGCACCGAGGACCCCCTCCGCATGAAGTTTTACAAATCACCTTAATCCTCCTCTCTTTCTCCCCCTCTTTTGTAATCACTAGGGGTATTGCCCTTTTTAGATGGGAACTCACTAGAACTTTAGATGGGACTGTAGTGGCAAATACTACTACCATAGGCCCTCCCAAATTTGAGTTTGACCTCTGTGACCTTCTGAGTTGGCGGGCCCGGGAAACCCCAGACCTTCTAGTATCCCCCTATCCTGCCTCTGGTAACACCGGAGGCTGGGCCAGCTATGGTTGTGGGATAATCTCCCTGGAGCAGGGTCTGCGAGACACTCCTTTCTATATTTGTCCGAGGGATGGGCCGCCAGAGTGTGGGGGGCAAGATGAATATTACTGTGCTGGTTGGGGTTGCGAGACTTCCGCTTATTGGAAGGATACTGAGCGAGAAATTAAGCTCGTAAAAACCTCACCCCGGGGGTGTAGTCAACTCAGATGTAATCAAATGGTGCTTCAAGTTAAAACCTGGGCACAGGAGTACTGGAAATGGGGAAAAACATGGGGAATGAGGCTTCTGGTCTGGGGGCAGGATCCCGGGGTGCTTTTTACCATACAGAAGATAGAAATCCCTCACCCCCCAATTTCTATTGGACCACTGAGACCTCCTCCTCCTCCCAGACCCACGACCACTCTCTGGTCCTTCCCCAAAACTCCATCCCCGCCCCTCATGCTACCCACCGTAATGGCAACCTTGAAGCCCCCCTCTCCTGGGATTCCCGCCCTAATGACCATTCTGGATATGGCCTTCCAGCTGGTAAATACTTCCGATCCCCTTTTAGCAACTGATTGCTGGCTTTGCTTACACTCCGAGCCACCCTTTTATGTGGGCTTGGCCGTTCTGACCGAGAAGGGCGAGAATGAAACCAGCATTAGAAATGTTTCCATTCCCTCGAATGCCCGTGGTGGGTTCGATCGGTGCACTTGGGGACGTGAGCCAAAACTTACTCTAGGAGATGTCCAAGGGACAGGGACCTGCGTACTGACCGCTGCTTATGCCCTGTCAGTGTCCCCCTACACCCATATCTGTAAGACAAAAATTATCATTCCACCTGGCAATGGGACCTCAAGAGCGGTTCTGATAGCACCCTCAGGAACATGGTGGGCTTGCACATTTGGCCTGACCCCATGCCTCCTAGAGGTTGAATTTCATACTTTCCCGGCGGAGAAACTCTGTATTTTGGTTCATGTCCTGCCACAAATCTATATCTATTCAGGAGACAGTGGACGAGAGCACGCATTCCTATCCAGACAAAAGAGAGCTCCCGTTCTTGTGCCCCTCCTCATAGGGCTTGGACTTGCAGGGTCCACCGCTCTGGGAACCACTGTGCTGGTTAAGGGGACTGAGGATTTCTCTCGCCTTAGCAAGCAAATAGATGCAGATTTGAGCACCCTAGAGAAATCGGTTTCCCACTTAGAAGAATCCCTTTCCTCCCTGGCTGAAGTAGTGCTTCAAAATCGCAGAGGGCTGGACCTTCTTTTTATGAAGCAGGGAGGTCTATGCATGGCATTGGGGGAAGCCTGCTGTTTCTATGCCAATCGCTCTGGGGTCATTAGGGATGGCCTGAGCCAATTGCGAAAACGTTTGACGGACAGGGAGGAAGCCCGCCAGGCCCAGAATAATTGGTATCAGTCTCTTTTTTCTTCATCCCCTTGGTTGACTACTTTACTGACTGCTCTCGCTGGTCCCTTGATTTTGTTGTTTCTGGCCCTTGTTTTTGGCCCATTCCTTCTCAGATCTCTTTTTACCCTCCTCAAGTCCCGCACTGATGAATTGCGCATCTTGTTCCTCCGAACCTGTTACCAGAAGATCCCTGAGGAACATTATGTTTGAATCTAGGATTCGATTCCCTCTGATAAAAAGAAGTGGGGAATGAAATAGGGCCAAAAACGAAATGGGGCCAAACCTCAGGAGATTATAGAATAACCTTGTTTTTCTTCATAACTTGTTTTTGCAAGGAATACATGTTTTCCCAACCCTAACCACAATGTCATGTTGACCTATAAGATCCGGGAACTGAGTTAACTGCCCCAACTGCCCCCCACCTGACATCTGTTTGCTCTCACCCCTCCCCTATAGCCCATGAAGTTGGCATCGAGCCTCTATCTCCAAGACTCAACTAAGTCTGCTAGCCAATCATTTCCCGCCAACTCCTTGTCTCTAAGACTTAGCTGAACTTACTAAGCCAATCAGTGAGCTCAACACTTTCTGCTTTCCCCTTATAATTGTATAAAAGAGCACCCGAGGAGACACTCGGGGTCCGCCATTCCTCTGTGTATGGTGGGACCCGGGTTCGAACTCGTAATAAATTTTTTCTTTTTCTTGCCTCAGTGGTCTCGGTTTGTCTATTATTCCACTCCACGTTTCATTGGCCGGTGTGGTTTTTCTGTGCTTCCCTTACACTTCACTTATCCAAGTGAGGGTTTGGCTGTGAGAGGATTCCTGTTTGCCCTGCATTTTGCAGAAGCATGTACAAGTCTGGTTGTTGGAGGATACCTGCCTGCCTGGGGCTATGCTGGGACATGTGGTGGTTCTCTGAGCTTGAGACTGCAAGTTCTCCTTTCTATGGTAAGCATGAAGAGGGTCCTGATGTTTGCCTTTGCTCCACCACCTTGGGGCTCAGGATCACCCACTGGTTTGCTGAAGTACAGCTTATTGTTGGCTTGCTGGGTCACTTCCTGTGCTGGAGTGTGCTACCCATTTCCTTGAGTGAGAGTGACCTTTCTTGCTGATCCTTCAAGTTTCCTTTGTTAAAGCCTGCTCCACCCTGTCTTTAGATGACTCAGCTGTTCTAGGATTGTCCTGGTGCACTCTTTTCTTTTTTTTTCAGAGGTCAATATGGTAGAGTGACAGCAATGTACAATGTACTCAGCCATGCTGAGTCCTGAAAGATTGAGGCAGTTATTTTTCCAATGAGAAATTTCACATTTTCTCCAATTTTTAAAAACATTTAAAATTTTGTTTGACCATATCTTAATGTGTTATAGAGTCATTAGCTTTCATTTGCTCGATTCTAATTTAAAAAAATTGTTTACTGGAACAGGTAGGTGGCACAGTGAATAGAACACTGGCCCTGGAGTCAGGAGGATCTGAGTTAAAATTTGGCCTCAGAGACTTGTTAGTAAACTAGCTGTGTGATGTTGGGCAAGTCACTTAACCTCAGTTGCCTTGCCTTCCCCCCGTCCCCCCCTAAAATTAAAAAAAATATATTTACTTCAGTGAGCTTTTGTGCTTCCTTTTCCATTTGGCAAATTCTATTTTTAAGGAATTATTTTCCTTTGTAAATTTTTGTATATCTTTCTCCATGCTATTAATCAATTTCCCATTATTCTCTTGCATTACTCTCATTTTCCTTCAATTTTTCTTCTACTTTTCTAATTGGCTTTTTAAAATCCTTTTAAGCCCTTCCAAGAATTCTTTTTGGGCTTGAGACCAAATGACCTTTTTCTTTGTGGCTTCATCTGTAGCCACTTTTACACTAGTATTGTCCTTTAAATTTGTGCTTTGATCCTCCCTGTCACCATAGTAATACTCTATAGTCAATTTTCCTCTCTCTTTCTTGTTTTCTTTCTTTCTTGCTTCCTTCCTTCCTTCCTTCCTTCCTTTCTTTCTTTCCTTCTTCCTTCTTTCCTTCCTTTCCTTCTTCCTTCCTTTCACCCTTCCTTCCTTTCATCCTTCCTTCCTTCCTTCCTTCCTTCCTTCCTTCCTTCCTTCCTTCCTTCCTTCCTTCCTTCCACTAGCTGCCTGATAATGTATACAAAGTGTTGTATAAGTTTTAAAGGTCTATATAAATGCTAGTTGTTGTTTTTGGACTAGATCTGTGATTTTATTGGCATAGAGAAGTCCAGATGATTGAATTCCCTTTACCAATGCAGACTGATAGTTACTCTTCAATTTATGGTTTCAAAGAGTTCCCTAGGGCCATGGAAAGATCAAATGACTTTTGTAGGGTCACACATATAACCATTTCAAAGGCAGTATTTGAACACAGGCTTTCTTGAGTCTGAAACTGTCTCTACTCACTATGTATGTTTCCTGCTATTATACTGGGAAGAAACAGCATGTACAGATCTATAGTCCAAATGGCACACATACAAGATCTTTAATCTGGACAGATTATAATCTTGGAAAATTGAGTTCCCAGGCCAATGAAATCACAGACTTTTGAAAAATTAACATGAATTATGATATGTAAGTTATATATGTAAGTTATACACTTCTGACATTATCCTGCAAGACACAACACAAAACTCAGGCTTATTACTTTTTTTTACCATACATTGTCTACATATTATCATGGGATTTATAATTAGGACTAGTTGTTCTAAATGATGGGATTACTCTCCAATTTAATCTCAGAGACCTGTGTAGTTTTATAAATTTTTAAAATGTGTTTTACTTTCCTATGTACTTCATATTAAGAAAGTAATCATATATATCAAATAGAGAGCTGACCACAGAGTTTGGAAGACTTGGGTTCCAGTCTTCTGACTCATACTAGCTGTATGAACTTTGACAAATCATTTAGCTTCTCATTGGCATAGGCAACTCTATAAGACTATAAATTGAAGAGATGTTGACCTGAAATGGTAGAGGGGGTTTTATCCACTGGCTAAACCAATGAATTGGTTTCTGTCCCTTTTCCTATAAATTTCACATGGAGACAATGTAATCTAATGCCAAGAACTGGATTAGGAGCCAGAGGACTGGGTTTAAGTCCTGACTTTTCTCCTTACTATTTATTTATGAAACCCATTTTCTCTCTTTGGGTTTCAATACCATTTGCTGTCAAATGAAGAGACTCCAATAGATATCCTTCATCATCCTTTTTAACTTTAAATCTCTGATTCTATCAATTTCCCATGGGCCCTTGCCCATTAAATTTAACGTCCTTGAGAACAGGGGCAGTAGTTATCTTTGTTCCTTTCTCATGGCCTAACAAGTAACAGATAATTATTTTTTGAGTGAATTAGTGAACAGATACTTTGGTTAAAATAATTGGGCTGGAAATAACCTCTGTGTCACTGTTTTTAAGGTAATGTTTTATTAGTTCTCTAGCAAAGGTATTCACATCAATCTTGAAGTAATTTTGCAGTCCCTTCTTAGACAAATTATTATGTTTTAAACTGTTGTATACCATGCATGTCAGTTACTAGCACTGTGAATTGATTGCCTGCCTCAGGGACTATCCCAGCTACCCCACATTATATAATTGTATGACTATACTTTTGAACAAGGGCTGTGTCATGGCCCTAGCCTATTTTGTATTGTTTCAACTGGATGTTAAGGACTTCTATTATGAGATTAATTTTTACATTAACATGAAAGTTAGTACAGTCTTGTTGATTAATAGGAAACCTTCCTTGGGAAGGTCAAAGTGGTCCCTGTAGCAGGGTTCCCTCATGCCCATATGAATCAGGTCCACTTTACTGCCTCCTATAAAACTGAACAAATTATCCATTGATGTTATAATGTCTATTCCAGTATTGAACATTTTGTAATAACTCATTTAAAGTTGAAAATATTTTTATGTCATATCCATATTGGTTACTAACATGCTTTGCTGTTATAGACGGATAATGATGCTTTGTCTAGTGTTTAATGTTAAGTCTTTTATGAATGATCAAATTTAAATAGTTTATCTCAATGTACATTTCCATATAATAAGTATAAAAAAATCTTTCCTTTGAAATGAAATGTTACCTACAAAATGAGATATTTTAGTTTTATCTGGTGATCAGATTATAGTATGTTAGCCCCACCTAGTGAATGATTAATAAACTGTCAAAAGCTAATACCATAGGAACATTTTCAAACATCAGTATTGACTCATGCATTCTGTCCTGTAAGCTTCTAGGGAATAATGAACTTCCTGGATATATGATCTTCCTTTCCCTCTGGAGTTATCTCTTTAGTCTGTGGTAGATTGTAGGAGGGGTTAGACTCACTAGACACTTCTGTCTTCTCAGTCTTTGACCAAAAGGAATACTTTGAATCTCTGGTTCAGATTGGAACCTAATAATTATAAGATCTAAGAGAATACACATGCTTTAATAGTTCAAGAATAGGCAATTTTATCTTTGAGGGTTCATCTTAGGGGAGTGCATATGGTATAAATCAGGGGTTCTTAATAAGAGATCAATGAAGTTGATTTTCTTTTTAATCCTATGTACTTTGTTTTATACATTTTAAAAAATCCTTTCTCCTCCTTGAAATATGATTCACCAAAGTACCAAAGGGGACTATGAAATTAAAAAAAAAAAGTCAAAATCTTTTGTCCAATAAGTATAATAAAATTATTTTGAGACTGACAAGAATTTTGAAACATTTCTTATCTATTACTCATCTATCCCTTAAGAATTATATATTTTAAGTTTACCTGGAATTATTTGGAGTGATACAACTGAATTGAATCTATACCACATACTTTGGAGGAAAGATACATAGTACTGTATCACAGTTGCACACAGCAAATCAGGATGGAGAAAAGAATCCGATTTGGTTAATCAACTCATTCCAAAGTCAGCATAAGGAGAAAGAGAGGGATTTAGAAGAAGGGATATGATAACCAATAGTGGAAAATGCAGTAAAGCTTAAAAATATTAAAGTGGAAATTTGGAAAACATTTCTTTTTTGGGGGGGGTGCTGGTACTAGGAACTAGTTGGTAAACAAATTCTAATGTAAATTATTTAATTACTCAGCCAATAAATATTCTGAACAATAACCTCCCAAAGAGAATCCAAATTAATTAAAAGCAATAATGCAGCAATTGTGAGACCTTATACAAGGAGGAGAATATGCATCACTCAAGTAATTCAAAATGGAACAATTTGAGGTAATTTTTCATAAAATTCTCATCTATTCATACAAAAAATTCACTGTCATAATGAATATGTGACCGTGTGTATGTATGTGTGTATACACGTGTATACACACACATACATACACTCGTGTGTGTGTGTGGTTGATTACTACATATTCTCTATTTAGAATATACATAGAGGTTATTGATTGGTCATTTTAAGGAGTATGAATTTTCTGATATCATTGTTCCATTAAATTAGTCTCTAAAATATTTTTCAGGAAGATTCCACACATAATGTTAAAAATGAAATTTAGTAAAAGGGATATTTCAGACAATACTGACTTCCCTAAATTATATCTAAGAAATAAGAATATGACATTCCCAACTTCCATCAATGTTGGAATTGTAGAGAAAATTAAATGTTTAAACTCATTTGCTCATTTTGAGGGGTTTTCTTTTTGTTAATTAAATGGAATATGAATCAGTTTGCCAGTTATATGGACATAGTGCCATCTGCAGTTTTCTTTTCATGATGCTTTCTATATTGTTTCATATCAAATTCAGAAACACTATTTTATTTAAAATTTTCTTTTTCTTATAAAATCATTATGATTTCTATTCAGCTTAATACGGATTACACATAGATGAGTGCTAGCTGATCTTCCCTCTAAACTTAAGGATTTCCTTTTCACATTTGTTATTTGTATGACAAAACCAACTCTGGCCCATGCCTGACTAGCCTAAATCTCATATCTGCTTTAATACTGAAACAGCTTGCCAGTTTTAATCACCTTGTTCTATTCTGAAGTAGATAGGATTCTAGGAGTTTTTTTAATACACATTTGTTTTTAAAACTTTGAGTTCCAGATTTTTTTCTATTCTTCCCTCCTCATCCACCCCTGGTGAGAAGATAAGCAATTCAATATAAGTTGTACATGTGTAGTTACACAAAACATTTCCATGATAAGTACATTGTAAAAGAATAACTATATTTTCCTCCATCCTATCCCACCCCTCACTTATTCTATTTTCTCCTTTGACCTTGTCCCTTTTCAAAAGTATTTGCTTCTAACTACTCTCTCCCCCAATCTTTCCTCCTTTCTATCATGCCCCCTCTTACCCCCATCTTCCTGTAGGGTGAGATACCCAATTGAGTTTGTATCTTATTCCCTCCTTAAGCCAAATTCAATTAGAGTAAAGTTGTTCCATTCCTTTATACCTTCCTGTTCTTCCTCTCCATTGTAACAGTTTTCTTTTGCCTCTTTTGTATGAGATAATTTACCCTAATCTATCTCTCCCTTTCTTCTTTTACCAATATATTCCTCTCTCACCTCTTAATTTCATTTTTTAGATATCATCCCTTCATATTCAACTCATCCTGTGCCCCATGTACATGCATATGCACACCCTCACATATATATTTATATACACCTACAACCTCCTATACATACATACATATATATGTATGTATAATATGTATGTATACATATATATTCCCTTCAACTGTCCTCATACTGAGAAAAGTCTTATGAGTTACAATTATCATTTTTCCATGTAAGAAGGTAAGTAGTTGAACTTTAATTAGTTCCTTATGATTTCTTTTTTTGGTTTACCTCCTCATACTTCTCTTGCTTCTTATATTTGAGAGTCAAATTTTCTGTTCAGCTTTGTTTTTTTCATCAAGAATGCTTGAAAATCCTCTATCTCATTGAATGATCATATTTTCCCCTGAAGCATATACTCAGTTTTGCTGGGTAGGTGATTCTTGGTTTTAATTATAACTTCTTTGACTTCCAGAATATCATATTCTAAGCCCTTTGATCTCTTATTGTAGAAGCTGCTAGGTCTTGTGTTATCCTGATTGTGCTTCTACAATACTCAAATTGTTTCTTCCTGACTTCTTGTAGTATTTTCTCCTTGATTTGAGAACTCTGGAATTTGGCTATAATATCCCGATTAGGAGTTTTCTTTTTGGGATCTTTTTAAAGAGGTGATTAGTGAATTCTTTCAATTTCTATTTTGCCCTCTGCTTTTTGGAGGGAAATCGGGGTTGACTTGCCCAAAGTCACATGGCTAGTTAGTGTGTCAAGTGTCTGAGGCCGGATTTGAACTCAGGTTCTCCTAACTCCAGGGCTGGGGCTCTATTCCCTGTGCCAACTAGCCACCCCCATGCTCTTTTTTTGATCATGGCTTTCAGGTAGTCTAATAATTTTTAAATGATCTCTCTAGGATCTATTTTCCAGGTCAGTGGTTTTTCCAATGAGATATTTCACATTGCCTTCTATTCTTTCATTTGTTTGGATCTGTTTTATAGTATCTTGATTTCTCATAAAGTCATTAGCTTCCATTTGCTCCAATCTAATTTTGAAGGAATTATTCTGTTCACTGAGTTTTTGAAATTCCTTTTCCATCTGGCCAGATTAGCTTTTTAAGGCATTCTTCTCCTCATTGGCTTTTTGGGCCTCTTTTGCTTTTTGAGTTAGTTTATTTTTTAAGGTGTTATTTTCTTCAGTCAGGCTGTTGATGCACATTTCTTGACTTTCTTGCATTATTCTCATTTCTCTTCCCAATTTTTCCTCCACTTCTCTTACTTGGTTTTCAAAATCCTTCTTGAGCTCCTCCATGGCCTGTAACCAATTCATATTTTTCTTGGGAGATTTTGATGTAGGAGTTCTGTCTTTGTTGTCTTCCTCCTGTTCCATGCTTTGATCCTTTTTGTCCGTGAAAAAGGAATCTATGGTAGGATTGTGTTTTCTCTGCTTTCTCATGTTGCCAATCAATTAGTTGATTTTTGAACTCTTTGCCATGATAGAGCTCTGCTTTCAGAATGGAGAGAACTTTGTCCCAAATTTCTGGGGTTTTCACAGCTGCTGGAGCAATTAGGTGGGTGCCCTCTCTGCAGCCCCCATAGGCTCTAGCACCTGGCCACACACCCCAGGACCTCCACCCAAGACCACAATCCAGATCCAAGCAGGTCAAAGTAAGAGCAATTACCCTCTGAATGGTCTCTTGGTCTCCCTACAATCTGTAGGCCAGGAGCTCCTGAGGCAGCCATGCAACACAGCCTCCACTGTGCCTCTGTTGCTTCTTATCCCCCAGGCCACTGCTGGACCACACTCTTCCTTCCACCCATATTCCAACTAAGTAACACACTGACCTTTTACTTTGTCTTTGGTGTTTATGGGTTGAGAAGTCTGGAAACCACCACAGCTGTTGGTGTTTCACTCTCCTGAAGTCTGATCAGGCAGCTGCTGTTTGGGGCTGCTCTGGAGTCAAAACCACATGGCTCATGCAGGGCTGTGCTTGGCTCCAAGCTTGGTGAGATAGCCCCTTCCTACTGGCCTGCAGGGTTGCCTTCAGCAGGAGATTTGCTTCTCTCTGTCATTTTGTGGGTTCTATAGCTCTAAAATTTGTTTAGAGTCATTTTTACATGTATTGGAGGAGGTGGAAGCCAGAGACATGGGGAAGTACTATTTCTACTCTACCATCTTAGCTCTGCCCCAAGTGATTCTAGGAGTTTTTCAAGGAAGACAGAGAGAAGATCTGGGGGATGGACAGCAGGAAGTTGGTTTTGTGATCTGAGAATGAATAAATAAAATTACTAAGTGCTTACTATATGTAAAGCACTGGTAATTGAAATAGAAAAGTAAATTTTAAAGCCACTCATGAGCATCTCTCCTGAGGACTGCTGCTGTGAATAACTTTAAAGTTCTAATTACATAGAATAGTGAAATCTCTATTTATTCAGCAATAAACTAAAGCAAAACATTCAAGAACTGAAACACAACATTCACAACAATAGAACATAACAACTTATTACCAAGGTAGCTGCATAGTCTTAAACAAAACATATTATTCAGTAAGTCACAATCTCCTCAATTGATACAGTATCCAAGTGAAATCCTCTTTCATCTTGACTTAAAGCCAGCTTTCAATCATCCTTATGCCAATCTTCCTTAAGGAGTAGCAGAAAGTACAAACATAATCAACCTCTAGGTCACAGTAAGTTACCATCTCTTCAGTCAATACAGCTTATCCAGAGTAAAAGCCTCTTTCATCTTGACTCAGGCTGGCTTCTAAACCCTGTGACTTCCTCCACAGGCTGACTGCTCCCAGCTCTTGGCTGGATTCACCCAACTCTTGCCTGAATTTATACATAGGCAACTCTCTGGCCTGGTCCTATATATCAGCCCACTGGGATGGCTCCACTCCAAGCTCTTCACAGCTTCTGTTTCTAGGAAAACAAAGCTTAACAGGGCTGCAACAATATTTACACATGTTAAGCTTAATAGAGTTACAACAATATTAGCACACAATGCTGGCACTCTCATTTCATTTCGCTTTCTGTCTGACAAAGTAACACAAATCAAGAGACAAGGCTTTTGTCTGAGAAATCAAATACAAATGAACAATGAAGTCCTCTTTCAGGACTTCAGTAACAAGAGTAAAATCTTCTTTAAACAGACAGAATGCTTGTCTGACAAAGTAACATCAACACAGACTGAACAACAGAGTGTTGACATCACCACTGTTCTCTCTCTTAGCTCTTCATAGTTCCCAGCTCTGCTCCAGCTTTTTTCTTCTCTGCTCCTTCTTGTTCCACCCCTCCTGTTCCTCTCTTTCAGCAAGCTCCTCCCACATTGGGCTCCATGTGAATATGTTAGTCCTGTTAAGGACTGGGAAGGTTTTCAAATTCCTTTAGGCCTATTAAGGGCAGGGAGGGTCTTCAAACTCCCTTAGGTCTATTAAGAGCAACAAAATGTATTCTGTTTCCAACAGAGACTCTTGATACAATCAAAGGAGAGACTCAAATTCACTTGAATAACTGAAACAAGCAGAAAAGTACTACTTTGGTTGCCATTACATAAACCAGTTCCTGATCTTAAGGTGTTCACATTCTAATTGGGAATATAAAAGATATAGGAGTTTTCAGCTACAAGTCAGATGGGAACGTCCTGTGATATTTAGCATGCCTTGGTGAAGCATATGGTAATGCCTCTTTTAAAATTCTATTTCCATGAATAAAATCATGTCAATTTCTAATGCTGAACAATTTGAAAGTTTCAAAGACTTTGGTTCCAAAAACTTTCTTTAGTAGATCTTCAGTTGCTATTTCTATAGGACCTTTAGAAGCAGATTGCTCCTTCCAGAAGCAGATTCATTCCTCACCCTGGCTAACAAGATCTCTAACTAGGTGGGAGAATTATCTCCTTGGTGTAGACAATCAGGTTAATATCACCTGCATTCTTTGCTACTCTATTTAACCCATTCTTTATTATTTCCCCTATCATTCTTCATTCTGTCTCAGCCCCCTCTTCTATACTCTATATTCTTTTTTTTTCTTTTTTTTGGAGGGCAATTGGGGTTAAGTAACTTGCCCAAGGTCACATGGCTAGGTTTTTGTTTATGTGTGTTAAGTGTCTGAGGCCGGATCTGAACTCAGGTCCTTCTGACTCCAGGGCCGGCGCTCTATTCACTGTGCCACCTAGCCACCCCCTATACTCTATATTCTCTAGGGTGATTGATGATTGATATGGGTTTTACCCTCTTCTAGGATTATATCTTTTGAGGCAGAATCTGTGGGAGATACTCTCAGAAGACATTTTGAAGATTCTTCCTTGGTCCTTCCCATCTGGTTTCTGAGAAGAGAAGAACAGAATTGGTCTAAGCAAAATTTCAAGTAAGCAATTTGCCTTTGTCCCTTACCCCCCTTTTTCTCTTAATATACCTGCTTTAATATCCTGATACCTCTTTTCCCCTACCCCTCTCCCCAGCTGAACATCCTAATACCATCCCTTGCTTTCCAAAACCTCATCTCATGGTGTTTACTGATCTCCTATCCCTGTTCTTATTTAACTATAGATAAAACTCTTTTAGCATCAGTTTGATTGTTTATTCTGCTATTGTCATGTGGAGAGAGCCAAGGAAAAGTTTGTGAAAAGAGTTACAATGATGATAGAAGTAATGCAAATGAAATAATTCAAATACCAAGGAGACACAATCAGGATGTCACAGGACTTAGCAGCTTCTACATTAAAGGATTAGAGGGCTTAGAATATGCTGTACTGGAAGGTAAAGGATCTTGGATTAAAAACAAGAATCAACTACCCAGTAAAACTGAGTATAGTTTTTCAGGAAAAAAAAGATGTATATTCAATAAAGTAGGGGACTTTGAACTTTCCTGATGAAAAGACCAGAGTTAAACAGAAAGTTTGATTTTCAAACACAAGATTCAAGAGAAGCATAATAATGTAAACAGGAAAGAAAAAAGACAATTTATCATTCAATAAGATTTAAACTATTTTCCCTAAATAGGAAGATGATACCTGTAACTCTTGAGAATAGCTTCTCTAGTAAGAAACTTAGAAGGGGTATTCATAAAAGTTTTGAGTATAATAAATTGACTTTGATGTAATGATATAAAAATTAATGGGTGAAAAAAGGATTTTACTGGGAGAAGAGGAAAGGGAGATGTAGAATACGTTAAATTACATTACATGTAGAGGAACTAAAGATCTACTACAGAAAAGGGAAAGAAGTGAGGCAGTGAGCATTGTTTGAACCTTACTGTCATTGGATTTGGTTCAAAGACAGAATAGCATACACATTCAGAGGGATATAGAAATTTGTCTTAACATATAAGGAGGTAGGAGGGAAAAGGAGAAAAAAAGGGGAAGGGGATCTTATTGAAGGGAGGGCAGATTAAGGGAGGTGGTTGTCAGAAGCCAAACAGTTGTTAGGAGGGAGGGTGAAAGGAAAGCAAAAAGTATAAATGGTGGAAAACAGGATAGAGTGAAATACATAATTAGTAATTGTAACTGGGAATGGGATGTACTTTTCCATAAAACAGAAATGGATAGCAGAGTGGATTAAAAATCAGAATCCTGTAATATGTTGTATATAGGAAACACATTTAATGCAGAGAGATACACACAGAATAAAGGCAAAAGACTGGAGCAGAATATATTGTGCTTCAATTCAAGTAAAAAAAAAGTCAGGGGGTGCAATCATGATCTGAGACAAACAAAAGCAAAAGTAGATCTAACTGAAATAGATAAGGAAGGAAACTACATCTTGCTAAAAGGTACCATAAATGATAAGGTGATATCAGTACTAAACATATATGGACCAAGTGGTATAGCATCTAGATTCTTAGAGGAGAAGTTACAGGAAGTAAGTAAATTCTGAAAACTGTTTTATACATGTAACTGGAAAAAAATCACTCTTCAGATAAAAAAAAAGGAATATTAGCGTCATCTATTCAATAAATACGTTTTGAGTGTCTGCTTCTGTTGATAGTGTTGTGAAAGATCCTGCTGGTGATGATACAAAGGTGTATTTGATAGCATCACTGTCTTTGCTAAACATGGATAGGATTATAGAATCATAAAATGTTAGAGCCAGGAGGAATCTGAGATCATATTGACACCATAAGATTTTATAGTTCATATAGGTACTTGATAAATGTACTTTGATTAATTCGTTATTTGATTAAAAATGGAAGAGACTTTAAAGGTCATCCAGTTCACCCCCTCCTCCTTTTTTACAGATGAGAAAATAGGTTCTAAGAGGTTAAATCTGATAAATGGCAGAGCTACTCTCACTTAACAACAAAAAAGAAAACAATTGAAAAACGTTATGAGAAAGCAGTGCAATAGGATTTCTGTTTGGTATGAGTGGTAAAGAGACAGAATTTTTGTAGCAGGAGGGATAGCATAGAAATAAAACCAATAGAAAATTCTGTAACTGAATTATTTAACATATCAATATTTTAAATTAAACTAATCTTTAAAATTCATGTAGGTACATGCAACTGAGTTTGTGTGTGTGTGTGTGTGTGTGTGTGTGTGTGTGTGTGTGTTTGTTTGGGAAGTCCACAGTTATATAATGCTTCCTATATACCAGGCACTTTACTAAGTCATTGGAGAACTCTGAAAGGCAAAAACACAGACCATGGAATTAAGGAGCTCATATTCCACTGTTGTTCATTCTTTGTTTTTGAAGAAAACCAATGACATCACAAGGTAATGTCTTGACTTGTTCATGGAAGACAAAATTGTCAGCCTTACTCTCTCTTCTAGAGTCATTGGAGTCCAGCAGCAGGACAAAAGTCAAGACTACTGGCAATGGCCTGGGATGTAGTGGCTAACCTTGTCATCTTTGATATTTGACCAAGCTCTAAGTGCTCCATAGCATCTACTTCAATGACCTTGGTGGCCATTGGAACAGATTGGTCTCATTAGACCATTCAGTGAGGGAACTCTTCAAAGTAAGGCATCCCCCTTATTCACTGAAGGGTTTGAGGCCTGTAAATTACTCTCAACCTGGTTTAGCCTGTCCTGTTTGTGTGTCTCTGTGTGTGTGTGTGTGTGTGTGTGTGTGTCTGTGTGTGTCTGTGTGTGTGTAGTGAAGGGAAGGTGGGGACCTGGGAAAGATCTCTTGTAGAAGGTGGGATTTGAGGTAAATCTAATGGAGGAAAAGGATACCAAGAAGCAGGCATAAGGAGCGTTCAGTAAGGATTTCAGAGATCAAATACAATGTAGAGTGGACAGCAAGAAGATAAATTTGTATTTCTCTGTAAGATAAGCTTGGCATAGAAATTAATTTTCTATTTCAAAAGCAGAAACAATAGACTCAGGAATTCACTTCAAGGGGTCCTTTTTAAAAAAAGTTATCTGGAATTTTATAGATAATTAAGATATTTCATGTATTTCAGTTGCCCATTCTTTATAGCCACAAACTTTAGATTTTGTCATTTGTAATCTTATGCTTCTTCTTGTGTTTCCTCTAATTATTTAAAGTCATGAACAGCCATTCTACATGTGTAAGAAACTAAGGAGAAAGTTTAGTGAATTGCTTGACAAGATGTTGACTATATCTTTGGTCCTAACACATTGCCTAAAAAGGAGGGCTTTATTTAAATATTCAATCCCGAGGACCACATACAAAATCTTTTTTTAATTAACAGTATTTTATGACAGGAATATAAAATTCAATTATCAACCATTTCAGGTACCTATTACATAACAAACATTCTATATTAACTAGTTAAAATGCAAATTACATTTAACAATGAAATGTTATAGAAACAGGGATTTCATTTTATGCATATTTTCAAAATATGCATAAATATTTTCAAAGGGTCACAAAACAATAGTTTGGAAAAAATAATCCTTGTTTTTAAAATGAAAGGAGAGCATACTGACATTGAGAAAATAACAATTAATCTTGTTTTAGAATAGCACTACCTCTGAGAGTTTGCTGGTAACTGCAAGGACAAAGGAAAAACACACTATGAGAATATTTGCATCAGTGAGATCATAGCTCCAATGAAATATCTTCATTTTTGGTCAAATTTCATTTTTTTCCTCAGAACTTTTACTTTTTGTATTTGAAACTTGTATTCGAGCTAAATAAACATTCCCCTCCCCTGCTTCCACCCCCATAGCTTCCTGTTTCACTGTACTAAAAAGCAGTATGGTACCATTGAATGAGTGCTGAAATTGTAATCACAGGATCTGCATTCCAGTCCTGGCTCTTCTATTCACTACTTGAATGCCATTTAGTAAGTGACTTAATTATTCTGGGCCTCATTTTCCTCATTTGTGAAATAGAGATACATTAGATTTGAGCACTTCTAAAGTACCTTACAACTCTAGAGTATAGGAAGAAATGCTGCAATATTATTCAATTTTAAAGGGAATTTTTAGGGTTAATTTGAAGAGTGATTTCACAAAGGCATATCTGGTTTGGCATCTACAAATGTTTTGCTGCCAATGTAATCAGCATTTATTGTGAATGAACACCTGTGATTATTTACATAGAAACAGAGTAAAGTCTACAAAGACACTTTTAGGTGCCAATTCTTGGTCCAATATAGGTTCCATTTGGATTATTTGTTAGTCTAGTATTGAGAATCTTAATTACAGATCATATCATTTCAGGGACATGGCATAGTACAAAAGTAGGGATTGGGGGAATGAAGAACACCTTAAAAGATTGTTATGTATTCCCTTTATACTTATGAGTGCTCTACTTGTGTTGGCTACACTCTTCCCTTAATTAGCATCAGCTATATTTCAGACACCTGGAAACCCAGATACTGAGATTATCTCCTAAATCTGAAGGAAACATAAAAGGTGGATGGGGAGGTGAGGGATTGAGAAAACATATACTCAGTCAGAAAACATATACTCAGTCTTTCATATCTACCAAAGCAGACTTCCTGCCCTTAAAGAACTTATATTCTAATAGGGTATAAAAAGTACAAGCAAGGGGTAGCTAGGTGGTGCAGTGAATAGAGCACCAGCCCTGGAGTCAGGAAGACTTGAGTTCAAATCCAGCCTCAGACACTTAACACTTACTAACCGTGTGACCTTGGGCAAGTCACTTAACCCCAATTGCTCTGGCTTCCCCCCTCCAAAAAGCAAAAAAACAAAAACAAAAAAACATACAGGCAACTGCATATATAAACTACAACCAAGAGGAAGGGAATAAGCATTTATGTAGCACCTACTATCTCCTAGGCACTGTGTTAAGCACATTACAAATATTACAAATAAGATAATTTGTTATTGACAATGATGCTGACAGGTAAGTGCTGCTTTTTTCCTCATTTTACAGTTGAGGAAATTATATCAAATAGGGATTAAGTGACTTGACCAAGGTCACACAGCTAGTAAATGTCTAAACCTGGATTTGAACTCACACTTTTCTTAAGCCAGACCCAACTTATCTTACCATGTCTAAACCTGGATTTGAACTCATATTTTTCTTAAGCCAGACCCAGCTTTACCCACTGCACCACCTAGTGGCCTAAAACACAGACACACAGACATAGACATAGATACATGCAAATACACATACTTACATGTATATAGATAAAATTATACATATATAATACAATAAACACATGTATACCTGTGTTCATGCAACACATCTGTATATACACATATGCACATGTGTATATGTATAACTAAATGTGTAGATATGTTTATATAGATATATAGCATTTATCTCTGTGTGTGTATATATATGTGTGTGTGTGTGTATACACACACACACACATATAGATAAATGTGTATATATATATATATCCCAAATGGGATCTATGAGTGCTAACAATAGCACAAGCTGGGCCTTACTCATTGCTGTTACCCTCCCATATTGACACTGCACCCTGATATCACCTACTTTGACTGCTGAGATCTGATTACTCTCTTCCACTTCATTTGTTTCCTGGTTTTTAGATCTTTCACTTAATTTTTGATTATAGCCAACCAATTATTGCCTAGCCTTTGCATTTATCTCATGATATCAAACTCTGAATTCTGCTTATTTCCCAATTCCAACTCCTGTCTTGTTCAGCTGAATCCCACTCTTGTTCATATTCCACTCTTACAATATCATTAGAGAACTCTAATAGGGATAATGTAACTACTTATGTAGTTGTCTTACTGGGGAAATAAATAAGGACATTGGGTACACATAGCTATTACTTAGAAATTGTGAAATTGTGTTTGCTCTTCATTGCTGGGGAAACCCAGTAGAAAACTCATATTCATGTGCTCTTCATTATCCATAGTACTGAAAACAGAGCCCTTAAGGAAAAAAAAAAACAACTTCTAACTTTTAAACACTTCCTTTTCTCAAAGGAAAATAATCTTTATAGATAAAGAAGACAAATGTAGCAGAGAAAATAGTAGTATCTGAAAATAAAATAATGAAATGTTGAGAATCACTAATAGTTCTTTGAAAAATATATAGCAAAAGTTATATCTTTGACTTATCACCATTCCAGATGGCGACTGGAACTTCCTACATTCATTAGACAAATTCAGCCATTTGAAAAAAATACAATAGAATTAAAGAACAGCATACTGAAACTTAATAAAGCAAGTCCTTATTTCTGTAATGCAAAACTGTTTATTTATTTGTGGCATTCATTTAGCAAAGATAAAAGGCAGGTTGAGAACTTAATGCATTGTTAAAATCTAATATGAAAATATGCTATTAAAATCTATTCAGTTTCACAGTAGTTCTGCAAAGGAGCTATGAAGGTGGGATTTAATCACCTTTCCACTAGCAAGCTAATATCTCAAAATTATATTTCTGTGTTTATTGGTACTACTGAGCCTCTTACATTTTGAGTGGAAATTTAATAAGTCCATCTATGAATTTAAAGGAATTTAGGCTTCAAAAAATTGCACTTTATGAGATAAGTTGGAATCATATATATGAGTATTGTCATTCTAGAGACCATTTCTGGGGAGATGAACTTATATCCTAAAATCTACTATATTTCATAGTAGTAGGGAGAAACAGAAATGCATGCTATATAGTACATAGTACAGTAGTGTCAAACTCACATAGAAATAGATCTCTAGCATGCTGCAGGTTAACTTAGAAAACTGCAAATTCATATAATCTATTTTGCATTTTTATTTTATTAAACATTGTACAATTGGGGAAATGGTTCCAGGTGCACTCTGTCAAACTTGTGTTTAACACCATTGCTACAGACCAATAGCTTAGTTGGGGAATTGAAATGACAAGTTCCTAATGAACATCAAAAGAAAAACATAGACAGGATATATTTGCAACCCAGACCTATTCTGATGAAGCCAAAAAGGCTTTTTTTCAAGTCTCAGTTAAAATTCTATCTTTTATAAGAAGCTTTTTCTGATTCTTTTTAATGCTGGTGCTTTACCTCCCAGATTTTCCTCAATTTAACTGTTTTTATCTCATTTGTACATTTTTGTATCTCATTCCATGTTGTCTCCTCATTACAATGTAATCTCCTTGAGAGAAGGGACTGTTCTTTTTTTTTTTTTTTTGGTGTTTATTTGTTTTTAGTTTTTGATATTAATTTCCATAAGAGTTTGAGTTCTAAATTTTCTCCCCATCTCTCCCCTACCCCCCAACCCAAGATGGCAGGCATACTAATTACCCCTTCCCTCAGTCTGTCCTCACTTCCATCTTCCCATACCCTTTTACCCCTTTCCCCCTTATTTTCTTTTAGGGCAAGATGGATTTCTATACCCTATTGCATGTATATCTTATTTCCTGGTTGCATGTAAAAGCAATTTTTTAACATTTGTTTTAAAACTTTGAGTTCCAGGTTCTCTCCCTTCTTTACTCCTCACCCACCCCCATTAAGAAGATAAACAATTCAATATAGGTTATACATGTGTAGTTATTGAAAATATTTTCATCACAGTCATATTGTGAAAGACTATATATTTCCCTCCATCCTATCTCACTCCCCACTTATTCTATTTTATACTTTGACCCTGTCCCTTTTCAAAAGTGTTTGTTTCAGATTAACCCCTCACCCATTCTATCCTCCCTTCTATCATCTCCCCCTCTTATCCCCTTCCCCCTTACTTTCCTGTAGGGTAAGATACCCAACTGAGTGTGTATATTATTCCCTCCTTAAGCTAAATCCAATGAGAGTAAGGTTGACTTATTCCCTTTCAACCCCCTGCTCTTCCCTTTCATGTTATCAGTTTTCTCTTGCCTCTTTTATGTGAGATAATTTATCCTATCCTATCTTTCTCTTTCTCCTTCTCCCAATATATTCCTCTCTTACCTCTTAATTTTAGTTTTTAGATAACATCCCTTCATATTTAACTCACCCTGTGCACTTTATATATACATATGCGAACACACACACACACACACACACACACACATACATACACATATTCCATTCAACTATCCTAATACTGAGAAAAGTCTCATGCCTTACAAATATCATCTTTCCATGTAGGAATGTAAACAGTTCAACTTTAATAAGTTCCTTGTGATTTCCTTTCCTGTTTGCCTTTTCATGCATTCTTGTATTTGAAAGTCAAATTTTCTGTTTATCTATGGTCTTTTCATCAAAAATGCTTGAAAGTCCTCTATTTCATTGAATGCCCATATTTTCCCCTGAAGTATTATGCTCAGTTTTTGCATAATATGTGATTATTGCTTTTAATCCTAGCTCTTTTGACCTCCAGAATATCATATTCCAAGCCCTTTGATCCCTTGATGTAGAAACTGGTAGATCTTGTGTTATCCTGATTGTGTTTCCAAAATACTCAAATTATTTCTTCCTGACTGCTTGTAATATTTTTCTCCTTTAACTGAGGACACTGGAATTTGGCTATAACATTCCTAGGAGTTTTTGTTTGGGGATCTTTTTCAAGAGGTGATTAGTGGATTCTTTCTATACTTATTTTACCTTGTGGTTCTAGAATATCAGGGCAGTTTTCCTTGATAATTGCTTGAAAGATGATGTCTAGGCTTTTTTTTTTGCACATGGCTTTTGGGTAGTCTAATAATTTTTTAATTATCTCTCCTTTATCTATTTTCCAACTTAGTTGCATTTCCAGTGAGATATTTCATATTGTCTTCTATTTTTACATTATTTTGTATCTGTTTTATAATATCATGGTTTCTCATTAAGTTATTATCTTCTATTTGCTCCATTCTAATTTTGAAGGAATTATTTTCTTCAGTGAGCTTCAGGACTTCATTTTCCATTTAGTCAATTCTGCTTTTCAAGTCATTCTTCTTCTAGTTGGCTTTTTGGACCTCTTTTGCCATTTAAGTTAGTCTATTTTTAAGGTGTTATTTTCTTCAGTATTTTTTATATGTCCTACAGCAAGTTGTTGACTCATTTTTGATGATTTTCTTGCATCACTCTCATTTCTCTTACCTATTTTTCCTCTGCTTCTCTTGATTTTCAAAATCCTTTTTGAGCTCATCCGTGGCCTGTAACCAATTCATCTCTTTCTTGGAGGCTTTTGATGAAGGAGTTTTGACTTTGTAAAGTCAAACTTTATTATACTTTGTAAAACTTCTTCTGGTTTTACATTTTGATCTTCTTTGTCACCAAAGAACAATTCTATAGTCTGATTTCCTCTCTTTGCTCATTTTCCCAGTCAATTACTTGACTTTTGAGCTCTTTTCCATAGTAGAACTCTGCTTCCAGAGTGGCGAGTGCTATGTCCCAAATTTCTGGGGTTTTGTGTACTCATTGTCAGAGACACTTCTAGGCACCTGCTTCAGAACTGTGAGGAGCACTTCCTCTCCACAGGCACCACAAGCTCTGACATGTTAGTGCTCCTCCTCACCCTGGGAGTGCCACCCATGACTGTTACCCAAATCCAAGCAGAGCAAAGTAAGAGAATCCTGCCTTAACACCTGCAAAGAGATTCCTGAAATTGCCCTCTGATCACCTGCTTGGTCCCTCCAACATCTGTGAACCTTGAGCTCCAGCAAGAGCTGCTACTGCTTCTGCTGTTACTGTTATAGCAGCTGCCACCACCTCTGCTGCCCTGGAGACAGCAGCCTGACCATGCTCTTCTCTCATCCAGTGGGTTTCCCCACTGACTTTTTACTTTCTCTTTGGTGTTTGGTGCCCCATTAGGTCTGCTCCAGCCCAGTCTATGCCACCATTCTGTGCTGACATAACCCACAAGGGATTGAACAGCCCAGGTGTGATAGATTCTTCCTTTCATCTTGTAAGGCTGTCTTCAGTTGGAGATGTATTTCACTCCCATTTTGTGGGTTTGGTAGCTCTAATATTTGTTTAGAGTCATTTTTTACAGGTATTAGATGTAATTGTGGGATGAGATCAAGCAACTTCCTTCTTTTACTCCACCATCTTGACTCTGCCCCCAGAAAGGATTGTTATCTTATAAGCGATAATGGACTTTCTTTTTATTCCCAGTGCTTAGCATAGTGTCTAGCATTCAGTAGGTGCTTAATAAATGGTTGTTAACTGACTGAACAGGGGACTTATCTACCAAATCCTATATTTAAAGGACAGGTACAGGAGGCGATAGGATTTAGCTAAAGGTCAATAAAGAAGAATGACAAGGTCATATGATGATGGCATTAGGAATATTAATGCATACAATGAAGAGAGACTTCTGATTAATGTTAAATTTAATCATATGGTCTTTTATCTTGATTTTTTTGGAATAATAGACAGTACTCAAGTAAACTTACTGCTAAGCAAATTCACCCAAAAGAGTTAAGCAAAACCATTGAATTGAATGATTGCAAATGATTTTACATCATTTTCCAAATTTATACTTTATGAATTTTTAATTTTTAAATTGGTTTTTCTTGATTTTTTGTTTTATTTAGCACAATAGTTTCCCTAGCATCTTTCCCCTTTTTTCCAGAGAGCAATCTACTGTAACAAATAGTATGTTTAAATTAAAAAAAAAAAAGAAAAATAATAGGGAAAAATAATCAGTATAAC
Organism: Gymnobelideus leadbeateri; assembly: GCA_011680675.1. Taxonomy (NCBI): domain Eukaryota; kingdom Metazoa; phylum Chordata; class Mammalia; order Diprotodontia; family Petauridae; genus Gymnobelideus; species Gymnobelideus leadbeateri. Next base: position 58,661 of record WOXC01010333.1, on the reverse strand, counting down.
AGTAGAACTTCAAAAATGTCTGAAAATACCCAATGTCCAATACCTGTAGATTTCCCACCTCCATGAAGGAAAGTTCCCAGTTCTTTGCTTTTGCAAAAAGTGCTGTATAATTATCTTGACATGTATAGAAACATTCTTCTAATCAATGTCTCCTTCCATGGTTAAATCAAATAACAGAATCTCTGCATCAAATGGCATGGATATTTAAGTCATTCTATTTGTGTAAGTCCAAATTGTGTTCTAATGTTGTATCAATTGAAAGCTCTACCAACAATGCACCAGTATGACTATGTTCCTACAACATCTCATAACATTGACTCTTGCCATCTTTTGTCATCTTTGTCAATTTGCAGGGTGTGAGATAAAATCTCAGAGGTGTTTTAATTTATGTTTCTCTTATTATTAGTGATTTGGAGCATTCCTTCATGTGATTGTTAATATCTTGCAATTCTTCTTTTGAGAACTGTTTGTTTCTACCCTTTGTTGTTTTATCAATTGGGGAATAGCTATTGGTTATCTATATTTATAGCTATATCTGTTTTTTATCTTGGAAAACAAATCCATATCAGAAAAATTTCATACAAAGTTTTCCTTCCATCTGATTTCTTTCTTATCCTAACAGGATTCTTTTTGTCTGTACACAAGCTTGTATCTCACATTATCTTTTATCTATTTAATCTTTTGTAATTGCCTGAATCCTCTGTTGGGTTAAGAATGCATCTCCTACCCATATCTGTGGGAAGTATAAGACCTACTCTGCCCTTAATTTTTTTTTAATACTGTGATCTTTATGATCAAATTCTCATCTAAGTTGATTAGGAAATAAAGTATACACCTGAAGAGGTTTAGAAGTTTCCTTAACTTCTAGAGAGGTAAGAAAATTGGGGGAGAGGGTAGGAAAGGGACTTTTTAAAAAGGTGTATAGATTAATATTAGGAAGGTGAAATGAAAAGATAAGGGAAGAACTTCAGGGCAGTGGCTAAAATTAGGAATAAGAGGTCAATCGGTGATGATACGATAATTGGGATAGGATGAAAAGAGGGGCTGAGAAGGAAAATAAATATAAGATGAAGTAAAAAAAGAAAATTCAAAAATAGTAATTATAACTCTGAATGTGAATTAGAAAAAATAATAACAAAATTCATTTGGAAAAGCAAAAAATCAAGAAAAGCAAATGAAATGAAAAACTTATAAAAGATGGAGGTTAACAGTAATATCAAACTGTGTAATATGGCAGTAATTATCAAAGGTATTTGGTATGATTAAGATGTAGAAAAGTAGATCAATGGAATAGTGTAGGTGTGCAGTTTACGGCAGCAAATTAACATAATCTTGTATTTGAAAAATATAAAGACTAAATATTTGGAGATGAAAATTGATTATTTGGTAAAAATTGTTTGGAAAAGTGGAAAGCAGCATAGCAGAAACTAGGCATAGACCAATAGCTTACACCATATACCAAGATGGGGTATATAAAGGGAGATTTTACAAGAAAATCAGGGGAACATGGAACATATTACTCATCAGACTTTTGGATAGGCCAACAATTTATGAATAAAAAAGCATTAAAGAGCAAAGTTAATTGTAAAAATGGATAAATTCAATTACATTAAATTAAAAAGGTTTTGTACAAATAAAGGAAATGTAGCCAAGTTCAGAAGGAAAACAGATAACTGGAAAAAACATTTATAGACAGTTTATTGGATAAATGTCTCACACCTAAGATATATAAGGAATTTCGTCAAATTTATAAGAGCATGGATCATTCCCCAATTGATAGATGATCAAAGTGTATGAACAACAGTTTTCTGATGAAGAAATAAAAAAAAATTATAGTTGTATGATATGAAAAATGCTCTAAATCATTATTGGTTGGAGAAATACAAATTAAAATAACTTTGAAATATCATTTTACATGTACGATATTGGCTAAAATGACAGAAGGGCAAAGTGACAAATGTTGAAGGGAATGTGGAAAAATTAGGATGCTAATTTGTTGGTGGTGGAATTGTGAACTATCAACCATTTTGAAGAGCTATCTAGACTTACGCCTAAAGAGTTGTTAAATTACCTATATCATTTGACCCAGAAATACCATTATTTAGTCTACTTCTGAAGATAATTAGGGAAAAAGAAAAGAACCTATATCTTCTAAAATGTTTGCAGCTTCTCTCTTTGTGGTGGCAAAGAAATGGAAATTGCAGGGATGCCCATCAATTAGGGAATTAGTGAACAAGCTGTGGTATATGATTATGATGGAATACTGCTGTGATATAAGAAATGATGAGCTCAGTGATTTAGAAAAACATGGAAAGATTTGCATAAAATAATGAAGAGGGAAGTGAGCAGAACCAAGAAAACATTGTATATAGTAAAAGCAATATTGTTTTAATAATTATTTTGAGAAATAAATTATTTTGACTTTTATAAATGTGTAATATAAAAATAAAATATATACATATATCTATATACAATATTATAAAAAACTATAAAGGTCATGTGAAGAAAGATGGTATCTGCACCCAGAGGAAGAACTGGTAAATAGAAATATGCATAGAATAATTTTATATATAAATATACATATAAATTCATATTTTTCTGTCTATTTATCTATCTATCTATCTATCTATCTATCTATCTATCTATCCCTACTTGTATTTAGTGATAGCCATCTCTAGGGCAGGGGTGGGGGGAGGAAAAATTTTACATGATAATTTTGTTGTATATTTAAGGAATAGGAAATTGTGTATAGTAGACTTGCAGTTTCATGTGCAATCATTTTTTATTTTACTATTATATGGAAATGCTCATTTTATTCTACAAATTAAAATTTTTTAAATATAATAAAGAAAAAAATGACTTAAAAACCATATGTCTATTTAGAATGTATTGTGGAATATGGTATAAAGTATTGCTCTAAGACTGTTTTCTGCCAGACTGCTTTCCATTTTTCCCTGCTGATTTTTTTTGTCATAAATGGAGTTCTTTCCAAAGAAATTTATATTCTTTGTTTTTAGTGAGTTCCATTTTTTCCCCTCAGATTCTCCTTGTCTATTCTGTTCTAATGAGTTACTTCTCTATTTTTAAGCTAATACCAGATGATGTTTAGGATCACTGGTTTTTTAATATGATTGAGTGCTGAAAGTGCAATTTCCCTGTTAGTGTTTACCTCTTTTAATCATTTCCTTTGATACTTTGAATTTTTTGATTTTATAAATAAATTTTATTTTATCAAATTCTATAAAATATTTGTTTGATAATTGTATATTATTGCATTAAGACTATAAATTAAATTTGATAGTGAGGATAATTTGTATATGTATATATATGTGTGGTGAGCCAGAGAGGCCTGTCCCAGGACTCTGATAATTACCCTGATATCAGTGGACCTGCATGTTAAAGATCTCTTTGAGATGCGACTTTTCACTAAGTCTGCTCCGGAGTTCTTTTGATATAGGTTGCATTTAAAAGGATGGTATTTGAGTTCTGAGGCTAACAGGCTCTGCCCCAAGATATATCTGATTCCACACTCTGGTATCTTTGAGCGGCCAGCTCTAAACATGATGTCTTTTGAGGATTGCGCTTCAGCTTTGAAGTTTGCTCTCAATTGTATCTGTTTATGATTGCGGCTGCATTAGGAAGTACTGGAGAACCAGACCTAAGGCTCTTCCCCAAAACTATTAGTTGTCCAAAACATTTGCAGGAAGTCAGTTCCTATGCAGATGTTCTTGATGATGCGGCCTTGGCCATTAGGCTTTGAGGCTAGCTCTCAAGAGCATCCTTTGAGATGTAACTGACTGCATGTGATAAGAGATAACTGACTTTTCCTAAGACTTTATGGCACCTAGGGATCAATAGGCCTTATTACCATGCTACTTCCAGGATACAACAGACTAAGATAATGATTCCTCTTCCTTTCCATCCTTTGTCTCTTTGCTCTATAAAAATCTTTCCCTGAGTATCAATAAACGGAGTTCATGGTTCTTCCTTGAGCTACCCACATGGCCTGGTCATTTCTTATTCACGTCTCCGAATCATGCTAAGTGCTGGACACTGAGCAGCCCACGGCAGTTTGATAATTGTATATTATTGCATTAAGACTATAAATTAAATTTGATAGTGAGGATAATTTGTATATATATATATATATATATATATATATATATATGTATCATTTGATTATGAATATTAATTTGTAATAGTCCCTTCCCTGTTCAAAAGGTCGTTTCTTATGCTACCTTACAGAGAAAATCCTCTTGAATAATTCTATCTGAGAAATGCAACCTCATTGTTGTCATTTCTGAGGTCTGGACTGGGCCTTACTTTACCCTGTAAACAGAAACAACTCTGAGTTGGTCAAGCACTCCCAAGACCAACCTACTGGTGACTGTGACTTTCACTAGAATATGAGGTGGTTTAGTTCACAAAGGAGAAATGGTCTGGATCTTGATAGCTCCCCTTTACAGAACTATTGAAGGCTGATAAATCTTATCACCAGGCCTCACTCCTCAGGTAACTCCCCTCTCCCCAGTGATGAAGTAACAGGGAGGGATTGAGAACTTGTGGCCTGCCCTTTCATTAAATATCCACCAATCAAGGTTGCCATTAGCTTGTCAGGAGGAGTCCCTCTAAGAAGGAAAACATTTAAGTGGATTCTAGGTGCTGCTGTTTTATCTTTGACCACTGAGAGAGATCACTAACCATTATTTTATTGATTATTGATTGGCCTAATAATTAAGTTTATTTATTTATTTATTTTTGCTTTTCGTTTTATGAGGGGGAAAGGCAGGGCAATTGTGTTTAAGTGACTTGCCCAACATCACAACGCAAGTAAGTGTTAAGTGTCTGAGGCCAGATTTGAACTCAGATCCTCCTGACTCCAGAGCCAGTGCTCTATTTACTGTGCCACCTAGCCACCCCCCAATAAATTTATTTTTAATACCCAGAACCTTGTCTCTTGGAATTTCATGTACCACAATAATATTATTATTTTATTATGTTTATAAATATATATAGTTAATAAGCATGGAATAATCCTCCAGTTTTTTAAGTTTTTTCTTTATTTTTTAAGAAACACTTTTCAACTGAAATTATGCATATATTCCATATGTTTCGGTAGTGAGATCCCCAGATGCTTTATGTGCTTGTGGTCATTTGGCATGTAATTTCCCTTTCTATTATTACCTCTTGGGTTAAAAAAAAAAAAAAGACTATTTATAAAGAAATATAGTTTATTTTTTTTTGTGTCTGTGAGGGAGGTTTATTTTACAGTCTGCAACTTCCCTGAAGCTTTTAATTGCTTTCACTAGCATCTTTTCTGATTTTTTAGGATTTTTTTAGGCATTTCATTATATCATCACAAATAAGGATAGTATTATCTCCTTTTTCACCTTCTTTATGTCTTAAAGTTCTTTCTCTTGTTTTATTTGTTATTGTTACTTTCTAGAACAATATCAAATAATAATGGAAATCCTTACTTTATTTTCATTACTTATTGGGAAATCTTTAGCTTATCCCCATTGCATAGGATGCAACTTGTTTTTTGTTTCATGTAGATACATTTTTGGATATTAAAAAAAAATCTCTCTCTGCAGATATTTTAAGGGTTTTAACTTAAATGATTATTATATTTTGTCAAAGACTTTTTCTGCAACCATTAAGATAATAATATAGTTTAAGATAGTTTTTGCTTGTAATGTGATTGTGTTATTTTCCTAATATTGGACCATTTCTTAATATTGAACATTGGTATAAATCCAACTTGGTCATGAGGAATGATCATAATAAGTGATTTCTCAGATAAATAGTTTTAGTCTATTTGATAGTATTTCATTCAACATTTGGGAATAACAATGGTATTAGTCGATATTTCTCTTTTGTTTTATCCTTCTCTGGTTTGGGTATAAGGATTCTATTTAACTCATAGTATGATTCGGTTAGGGTGCTTTCTTTCATAACATATAAGTAATGTTTCTAAGGTCACATTAAATTAAAATGATCATGGAATCACAGGAGCCTGGATCTAAATCTAGACCTACAGGAAACCTCAGATGCCATCTAGGCATATTAACCTCCCCCAAACACAAGCAAAATAAATTACTTGATTGTTATTATATAGATATTAAGTATCATGGCTAAACCAGATCCTCTGGTTCCACAGGGAAGACTCTGTCCATTATATAATAATGGTAACTCCATGACTAGAACTCAGGGATACTGATTTCTAAGCCAGTTTTCTCCAAACTATACCACATTTCATCCCAAGAATTTGTTAAATTAGTTTGTTAATTTGGTTGCATTAATCCTTTAATTTCTGGTCTTGGAAAACAGTTGATTGATGACTATGAATTATTATTTATATTAAAAAAATATCAAACATTTGCTCTTACTTGTTAACATCATCTGATAACCACCGTTCTAAAAAGAAATCACCTTATATGTGAACAATTTAAAAAATAACAAAAGATCAAATAATTGATCTTTTTGGTTACCATCACTTTATAGTCATCACTCTAAAAAAATAATCCATTCTTAGGTGGAGGCTTGGTTTAGTTGTATTCCAATTAATTTTGACTTTGCTATGGATGTATTGAATATGACAGAAATATTTCATAAATATCACACTAAACTGAGAAATTTCATTAATTTTATTCAAAAATCCTATTTAACAAGAAATGAGTAAAACTTGATAGCTAAGAATGATCACCATCAATCACTTAGCAGGACTTACCAGAAAGCAGCTTTTTAGAGACTGATGTGTAAAAAGAGTAGCTATAAGAAAGATACGTAGACAGAGTGAATGGAAAGTTGTTACAATTAGGAAAACAAGCATGGTTTGCAGAAATGCCTAGTAGTCACTGAGCTTTATTAAGTAGGCATGACCAACATGCTTATGTCAACTATAAAAGAAACCTCTATCAAGCAACTATATGAGGGTGACACATTATTAAAGTCATTCTACAATGAAGTACTGGTTTACTCTCTCTTTTCTGATCCCTCACAGTTCATTCTCCTCCCAATTTTGTATCACCCTTTTTTAATATGTTTATATGTTTATAATGCAGTCTATACTTTAATCATATTCAATTCTGATTCTGAAAGACAAATCTTATGTAAGGTTTCAGTTAGGAGTATAGATACTTATTGATAATTCAAATATTAAACATCTCTCAAGTTAGTAATAAGATTTTTTACCTCATATAAAGGTATTCTACAATTTTATCTTGATATGGTTGTAATTACATTATATTTGGGAAGTGATTTCTTTATTTTTTTGGTTTGAGGTGGAAGAGGTTTGAAAAACCCTACTGTTTTCCCTTCTTGCATATCATTTTATTCTATCCCTAGATTTTTGATGACACTGCTTCATTCATGATTCACAATCTTGGTCTCTCTAGTGCTATTGTTTTCCAGTTGTGCATAACTATGTCATATTTTATGAAACAATATGTCATATCTGGTATCCAGAGTGTGTATCTGTGTCAAGATAAGTGGGTGGGGAGGGAATGTGCAAAATTTAACAGTCTGATTCATCCTGGCAGAAGTGACTGGACATGGTCCTGAGAAGATGAGGGAAAAGGAGCCAGTGTCAAAATTACTAGTAAGCTAGTGGGAAACTTTCTACTAACAGAAAACATCTCAAGCAAGAAAATCAGAAAGGGAAAGGTGGGAGGCCACAGAGTGAGAAACATGAGTAGAAAGGAGGGAAAGAGAAACCGGGGAGGAGAGAGTGAGAGACAGAGACAGAAAGATAGAGACAGAGTTTATGAAGAGACCCACATAGAGTCACTAATCTAAGGAATAATATGATTTTGAAATAAACTAATAATATGATTTTGAAATAAACTAAGTAATTAGATATGTATGCTTATGAGTCTCCTTAAGTATATATGCTAACTACTCCTGGAATATTGAATGATAAAAAGAGTTTTAAACTGTAGTAATTTATTTTCAGCACTCACAGTTTTCCTTTATAAATTAGCTTTATGATTAACTTAAATTCATTGCCAAGTATATTTTGCAAGATTAAAGGGAAAAAATGAGCCTGCTGTTCAGTTTTGTAGCATTAACTAACGTTTCCCAATTTACATAGATTGACATTTTGACTCTAATTCAGTTGAATGAAATATGAGATCTGGGGAGAAGAGTCCAATTAACTTTAACATTTATGCATTGTGAGTTACTAAATTTAAAAATATTTTGAGCATACTCAAAGGAATAATTTACTTTTTATTTATTAAAAATGGGAAATATAAAAACTTTTAAAAGAAAAGTCATTTCTGATAAATTATACTTGATTCTCACTTGAGATATTATTCATGAAGTTCTATGATCTGTTTCTGACTCAGGTCGTGTGTGTGTGTGTGTGTGTGTGTGTGTGTGTGTGTGTGTGTGTGTGTATTACCCTTCAAATCATTGCTGACATTATCTAATTTCATTATATTACCACATAAAGTTATTACTAGGTGGCTCCCTATAGCCTTTCCAATTTTATTCTCTGTAAATCTGTTTCTCTTGCTCACTTTATCAAGTCATTTCTTTTCTCTTTTGGAATGCTTATCTATATTTTGATCCAGTGTACTTTGTTCCTTTGTTTAACTGTCTCTATAATTTGACTTCAAATCATCAGCTGTATAATGTTCCTTCCTATATACTGTGCTCAGCCAACTTCACAGTCTATTCAACCAAAGAAGAAATGGTGACAAACTAGAATTCTAGGCTCTCCAAAACCAACTGCAAATTATGTTGCAGTGTATCTGGTCTTTCTACTTATCATTGGCTTTTATGATTCCTTATTTTAGTGATTTCCCAGAAATTTTAAAAAATAACATCAGAATATACAAACTGCTTCAGTGGATTTCATAAATATTACTTAGCTTAGGTAGAGGAGACACTGTTCATATATGGGTTGCTGTTTCAGGGACCACTTAAGTCTCTGCCTACTCAAAATATCTCCCTTATTCTATTAGGATCACAATAGCTATTTAATTTCAAATGATCATAGAATTAGAAGTAAAAGGGATCCCAGAAGTTCAATATCTTCATATTACAAATGAGAAAACTGAAAAGTAATGAAGTTAAATGACTAGTCCAGGATCACACAGGTAATAATCAATGTCATTATTTGTCCTCAAGTTCCAAATTCAGCACTTATTTCACTATAAATGGCAAATTGCAGGACGTTGTATTTAGATAGCCGTGGTAATGAGTTCCAATGGGGTTGAGCAAGGCCCATAGGGTCCTCCCATTATAAAAGACTAGTTAGTCAGTTTCTGATCATTTTGGAGTTGGAAGCCCAAATCAGTTAGTTTATTGGAAAGTGACATATTCCAAAAGTGGGGAGCATGGTAGTTCCAAATTTTGTGTGGCTTGGAGACAGTATGGCTCAGATAGGACTATGTGGGGCACATAAATGGAGTCACTGGAAAATTAGGTGCAATATGATGGACGTGGAGGAAAATTATACCTTAAAAACATAAGAAAATGTTGTTAAGCTAGTCAGAAGTGCATAGTGTATTTTTAAAAGAAAGATATCAGCTCTTGATAACTGTAGTACATTAAAACAAAGGCATTATTATCATGAAAGTTTTAACAGGGTATTAGGAAGCATAAATCTGAGGTGTTTCTCTAATCTTCAGTATTTCCTTCTTTACTAGTTTTATTTTTGTTCCTTACAAATTCATCTAGGTCTTAAAAATCTCTCATTTGACCCTATGGTTTCCTCAAGGTATCATCCTATATATCTCTTCTACCTTTCAAAAACTCTTTTTAAAAACTCTTCAAAAACTGCCCTTGGGGGGCCAGTTTAAAGTCAAGATGGTGTAGAAAAGGCAGGAGCTCACTTGAGTGCTCCCAAATTCTCTTCCAAACAACTGTAAGTAATGCCTCAAAATGAATTCTGGAGTGGCAGAACCCACAAGAGGATGGGGCAAAATGATTTTCTAGCCCAAGACAATTTAGAAAGTTGGCAGGAAAGGTTTATTGAACTGAGGTGAGAGTGAAACACACTACAGCACAGGCTGTACCAACGAAGGTGGCATCCTAGCAAACCTGGAGCAGGCCTTAGTGGCTACTAAATCAATAATGGCAGTTGCTGCTTCTGGAGCTCTCAGCCCAAAGACAGTAAGGGGGTTGGAGAACTGGTCAGAAATAAATTGGAGTCCCTTTGCTGGCACTGGGTGCAAACTTCTGTTGCATTGTCCATTCTTAGGTCTGGGTCTCAATTCTAAGTTTAGTAGAAGCATTGACATGCCAGGACTTGTGACTGCAAGGGAGTGGGGACCCTGGTGACAATTCTAGGGCAGAAAAGATTATTTCCAATCATTCATAAACCAGATAACATGCTAAGAGAATAATATATACACTTCTTCTTAAGTTAGACCACCTTAGAAGAACTGAAAGCTTATGGTCCTTTAAAGTTAGCTCTGAAAACAACTGCACAAAAAACTTTGGTTCAGTGCCCTTTTACCTGGGGAGTAGAGTCCAACTTTAATATAAATTTAAAAGTCAAGAAATAAGTTAGAAAAGTGAGCAAACAACAACAACAAAAAGATGATATCCATAGAAAGTTATTGTGCTAACAGGGAAAATTAAAAGAGAAATTCAGAAGACAGCAGCAAAAAATGCCACATCCAAAGCTTCAAAGAAAAATGTGAATTTGTCACCATTATTGAAGACCTCAAAAAGGATTTTTAGAATCAAATAAGAGAGGTAGAGGAAAAACTGGGAAAAGAAATGATAGTGACACAAAAAATTAAGGAAAAAGAATTAACAGCTTGGTAAAGGAGACACAAAAATACTGAAGAAAATAACACCATAGAAAACAGAATAGTCCAAATGGTAAAAGAGGCAGAAAATCCACTGAAGAGAAGAACTCCTGAAATGGCAAAATTGGTGAATGGAAAAAAGCTTCACACAAAGCTCAATGAAGAGAAAAATAATACCTTAAAAATTAAAATTGGGCAAGTGGAAGCTGATGACTCCATGGGGCATCATAAAGCAATAAAACAAAATCAAAAGAATGAAAAAAATTAGAAGAATAACTGTTGACTTGGAAAATATGTTCAGGAGAGATAATTTAAGGATTTTTGGACTACCTGAATGTCATGTTCAGACAAAGAGCCTAGACCTCATCTTTCAAAAAATTATCAAGGAAAACTGTCTTGATATCTTAGAACCAGAAGGGAAAATAGAAATGATCACCTCCTGAAAAATATCCCAAGATAAAAACTCACATGAATGCTATAGCCAAATTTCAGAGCTCTCAGATCAAGGAAAAATATTGCAATCATCCAGAAAGAAAGGATTTAAATGCTGAGGAGTCATAGTCAGGATAACACAATGATATTTTGGAGAACAAAGGAGCTAGGACTACAACCAAAAATTATCCACCCAGAAAAACTGAGTATAGTCCTTTAGGAGGAAAATAGACATTCTTTGAAACAGAAGATTTTCAAGCATTCTTTATGAGAAGAACAGAGCTTAATAGAAAATTTGACATTAAAATACAAGACTCAAAAGAAGCATAAAAAGGTGAAAACAAAAGAAATCATAAGGGACTCAATAAAGTTAAATTGTTTATATTTCTACATGTGAAAATGATACTTATGCCTGCTAAGAACTTTATCATTATTAGGCCAGTTAGAAGGAGGGTACATAAAGAGAGACCACAAATGCAAGTTGAATATGATGGAGTTATCTAAAAAAATAAAATGTAAGGGTGAGAAAGAGGAATACACTGGGCAAAGGGAAAGGGAGAGTAGAATGGGATAAATTACCTTACGTAAAAGAGGCACAAAATAGATTTTACAGTGGACAGAGAAATGAGGAGGTGGGATGTGGGACACCTGAACCCTACTTTCACTGGATTTGGCTCAAGGACAGAATAACAGGCACACTTGGTTAGGTATAAAAATATATCTTATCCTACAGGAAAATAGGAGAGAAAGGGGATAAAATAGGACTTAAAGAAGGTCAGGCATATTATGGAAAATGGAAGTCAGAAGCACAACCCTTTTGAAGATGGACAGGGTGAAAGAAGACATAGAATAGTATAAATAGGGTGAAAATAGGATGGAGAAAAATACAGTAATCGTAACTGTGAAAAAATATTTAAAGAAAATATATCTGATAAAGCCTCATTTCTCATATGTATAGAGAAATTAGTCAAATTTATAAAAATAAGATCCATTTCCTAATTGAGAAATGGTCAAAGGACATGAATGTTTTCAGACTAAGTAAAAAAAAAAGCTATTTATAGTCATATGAAAAAAATACTCTAAATAATTTTTGATTAGGGAAATACAAATTAACACAACTCTGAGCTACCACCACATAACTATTAGATTGGCTAATGTGACAGAAAAGGAAAGTGATGAATGTTGGAGGGGATGTGGGAAAATTGAGGCACTAAGGCACTGCTATCATAAGGCACAGCCATCCTGGAGAATAATTTGGAACTACACACAAAAACCTATAAAAACTATGTAACTATGCATACCCTTTGGCCCAGCAATACCACTACTAGGTCTATATCCCAAAGAAATAAACAAAAAAGGGAAAAGGACCTATATGTATGAAAACATGTATAGCATTTTTTTGTGGTGGCAAACAACTAGAAATTGAGGTGAAGCCCATCAATTGGAGAATGGGTGAACAAGTTGTAATATATTATTGTGATGGAATACTTTGTTGCCATAAGAAATGATGAGCAAGATGCTCTCAGAATAACCTGGAAAAACTTACCTGAACTGATGCAAAGTGAAATGAGAAGAACCAGGAGAACACTGTACACAGTAACAATAATATTGTATAAAGATCAAATGTAAATAGCTTAGCTATTCTCAGCAATACAATGATCACTGTACATAGACATCATACATTATATATTTCTGAAGAACTTATGATGAAAAATGTTATTCCCTCCCTAGAGAAGGACTGATGGAGTCTAAATGCAGATCAAAGCACACTCTTTTAACTTTATTTTTTCTGTCTATTTTCTTTCTCAATATGATTACTATAGAAATATGTTTGGCATGACTGCATATGTCTATCCTCTGTTAAATTGCTTGATTTTTCAATGAGATGGAAGGAGAGCAAAGGAGGGAATTTGGAATTGCAAACTTAAAAAAATTCTTTTTATATTTAATTTGAGAAGAATAAATAAGTAAAAAAAAGAAAAACTTTCTTTGTTTCCACTTCCCCACTTTACTTCTCAACACTTTTTAATAATCTATTTTCTAACCTCTTCTCTTAATTTAATTTGCTTTCTCTAAAGTTAAAATGATCACTTAATTGTCAGATCTGGTGACTTTTTCTCAGCCCTCACCCTCTTGACTTCTTGGAAGGATTTGACACTTTTGACCACTTTCTCCTTTTGGATATTCACTTCTTTCTGAGTTTTTGTGAAGCTCCTCTCTCTTAGTTTTTTTCCTTACATAATTTCCCCTTCTTAATCTTCTTTATGTGATCATAATCTGGGGAAAAGACTAGTAGGACAGTTCAATTGTAATGTAGATCAGGTAAAAGGAATAATGAGTTCCACACTAGAGTATGGAAGACTTTAAATACTAGTCTGAGCAGTATATATTTTAATCTAGAGGCAATAGGGAGTCACTGCAATTTTTGAGTTGGAGGATGACATGTTTGAACTACTAATGAATGAGTGAGTGCATAAGTGAGTGAATGAAAAAGAATTGACTAAGTACTGTGCCAAGTGCTGGGGATAAAATGTGAAATATCAGTTGGTTAACTATGTAAACAATAGAAAGGGAAGAGAATTGAGGCAGGGAGAATAATTAAGAGGTTATTGCAATAGTCCAGGCAAAAATTGATCTAGCATAAAGGCTGTGTGAGTGGAGAGAGGGTGAGGAATATGAGAGATGTTGTAGAGGTGAAACAATAAGACTTGACAACTAACTGCATATGGAAGTCAAGGGAGACAGAAAAGTTAAAGATGACACCAAAATTTTGAAGCATAGTGAATACATCAAGTTAAATGAAAGAGTTTGCAGAAGAGATGTATCTGAGTGGAATTACGAGTTCTGTTTCAGACATGGTAAGTATAAGATGCCTATAGAAATCCAGGTAGAGATGTCCAACAGAGAATTGTTAATAGGACTGGAGAAATATTACTATTGAATATAGACATTTGAAGACTATGTACACAAAAAGATGATAATTAAAGCTATGTGAACTCTTGAAATCATCAAGGGAAATCATGTAGAAGGAAAAGAGACCTTGCAAGACAAAATATTATTTGGCACCCACATTTAGTGGATGAGAGAAATATGATCCACCAAAGGAGACTATTAACAAAGGGAGAATACTTTGCCCCAATATAGCAAGGATATAAAATAAGAATGTAGTAGTTCTTAGCTATTTTGCACATAGTCTCCTCATCTCAATATGGAAACTTATCAGGTCATCAGTTCAGCATATGGAGAAAGACATGGTGGTTTGTATGATTATATCACCAATGCAATACCCACAGTGACTGCTATGAATATGTAGGTGTATTTCCAGGTTTGAATCACAAGATAGAACAGACTCTCTTCTTTGAAGACAAAACCAAGATACTTATTCATATACCAAAACGTGCACTAGGGTAATAAAGAAGTTGGTACATATTACCAATGCAGAAAGCACTGCTATCCCCAAGTCTTCCCTCTGTCAGGCCTCTCCACAAACCAGCAACGTCAGGCAAAATGCCCCTCTCTCACCCACTCTAGCTTCTCTATCTCCTCTCTCTCTCAGCTTCACCTCACTCTCCTACTTCCTACTCTACTCTTCCTGCTTTTTGCTCATGCTCTGCTTGGTAAATTCTTCCCACACTGAACTCCATGTGACTCAAGCTGTGGGCTGGGCCAAAGGTCAAAGTAAATTACAAAGGTCTGCTAAGGGGCAGGGAAGATCTTCAAATTCCCTTAACAGTATAATGGTTTTCAGAAATCTACAAAATCTGAGATATCTCGACTCTAGAAAACTAGGACTTTTTATGCCCTTAGATGACCAAGAAGTTGTATCATGGAAAAGTTAATCTATTCCCCAGGATAGCTTTGTCTTCTTTTAAGAAAAGCTAATCCTTATCAAAGTGAAAAACAGATCTGAGCATAACCCATATTGGGTTTAGCAGAAAAAAAGTTGTGTCAAGAGAAGATGGGACCAATTATGTCTCAAGGACAGCTTTGTCTCCTTTTAGGGAAAGCAAATCCCTACGGGTTAGGGAAGGAAGAGGAATTTGGACCTCTCCATATTCTTGGAGGTGAGAGGAAGAAGTTTTATTGGGAACTAACATTTTCCTTTGTGCTCATTCTATGAATGAGGGGATGGTTAAAGGGGTAAATTTCTGGAGATTAGAGGGGATAGTTTCAAGAGCCTGAGTGGAAGTGTTATCCTTGGCAAGAAGGTCAACCTCTTCTTCAAAGACTGCACTAAAGGAGGAGAGAATGAGAAATGGTGAAGAGGAATCTTGAAATGTGCAGTGAAAGAAAAGAGGGACTTTGATTTGTATGTCCCCAATCACCCTTAAGGAATCAGAAGAGGCAAATGAACCAGTGAAAGTCTGAGAAGGGCACATAAAGACAGGGAGAACCCTGAGAGAACAGTGCTATGAAAACCAAGTAGATTATATAAAAAGATGATGTAGTATGCGGTATAAAATGCTACAGAATGTTGAATTGCCATTGAACTGTCAAATAGGAAGTTCTTTGGAGAGGAAAATTTCAATAGAATGTTGGAATCAGAGGAACATATATAGGGGATTGAAGAATGAGTGAATGGAAAGGAAATACAAGTATGTGATTTACTTCCTACACTTTTAGAAATAAAGAGTAGTGAGAAATTGAAGTATGATTAAAACAACCTTTGATTTTGCTTCATTATAGAATTCACCATAGGATTCCTTTTAACTTTCATACTCTCTTTGGGTCATTTAACATATTTTATTTTAAAAAAATCGATTTAGTAACTGTTTTTTGAGATGTATATAAAGTATACTACAAACATGTGCATTGACTTTTTCAGTCTGTTCTTACATCAGCATGGCCTGGGTTTTCCTATTTCTTATGACAGTATATATTTATGTTTTATATAAAAATGTAGAAACAGGATAATTATTCACAAAAACAGAATGGATCAAATTATTTTGTTCAAAAAGAAAGTCTGAATGGAGAGAGGTTTATTAATGACATATGAGACCAAGTAGCAAGAGAGCAAGACAATTCTATTTGAGCACACTCTTAATATTCTAATTCTTTAACATGAGACCATTTCAAAAGACAGGTACTCTATGCTGATGGAAGTTTTCTTGAAAACTAAAACTTAGATTGTAGTGAATAGTGCCATCTCTCTTGAAAAGATGAAAGGAATTAATTGAAATCTGCCTAACATCACTAACAATCATTAAAAACAAACATATTAAATATAGACAATGTCTACTAGATAATAATTGGTATTTTATAGTCCTTAAAAACAGTGATGTCAAACTGCAACAGTAACAGGGGCCATGGATCCATACAACACATAAGCATCCCTGGGGGCTACATACAGACTTAGTTTGAAAATGTAATATTTTCTATGCTTAGTTGTATTTTTATTTATTTTGTTAAATATTTTCCAATTACATTTTATTCTGGTTTCTGCTGTACCGGGAAGTGTTGAAAACCCTGAGTTTGACACCTCTGTTTTCAAGTTGGACAAGCATTTTACATATTAACTGTTCCTTTAAGCTATATAATAACCTAGTGATATAGAGACTTTAAGTGTTTTTGATGAAGAAACTGGGGCTTAAATAGATTAAATGGTTTGTCCATAGTCACACAGAAGTGGGAACTGAACTAGTTTGACTCTAAATCTACCATTTTAACCAGTATATCAGTCTACTCCTCCAAGATGGTAGTGAGTTCCAGAAGAGATACACAGCTTATGGGACAGTACCCAATGAAAAATTCAGTATAGTTTTAAACAATGACCAAACATTAAGGAAATATATTGACTATTTTTGTCACCAGTATAGACAAAATCAAATTCTTTGACTAGTAACATTTTAGTGAAATGTATTTTTCTTCTTTTAATTTTGTATATTGCAAGTAAAACAACTTGACATGTGTCCTACATGCACCAAAGAGAATTCTGAAAGGGAGGGATAGATAGAAGTCCAAAATACTCTGGCTCCAGATGTACATAAGTTAAATTCTATGTTAATTATACACAAATTAAATTCTATGTTAACTCATGAGTAAAAAGTGAATATTTTCCCACAAAAATAACTTGACTTTTATAAATGTGAAAATATGTATTATGAATATAAAAAATCTGACTGATTTGGAGGCTGATGTGGGGCATTTGCCATACCTATGATTGACAGACATTGCATGTACATTTTAAGGAAGGCATTGATGTCAGTGTCTGCTTTTAAGAAGGAGCTTTTAAAAATCTCCAAATAAGGATGAATTTTTAAAGTAATTTTAATTAAAAATCTGTGGGGTTTTTTGGTGGTGTTTAGTGTTGTGAATCCTGAAAATGATAGCCACAACCCAGTTTTCTTTCCTTTACTTCAATTCCAGTCATACTCCTCTTCTCCCTTACCACAAAGGGATAAACTCTATTTTATTTTTCATTAGGATTCATATGAAACCTTAAGTTCTAGAGAAGAAATGAAACAGAAGACTTTGGAGACCAGAGGATGGGGGCACTTTTGAACTCGGTGTGTGGTTCTTTGATCTGGATAGAAATGCATGATTTACAGAGTTGTACAGAATAAAGAAATATTTCCTTTTGAAACTTTGACTGGGTCTCTCTGGTTGAAGAGCAAAGAGAAAATCCTTTCATTTCACCAGTTTCTTGATTTCCTAACTTGGTATGGAAAAGATTCTTTAATACCCTCTCCTCCATACAAGTTACCTGCATACTTTAGAGAAAGGTCTAACTAAGATCTTTGTCAGCATTGGGCTTTTTGCCAAAGGCAAAGAGAGCACAAA
Source organism: Gymnobelideus leadbeateri (assembly GCA_011680675.1). Taxonomy (NCBI): domain Eukaryota; kingdom Metazoa; phylum Chordata; class Mammalia; order Diprotodontia; family Petauridae; genus Gymnobelideus; species Gymnobelideus leadbeateri. Next base: position 40,683 of record WOXC01010333.1, on the reverse strand, counting down.
GCAGAGAGCATTTTACATTCTAGTGAATCATCTAGTTCAACTACATTCTCTATCTAATGCTGTTGTTAAGTAGGAGGAATTATTGCTAAAACTGATGTGGCAGGAAGTAGGTCTAAAATTCTGATAATAGAAGGAACTTTTCAAGAATGAAATTTCAAAAATACAAATTAAAATTAATCTCATGAGGCAGAGAAGAGAAAATTTGCCTAAAGAGGTAACAGGGCTGCATAGGGAACTTGAATTAAATAAAGGCACATAAAAATAATGGGAGGAAAGGCAAGTAAGAGGGTAAATACCAAATACTAATAAAATTTCTAATACTAACAAAGAATTCTAATACTAATAAAGAATATAAGAAAAGCATTAAAATGAATATGTTATATTGGGAACAAAAGGAGAATTATGGAAGAGAAAGGGACTCTGTTCAGAGAGGATAAAGATGAATGATGGAAAGACATGGTAGACAACATCACTCAGGTAAGTTTGGGTTTACATATTGCCTGTATGATTATGGTCAAGTTGCTTAACCTTGAAATGCCCCAGATAGTTCTTCAAGGCTATAAATTAAAACAAGTTGGTGATGTGGTTTAGTTGGCCTGCCTTTCACCTCTAGGAATTTATGTAATAGTTGTCACATATAGAGATTGACTTGCATGAACTGATGTGAGAAAGTCATTGCATTCATAACAAAGCAACCTCATATTTCTATATCACATTAAAGTTTACCCAACATTGTCACCAGAATAATCCTGTTACATAGGTAATGCTTTGATTTTTGTCCCTATTCTACAGTTGAGGAAAACAAGCTTTGAAGAAATCATCTTCTTGCTCATGATCACATAACTAGCAAGCATCCATGGAAGGATTCAAACTCAATTTTCCTGGCTCTCCATACAGGGCTCTATATTCCCATGCAATGCTATCTATTTATTGAGAACATGATTTCTTTGTGCATTAGAACATGAAAGTGAGGAATGAAGAAAGCAGAGGATTTTTCAAAATCTATCGCTTTGCTCCTCCCCATGCTTCTTAGGAAAGTCTTAATTTAAAACCTTAGCATGGTATGGAGATGATCCTAGTTTTTTTTTTCAGGCCACTAACAGCAGAACCCAAACTCTACAAGGTTTTATCAATCCAGAAAGCTTTCAAATACTCAGTCAAAAATGTACTCTGTGTTAATTGTCTAAGGAGCAGTCTATTTAAATGCCAAGAGTATTATCACCAGAAGCCTGACCAGGAGGTGATGACAATTTTTTTTTTCCCATAGTCTCTCATGCAACTATATATTAAGACATGGGGGTTGCTTTCTATGTTGGGTGAGGGACTATTTTTACCAATAAAATTATATATCACAGGAATCTCTTTCTTCCATTCACATCTGGGGGAGGAAGGTGATATTTATAGTGAGCTATTATGCTGGAAGGTGAAAGACCTTAGGGTCTTTTTCCCCTCTGAGGCCAAATGACCTCCTCTGTACTTTTCATTTTCATTTACTCTTTTCCATTCTATGCTCAGTGATATGATTTCTAATGATGGGAGAGTGAGACACAGAAATCTAGGAGCTAGAATCCAGGGCAGTTTTTCCAACCAACCCCAAGGAACTAGTGGCATCTTTTGGAACCATTTCTGGATTCATTCCAGTAAAAGCTGAAATGAAGACTTCTTTGGCAATGATGTCACCTTTGAAAGAGTATGTGGTGGGACCAGTGTTATTTAGGATCAGAACTACATTTTTAGCCTACACCCCCAGGGTCTGAAGTAGTCCTAGAGAGATTGGGAAAATATTTGTATATTTGTTCTTGCTATATTTTTGAATTTAAAAAAGAATACTTTTGTAAAAACTTCTCTATCTCTATGTATATACATATATATCTATGTGGATATATGTATATATACATACATACATATGTACACATATATATGCATATATTCATCATTATATTTAATATGTATATTATAAGTTAATATATCACAAATTAGTATTATCTAAGAAGTAAAGCTAAAATTCAAATTCCTGGCATTCATGGTTCTCTACAATCAACCTTCACTTTGCCTTTATTATTATTACTCTTGCATTTTGTATTCATACCATGCTACTTTCTCTTCCTTTGACATCTGTTCTCACTTGTCTCTGGGTGTTTGTTGACAATATTCTTCTATTCTCTAAATGACCTCCCTCTAACCATTTATTTGTTAAATTCATTGTATTTCTCTAGATGCATGCACATCTATGTATACATATAATTGCAAATGTGTGTATAAGCACACATTTAGATAGATAGATAGATAGATAGATAGATAGATAGATAGATAGATCAAAGATTTACTATGACAAAGAGGAAACTGAGGCTCAGAGTGGTAAAATGATTTATCAAAAAATCTTTCAAAGTTTCAAAATAAGCACTTAAGTCTGTCTTCTGTTATGGGTACAGCACCTGAAAGGACTTATTGCATATGTCAAGTAAGTCCTGGAAGAATAGTAAGTAGGAAATAAAGGTTTCCTTCAGAAACAGGCTGGTATGTTGGAAAGTGTGGCATGCTATGAAAGAGAACAACCTTGGCAAGCTGAAAAAATTGGCAGAAGTGAGCAAAATTAAGCTTTATCAATGACAAGACTCTTCAACAGTGTGTATATATATATATGTATATGTATACATACATATATATATATATATATATATATATATATATATATATATATATATATATGTCTGCTTGATTATTCATTCACCTTCCCCCCCTCATCTTTTGGGAACTAGGGAGTAAGCTAAAGTATAAATCTGAGACAATAAGGAGGGGGTGGCTCTAGACTTTTCTGAAATGGCATGTACAAAAATTGGTGTATTTAACTCTCTAAAGTGGATTTCATTTTTGGGCATCCATTGCATTTGTCACCTATTTGGGAAATATTTATAGTCAATTAGTCACAGAGTATTTTTTTATACTACTCAGAAGATTCAATGAAAGGTTTTGAAGTATTGGATTCCTACTTTGAAAAACTAATACTCCATGCATCTGTACCAGGTAATTTTCCTCTTCAATATTTGTCTATCTTTAGATTTGATCTTAGGTAAGGAAAAGAAATTTCATGGACATAAAATTTGGAAATGTTGGTCCTATTCTAAAGTCTCTCTCTCTCTCTCTCTCTCTCTCTCTCTCTCTCTCTCTCTCTCTCTCTGTCTCTCTCTGTCTCTCTGTCTCTCTCTCTCTCTCTCTCTCTCAAACACACACACAAATCAAAGGACATGTCTTAAACTGGACTCGTTATCTTGGACCTTCTATACTTGCTCCTCTTTCTGATTTTACTATTTCTGTCTGTGGCACAATCATCCGCCAAGATTCCCTGGTTGAAGGCCTGGCTTTTCTTTCAGTCTCATTATTCTTCTGTACTCTTCCATTCTCATTCCCATTTACTGAGGCCTATTTTACCTACTGCTACAGCATTATCTCCATTGTCCATTGGAGAATGAAGAATTGCATATACTGGAAGAATTTGTTTTAAGAGAAAAATAGGATGGATAAATTCTACTTGTAGAAGATTAAGTGGAGTTCTACACAAAAGGAAAAGAATGTAAAACACAGAATCAGTAGTAATAAATACAAATAAATTTGCATTTATTCTAAACTTTATTGTATCAGCTGATAATGAAATAATTGCCTTGTGTTGCTAATTTTGATAAGAAAATTTTAATAAAACAAGTCATTTTCAGTATCTAAAATTGAATAATCCTAAATGAATTTCACCCCAAATGTACTAGAAGGCAAAAGAAAGGTACTTATTGGGTTTCTAAAATGTGTCAGAGACACTGTGCTAAGCACTTTACAAATATCATTTCATTTGATCTACTTCCTAAACAGAAATATTGGAAGAAGAAAAAAACAATTTCCCACAAAAGATACAGTAATAAGAGTTACATTCAACTGACAATCAGACTGGACAGAATTTCAACTGCATCAAAACCTTAGAGAATACTGAAGGTTGTCTTGACAATTAAGAATTCAATGAAAAATTTGAGATTTTGACCATAAACTATTTTGGCCAAGGAATGTATCCTATAGGATACAGTAGGGGGATAATTTTTGCTAAAGCAATGCAAGGGTAAAAAGTGAGTTATGTTTTCTCAATGACACAGAAATCTTCATGTCTGATAATCCTTGGAGTTTTTGGCATCGTCATTACAAGCTTCATCAAAATTTAACTTAATCTTTTTTTCCCCTCATATTTATTTATCTCTCAACCCAGTAAGAGGCCTCTGAAAACTTTGAATTAAGGCAAGATAGTCACAAAGAAATGAAGAAAATGTATTGGTGTCAGAAAAAATGAGATGTCATTGTTTAGATGTATTATATTGTATATTATATATAATACAGTCTATAGCATAGATTGTATTATATGTCATTGTTTATATGGCAGTATTATATAGCAGAAAGAGCCCCAGATTTGGAGTATAACCTATTTTCAAGTCCCACTTCTGTAGCTACTACTTGTGTGACCTGGGGCCCTCAATTTCCTCAGTTATAAAATGAGAAAGTTGGTTATTTGACTTCTGAGGTTCCTTCTAGCTTTAAATTTGTGATCAGCCAGGTGGTACAATGGATGGTAGTTTTTAGACCTGTAGTCAGAAAGATCTAAATTCAAATTTGGCCTCTGACACTTATGAGCTGTGTGACCCTGGGCAAGTAATGTAGCCTCTATTTGCTTCAGTTTCCTCATCTATAAAATGCGAATAATAGTATTTAACTGCTAGGTAGTTAATTATAGCACTTAACTATCCAGGTGAAGATCAAAGGAGATAATATCTGTCAACTGCTTAGCATAATGCTTGACACATAATAGATTCCTAGTAAATGCTTTTTCTTCCTTCTTTCCTCCAACATCAATTGTAAGACATACGCATCTGCCTATCCACTGTGACTCTTGTCCATTTTACCCAATTATTTTACCATTGAGTATCTACCCAAATGTGATGTGAAAACACAGCTATTATTATGATGGTTACACTAGTTCACAGTTTTATAGTGCTTTAAAGTTTTAAAAGCCCAGGCCTCACATCAACCCTGTGAAATAGGCAATGCATGTCTCATTCCCATTTTAAAGAAAATGAACCTAAGGCTCAGTGAGGTTAAGGGACTTGTTATAAAGTAAGTGAAGAGGCTCTTCAGTGCTATATTTTATCCTATTAAACATACATCTTAAAATCAACAAATAGAGTAGTATTTTATTTTCTCTATAGCTCTAAGGCAATTGTATGACTATTATAATGTATTCTGCTATTGAAAATTATATGCAAAAGGATACCCTTAATGTAGACTTAGTCATTCTCATAAAGATTTTATGGAGATAAGAAAGCTAGTATATGAGTCCCTTGTTGCTGATGTCTTCTTGGTTGCTTTTTTGTTGCTGTTGTTAATAGGATCTTCTGGGATATTTTCCATTCTTTTGGAATATCATCCTGTTTAATATATCTTGAAAATCAATCCCCAAGTGAGTTTAAATCTATGCTGTTTCCAGCAAGGATTTCTGAGTTTGGTATAATTGCTCTTCTATATTCCTTAAGTGTCACTATCATTACACATGTGGCACATCATGGAGCCATTGGGGTCATGTAGTACAAATATGGTGTTTCCCCAAGTATTGGTGATGAGAACACATCACCATCGAAATGCTTGCTGACCTGTTCCCTTTTAAATCAATTTTTTTTGTCCTTTCATGTTCATCTCTGAAGATTCTCTGTATGATTTCACCTAAGCTGTTTGGGTATCACAGTCAGGATTTTCAAGAACTGTTTTACACTCAACTCCTTTTATCTTTTGGCCTATTTGTTTTCTGAGAAACTTCTTATAATCTTCCGTTATCTTACTCTGTAATGATTTGCAAATAACACAATCTTAGAGTTGGAAAGGACCTCAGAGGACAGCTCCTCCAGTCTGTTCCTGAAAAACAATTTGCCTGCATCATACCCAACAATGGTCATCTGCCTTTTGTTTGAAGGCCTCCAAACAAGGATCTTACGCTGTCATGTTTCTCTGTCTGACAAGGAGTTCAAGGATTTGCTGACAGTTTGATTCTAGGTTCATTTGACCTACTCTTTAAACTTCTCTAAGCAATGGTGATTGTCTATTTCTTCATTTATTGTCCTTTTTGAAGTTAAAACTCTGAAAACTCATTTAAATAGATTGAGTCAGAACTGCTATAATCACACCCAGTGTATTCTTCTAATTTGGTATTGATTCTGAGCTTTACTTTAACCAACTGATGATTTGATTGCACAGAGCTATATCTGAAAGGACTCCCATATGGTTAACTAATCATTTCCCTTTTCTTTGACTCTCTAACTTCACAACACCAGTCTTCATTATTTATTATACGAAACAGAATTTTGGCTGTTTTCAAGACTGATTATACTGTCTTTGATTTTTTTTCTAGAGCTAAATTAATCGCAACAGGCTTTATATGAGTGGACCAACAAACAATTGAAATTATTGCTTAAAGTACTAGGTGTACACCAACAAAGACCAGATCAAAAGTTGTTTGAGATTGTGAAGATGATAGTGCATCAATTTAAAACAATTCAATTCAACTTCAGAAGCACTTAATAAATGTGCAATGTGCTAGGACTTGGGCTACAAAGACCAAACAAACAAACAAATAAATACAGTCAAATAATGAAAAAATACCCTACTTTTGAGGACCTTAACATTCTTAGAGTATATTCAGGGACACAGAACCACTTCTGTACAAATAAGTTAATGCAATATATGTAAAATAAATGCAAATAATTTCAGGGGAGGGGAACACTAAAAACTTAAGGAATTGGGAAAATCCTCTTGTAGGATGTGGTGAGCTGAATCTTGAATAAAACTAGGGACTGAATGACATAGAGATGAGAAAGGTGAGTATTTTGGGTATGGAGGACTGACTGCCTGTTCAAAAAAAATGAGTCGAGATAGAACATTGTATATAGGCAATGGTAATTATACCAAGTTGACTGGAAAAGAGTACTTATGGGAAAGTAATTTGTAGATGGTTGTATGTTTGTTTTCTCTCCCTTTAGACTGTGAGATCCTAGAGAGCAGAGACTATTTCTTCTTTTCCTTTTTTTGTATTGCTGGCCCTTAGCTCAATGCTTAGCATATTAAGGGAAGAGAAGAGAATAAGTATTCATATACTGTCTAGTATGTACTAGAAATTGATAATTGCTTCTTGTTATCTCCTTTGACCCTCACAACAATCCTGAAAGGTAGGTGCTATGATTACTCTCTTACAGCTGAGGACATTGAGGGAAATAGAGGTTAAGTGACTAGCCTGGGGTCACACAGCTAGTAAATGTCTGAGCCTGGGTTTGAAACTCAAGTCCTCCAGATTCCAGACCTAGTTCTCTATCTTTTGGCCACATAGCTGCCACCTAAGTAGGTGCTTAATAAATGTTTATTAACAGACTTACTAATTAGTCCAGAAAGATGGAATAGGTTGGAGTCAAATAATGAAGGTCCTTAAAGACAAAACATAAAGTTTTGTATTTTAACAGCAATAGGGAGCTACTGAAACTTCTTGAACAGAAGGACATGTTCAAACATGCTATAAGACTATCAGCTTGGCCGCTGTATGAAAGATGGGTTGGAAAAGGAAGTGGCTGAATTCAGAGAAACCAATTGGGAGATTATTTAAAATGATACATAAAAAGAGGTGAGGGAGGTCTCAGCTCAGAATCATAGATTTAGAATTAGAAGGGACCTCAGAAACCATCATGTCCAATTCCTTTATTTTATAAATGAGGTAACTGAGGATAAGAGGTTGAGTGATTTGTCTATAACTAGTAGTGGTAAGAGGTAGAATTTGGACCCAGGTCTCCCTGATTCCAACTCTAGCACTCTATCAACTATGGTACCCTACCTCTTAAAGGATTTATGTTCCCCGTGGGTAATTTGGGAAATCCATGATTTCATCAGTGTACATATTCTTCCCACCAATGTAGATTATAGCCCTTCCCTACTTTTTTCTTCTTTATTATTTCCCTCAAAGATAAGATATAGTGGATGCAAAATGCAATCAAATTGGATACTAATGATCAATTTATTTAAAACACTCATAATTTTATTGAATACTATTTATTTTAAAAATCTGGTGGGGAGATTTATGAGTCAATTAGGGGGCCTATGTTATTCGAAGTGTGCTAGAACTGGTTATATCTATTTCTTTACCTAAACTTGACATCCAAAAAGCTGAGAGATATATCGTTCAACCTGCCAATTTATCAGGTTTTCTTTTGTGCATCATTGCATTACTGTCATGGAAGATGATGCAGGGTGCTTTGGATTTGGTTAATGTGCTATATAAACAAAAAAAGAATAGCAATTAATATTATTTTTCTATTGGTCAATGCAGAAAAACAGCTTACCAGAAAGAAGAAATCCATTTTTATTTTGAGGTTAGTTAAAATATTTATCACTAGGTCAGGGATAAGACAGAAAAGTAGTTTCTGGTTTTACCATCTCTTCTATTACAGAGATAAGATTATTTTAATAGAAAAGGGAATGGCATATCTGGCTTCTCTGAATTTCAGTGATTCTTTCAGACTGCATTAATTTCTAGTCAGACAGATGACTTTCCTCTTGCTGCCTCTATCCTTAGCAAATGCATCCTTAAACATAATTAAAGAGCCAGGAAAACAAAACTAAATTTGTGAGCAACGAAATTTCAACATAGTCATGGTTAACCCAAAATTGTCCAAGTCATAGAACACATCAAGGCAGTTATAATTGAATCAGAGAACAGTAAGAGGAGATTTTTTTGGAGCAGAAGGTAAAGAGGAGGTTCTTAATTAGACAGAATTAACAAGAAAAAAATACTGGTCTGTCATTAGTACCAACATTCTACACTTCATCTAGGCTTGAAACTTTCCACTTACTTGGCACTCTTCTCTCTCCTCAATTCCTGTACTATTCCCAAATAGTACTTCTTCTGTTGATACTTCCTTCATGATATCTCTTACATTTATTATTTCCTTTTCTTTCCCACAGCTACTCCCATAAATCAAGACCTTATCAATGTTGATTGGTGATAAAGGCCTTTAGCTTTTCTCCATTCCAATCCATCAAGTACACTACACCCAGATCAGTCTTCCAAAAACAATTCTTTCATAATTTCAGCCCTATATTTAAAAAATGTCAAATAGTTCTTTGTTGTCCTTATGATAAAGTCCAAGTTCCTAAACCTATCATTCTATGCTCTCCAAAATCTTATTCCAACCTAATTCCCAAAGTTATCTCTCACTTCTCTGTGAAACTTCTGTTAAAATCAGAACTCAATGTCCTCTTAATAAGTCTTGGCTATTCTTGACTCTTTGCCATTGTTCCATCTACCTAAATCACCTTTCCTTTTCTCTCCTCTTTGCCTATCCAGAGTCATACAACTTTCAAAGGTGCAGCTAATTTAATAAAAAACATTCAAGGTATACTTAGTAAGTGCCTATGTTTAAGTTGCTGTGGTAAAGACTGAGGATACATGCTCAAATTCTATTTGCTCTATGAAGTTTCTCCGAAACAATCGTAAGCACATTCCTGCCTCTCAGCTTCTATTGTACTTAGAATCTCTACCATTGCTTGCAAATTATTATATCAGCCTGTGATACCTTTAATACTCTTATTTAATTTTTCATATTGTTATGTCAATTCCCTCTAAACATTTAGAGTGGGGAACATATCTTAAGTCTCTTCTAACAAAGTATGGAACTGAATAGTTTTAATTAATTGGTAGATAACATCCCAATAACCATGCAAGAGATTAATTATCATAGAAAAATCCAGTTGTAGTAAATATATTCTAAATAATTGCAATAACTAATCATTAGAGTTACCACTTTAGATTTTAGTGTATTGAAACTTGAACTGTTGAGAATTGAGGTTGTTGTTTATTGTTTCTCTTAGTGTCATTTTCTCCATCATATCACATATTTATATCACTCTTCATAGAAGCATATATGTTGAGAATTACCTTATCAAGGTATCCACTAATTTAGAAGATTAGTCTTAGTGTAAGTGGGGATAATTCTCTATGAACTTATGCTCCCTAGAGTCTGACATGAAATTTCTATCACTGTAGTCTGTATCAATGTGATTTTAATCATATTACTCAAGTTAGCATTTATTGGATGCTCTAATTATTGTTATAATTCATTTCAAATCTTACCCAGAGTTCAAATTTAAATATACACACATACATGTTTGTATATATACATATACACATTACATAATTACATTCATTTTATATATAATAAACTTAATACTTCCTCTGGGTTTATTTTCCTGACTTACTCTTGCCTTGGAAGATTGAGTCCCCAGAATGCCAAATACTAGCTTGGGTTCTAGAAGTAAGACTGTGATTTGCAGTAACAATCTACCTGAGTCTAATTCATGAGCATTTGTTTACTGGTGTGATTTTCATTAATAATCAAGTAGTAGATACAATCAGCTCTTAACAAAGGAATTCACTCAAATAGCATAGAAAGAATAGTTAGAAAGTGTTCCCAAACCAAAACTTCTGGTGCATTCCCTGAAAAATATGCACAGAGTCTGCAGTGGGTGTGTGTGTGTGTGTGTGTGTGTGTGTGTGTGTGTGTGTGTGTTTGTGTTTGTGTGTGTGTGTGTGTGTGTGCGCGAGCGCGAGGTGACACAAACTTAAAGCACAGTAGTAATGAGGTATTTGTCTAGATAAATATTCTGCATCTGTTGGAATGGATCACTCAGAGCCTGAGGACTCAAAGATCTATTTAATGAAAATACATTCAAATACCCTCTTGCAAAAGCAATTCAAGGTCATTAATAAAATCCAGGAATATAAAAAACAGATAAATTCTGCTGGCAAGGAGGTTAAAACCAGTTAAGAAGGAGGATTGCTTCAGGGAGAAACTTAGGGATCAGAATTAACTATGACTGCCCAACTGCTTCTTCATAAGAGACCCAGCTGATACTGTGGGCTTGTGGAAGTTAACTCATACATCCCCAGTTTCACCAATATCCTGCCCACAACAGATAGATGTGTAGGGAATACATGTGTTCAAGACAATTCACAATTCTAGAATTTCAGGGCTTTGATATTCTTTCTCTGTAGAGACCTCATGAATTTCACTGTCAGATGTGACACTAAGCATGTTAGTGAATAGGTTGTCATGCTACTGGGTTGGTTCCCCTTAAAGCATAATGTTACACCTGGACCAGTTGATCTACTGTCCTAACTTCTGGTTGATAGGTCATAACATCACTTATACTCAGGTTATGAAAGATAGCTCACTTGGCTGCTGAATTGGTTGCTCATGAGTTGAAATATTTATGCTAAACTGGTTGATCTGGAGTATTCCCTGACTTTAGTATTTGATGGGCTACTATAATCTCTCCATCAAGTCCAGCCTCAGACTCAACTAAGTTCTTTTGTACCTTTTCATCTAGAGTGCTACTCTGTTCTTTCAGAAAAGAAGAGATCCTTAAACTAGGATTGATAGAAACCTCTCTAGTTTTGCTTCCTGAGGACCTCAGTTCTTGAGTTTGTCATCTCTCAGGAAAGAAGTAGAAGTATTACCTCTTCTATTCAAAAATTCTTGTTAATTGAGAACTGAGTTCCCTTAATGAAGACCTCAGCCTAACTTAAGGTGAGTATCTAATTATAATTTCCATGTTGGTTCCTGTTGGTAGATACAAATGAGAGATTGAGGAATAAAAGTTATTGAAAGCAGTCTGGAGCAAGTTTGTTCTCTTTTGGCCTTGTCTTATTAAATTGCACTGAGTTAAGTAGGTGAAAGCATTCTCACAAAAATGGAGACAGTGCTCTAAACTCAAGCTAAGCCTAAGTTTTGCTTTTGCAGCTAGGCCCAAGTTTCAGTTTTGCAAACTTACCCCTGCCCTGCGTTCACCCACTACCAAATAAGGTATCAAATGCTTTTGCCAGTTTTCATTGGTTAAACATTGTTTCCCTGTTTTTTGTGTCTGGGTAGATTCCTGTGCTAGATTGTAAGGCCAATCTCTCAACCAATGAGGGTAAGATCAGTGGGAGGAAATGCTTGTGTTAGGGTATATAACCATGTTTTTGCTTTCTGTAACTGGCCTCCCTCCATTCATCTGTCCTGGTGGAGGTGATACCCCTTTCTTGCAAGAATTGAATAAATCCGTTCTGTTCCTACCTTGAGAAGCCTCTGAGGTTTTAATTAAATTTTGTCTAGGGGTTTTTCACCCACATAGCCCTCATTACGCAATGCTCTATCACCTGTATAATATATAATGCTTCATTTATACTTAAAAGTACCTCACTCTTATATTGCATTCTTTCTGTCTTTGCCTCTATAATCTCCAATTTTATTGCAGCCTAAGAGGGGTAAATTGGGCAGCTAGGTGGTGAGCTGGATAGAACACCAGGCCTAGATTCAGGAAGACCTCAATTCAAATTTGACTTTAGTTGTTTGCTAGATATGTGAACTGGACAAGTCTCTTAACTCTGTTTGCCCCAGTAAAATGAGTTGGATAAGGAAATAGCAGACCACTCTAGTATCTTTGCCAAGAAGACCCCAAATGGCATCATGAAAAGTCAGATGCAACTGAAACAACTAAACAACAAGGAAAATACTAAACAGAGCAGCAACTCTATCTATGTTTCTGACCTTGGAGAGAGTATCTTAGCCTTATGCCCAGAGTATAGTAGTAGGCTGGAACATTGTTGCTTTGACTCTAGAGCAAGATGGGGGTTTCAGTACAGGGACTCAGTGCTGTCCTTCTGATACAGAAAGGGAATCTCAGACCTAGCTTCTAGGTGAAGAATAAAATAGCACTATCCTTTTGAACCTTCAGATCCTTTTATCAAGCTAACAGAGGTTGTATCCAGAAATTACATCTATATTTCCTACCCCAAACCAGAGTTAGGAGCTTGTAAACCTCAGGAGGGGAGCAATCATATTTCACTCTTGATCAAACCTCACAGGTCTTGACCAAAGTTTGCAGCAACTTCACCTCATCTGCCCCTGTGATCCTTGAAGAACAAGTACTATACCCACCACAGTGAAATTAAAATTATAGTTAAGAAAGGGCCATCAAAGAAAGGATTAAAAATTAACTGGAGACTAAATAACTTAATCCTAAAAAACAGGAGTCAAAGAACAAAACATAGAAGCAATAGGTAATTTCAAATGATAATGACAACACATTCCCCAATTGATAAATGGTCAAAGGATATGAACAGGTAGTTTTCAGAGGAAGAAATTAAAGATAATTATAAGCATATGAAAAATGCTCTAAATCAATATTGATTAGAGAAATGCAAATCAAAACAACTCTGAAGTACAATATCTCACCAGTCAGATTGGCTAAGATGGCAAAACAGGAAAATGACAAATGTTGGAGAGGATGTGGACAAACTGGAACACTAATGCATTGCTGGTGGAGTTGTGAACTGATCTAACCATTCTGGAGAGAAATCTAAAATTATGCCCAAAGGGCTATAAATAATTTCATACCCTTTGACCCAGCAATACCACTTTTAGGGTTGTATCCCAAAGAGATCATAAAAGAGGGAGCAAGACCCATATGTACAAAAATATTTATAGCAGCTCTTTTTGTAGTGGCAAAGAATTGGAAATCAAGGGGGTGCCCATCAATTGGGGAAAAGCCTGAACAAGCTGTGGTATATGAATGTAATGGAATACTATTGTGCTATAAGAAATGAGGAACAGATGAACTTCATATTTACCTGGAGAGGCTTATATGAACTGATGCTGAGTGAGAAGAGCAGAACCAGAAGAAATTTGTACACAATTACAGGCACAACATATGTGTGATGACCAACTTTGATAGTTTGGACTCTTCTTAGCAATGCAGGGTTATAAGTTAACCCCAAAAGACTCATGATGGAGAGAGATGTCTACATCCAGAGAAAGAACTAAAAAGAACTGAGTCTGAATCAAGATTGAAGCAAACTACCTGCTCTTCTTCTTTTTCTTATCTGTTTTTTTTCCTCTTTCCCAATATTCATTTCATCTGATACAATCCTTCTTTATAACCTGACTAATGTCTAATGTGAAAGTGCAGAACTTATACTTGATTGTATGCCACCATGGTGGGGGGTGGAGGAAAAGAAAATTTGAAACACAAGGAATTGTGGAACTGAATCTTGTAAACTAAAAGTAAACAAACAAATTAATAAAGACCAAAAAAATTCAAAAAAAGATAATGACAACAATAAAACAAAATGCCAATATTTGTGGAATGCTTTGAAAGTAATCATTAGAAGAAAATTTATATCTCTAAACACTTTCTCCAACAAAAGAAAAGTAAAAAATGAACTGGACATGCAATTAAAATACACACAGGCACACAAAACAACTAGAAAATCAACAACTTAGAAAAATAAGCACCAAAATATACATCCCGAAAAATCAATGAAAAAAATAGTAAAATTTAAAGCAAAAAAAAAAAAAACCACCCAATTCACTCACATAGAAAACCAACATTTTATAAAACATCAAAATATAAAACCTGAAAAAAATCAAAGTGATGAAAAAAATGAAAAAAAAAGAATTGAGAAATAAAACTAACAGCTATTTTAAATTTAATACATAAACTACTAGCTAACTTTTTTAAAAAAGGAAAACCAACTTATTAGTATTAAAAAGAAAAAAAATCCAGAAATAACGATATTATTAGAATCTTTTTTTTTTGTCCAAATATGTGTCCATAAAACCATTGATTTCAATGGAAAGGCATACTTACCAAAAAATACACAGGTAAACAGAACACTAAATAGAGTATTTAGATAGCCAAACATCAGATAGTAAAGTCATAAATAAGCTCCTGGAAAGAAGAAGAAAACCTGGACCAGGTGGATTCACAAACAAATTTTACCTCCCATTAAAGAACAAAGAACTCTAATATTGAAAAAAACTGTTTGCAAAAAAAAATAGCAAAAGGTGGGATTTTACCAAATTCCTTCTATGATAAAGATATGGTGTTGATGCCTACAAAAGGGTGAATCAAAACATAGAAATAGAACTATGAATAAATATCCCTAATGAAGATTGAGACAAATTTCAAACTGTTAGCAAAGAGGATACAGAAATATATTCCAAAGATTATTGATAATGACCAGGCTGTATTTATACAAGGAATTCAGGGTTTGTTTAATATTAGGAAAATGCAAAAATTATTTACAATATTAATAACCAAAATAAAGCAATATGATTAATTATTAAATGCAGGGGAAAAAACTTTTGACAAAATACAATACCTTTTCACATTAAACTCATAAGGAAACAGGAATAAAGAGCTATTTAAAAATGTTAAATAGAATATATCTCAAAGCAAGAGCCAGCATTATAGGTAATGGGGAAAAAATCAGAATACTTTCCAATGAGATCAGGATAAAGAAAGGATAGATTTTATTTTGTTATGATTTGATATGGTGCTAATAGTGTTAACTATAGCAACAAGGTTAAGAAAAATAAATTGAAAGAATAAGCATAGGTAAAGAAGAAAAACCACCACATTTTGCTGATGATATGATGATGTACTTATAGAACTTTAGAGTCAACTTAACTGACAGAATTATAATTCAAGCTAAGTTTCAGAATACAAAACAAGTACACATAAACCACCAGCCTTTTTATGCTAAAAAAAAAAAAACAACACCCTCAACACGAAGAGATAAAATGAGAAATGTTATTTTAAGTAACTATAGAATGCACAAAATATTTGGGAGACTGCCTACCAAACTACACGGAGGAACTATAAGAATATTATGACAGAGCACTTTTTCTTTTTTTAGAAATACAATCCTAAATAACTAAAGAAATATTATTTGCTTATAGTTGAGACAATTCAATATAGTAAATTCACAAGTTATCTAAAATAATTTATTTATTAGGTATCATATCAAACTACCAAATAATTTCTTTACAGAGCTAGAAAAAGTAATAATGTAATTCATCTGGAGATTGGGTCTCATGATGAATAATGAAAAAAGTGAGCAGGGAAGAAATGTAGTAGTATCAGATCTCAAACTGTACTACAAAGAATTATAAAAATAGTTTAGTGCTGGTTAAAAATATGTCTGTCAGAGGAAGATCTTAATTACATAACATGCCAAAGCAAACAAATACAGTAATATAGTGTTAGATAAAAACAAAGACCTTATCTACTGAGGTAAAGCCAAAAATTCCTGGGAAAACAAGTCTGGTAAGAATTAAGGTTTTAAATCATATATCAAGATAAGCTCCAAATGAATGCATGATCATATGAAAAAATAGAGGAAAAAAGAAGAAATTACCTTTCATATCTGTGGATAGGGGAGAGGAAAAATAAAATAGACATTTTATCACAAAAGATAAAATAGACATTTTTATTTACATTTTTTAAATTATGTAAGCAAATTCAACATAATTAACATTAGAGGGGAAAAATCTTTCCAGCAATTTTCTCTGATAAAATTCCATTTCAAAACATATAACTAATTCAAATTTGCAAGAGTAATAACCAGTCACCAATTGAAAAATGGTTAAAGGACATGAATACTCAGTTTTCAAAGGAAGAAGTCCAAATTATATATAGCCATATTTCAAAAAATGCTCCCAAATCACTAACAATTAGAAAGATACAAATCCAATTAATTCTTAGGTTCTATCTCAAACCCATGAGACTGAAAAAATTGACAGAAAAGAAAGATGAAAAAAGTTGGAAGGGCTATGGAGCATATAGTCCTACTGACATTATTGTGGAGCTGTGAGTTGAACCAGCCAATCCAGAAAGTAGTTTGGAACTATGCAAAAAAAAAATATTATTAAATTGTGAGTTCTATGACTAGTCCTATATCCCATAGAGATTAAAAAAAAGGAAAAAAAAATTATTTTGTTGTTTTTGCTCCTCAGTAGGTCGTTTGTGTCCAACTCTTTGTGACCCCATGGATCACATCCTACACTATCTCTCAAAATCTGTCCCAGTTCATATTCATTCTTTCCATGATACCATCTATTCATCTCATACTCTGTTGTCCACTTTTCCTTTTGTCTTCAATCTTTCCCAACATCAAGGTCTTTTCCAATGAGTCCTGTATTCTTATTATGTGGCCAAAGTATGTAAACTTCAGTTTCAATATTTGACTTTCCAGTGAATAGTCTGAATTGATTTCTTTGTATTGAGTATTTTACTGATTGGACATCCTTGCTCTCCAAGGGACTCTCAAAAGTCTTCTCCCACACCAATTTGAAAACATCAGTTTGGTAGTGCTCAGCTTTCCTTATAGTCCAAATCTTACAGCTATACATTGCTACTGGAAAAACCATAGCTTTGCCAGCAAGGTGATATCTTTCCTTTTTACTATGCTGTATAGATTTGCCATAGCTTTCCCTCTAAGTAGCATGTGTCTTTTAATTTAATGTGAGCCCAAGAATATAAAATCTGACAGTTTCCATTTCTTCTATCTCTATTTGCCAGGAATTGATGGAACCAGTTGCCGAGATCTTAGTTTTTTTTTTTTTTAATTCTATATATACAATTGTATTTATAGCAGCTATTTTTGTAGTGGAAAAGAACTGGAAATTAAAGGGATCCTCATCAATTGAGAAATGGCTGAACAAACTGTAGCATATACACATGTTGCACATAACACTCATGCACATAACTTCTGCATATAGGCATACAATGTAGTCACATATATGTACACACACACGTATATCCACTATTGTACTGTAAAAATGTTAAAGGTCATGGTTTCAGAGAAAACTGAGAAGGTATTTATGAATTGAAGAATAGTACAGTGGGCAAAACCAGGCAAATGATTTACAGTGTAATAATATTGAAAAATATAACTAACTTTGTTAGACTTAAAATCTCTCAACAGTGCAGTGATCAATCATGATTCTAGTTGGCTGAAAATGAAGACTGCTATCTCTTGATGAAATCATGATGGACTCTCTCTCTCCAAATACATACACACACATATAGATAGATAGATATACACATAGATTTTGGACATCACAATATGCTAATGTGTTTTTCTTGACACATAATATTGATTAAAATTTGCCTCTTTGGGGCGGCTAGGTGGCACAGTGAGTAGAGGGCTGGCCCTGGAGTCAGAAGGACCTGAGTTCAGATCTGGCCTCAGACACTTAACGCACACACAAACAGAAACCTAGCCATGTGACCTTGGGCAAGTTACTTAACCCCAATTGCCCTCCAAAAAGCAAAAAAAAAATTGCCTCTTTTTGTTCATTGAGGATGAGGAGAGGTAGTAAGGTGGAAAAATAAATGCTTGACAGTTGAAAAAAATCATTTAAAAAGTATGGGGAATTTAGTAGTTTGTCTTCCTTAGTACAATCCTGTTGAAAGAGCCCTGGATTTGGAGTTAGAAGAAGATATTTGTACCTATATAACTTTTGATTTAGTAATCTAACCTCTAAAATTGCATTAAGTAATTGCCTTATACCCTAATATTATAAGGGGTTATTCCATGAAGAAAACTTAATCTATATCACACAAGTGATTCAACAGCATTGGAAAAACATAAGACAGAATAGCCTATAACATCAGTGGAAGATGTCTTAGAAGATATAGGACGTTGTTCCTTTGAAAGGAAGAAAATACAAAAAGTATGATTGCAGTTTAGAACATCTTATTCTAAAATGTGCCCTTTTCAACTTGTAAACAATAGTGATGCAGCATCATTAGTTCATGCTTCTTTTGGTGCTGTTGTGAAGTTGCTTGGGATACTGAATTTCAAGACTATATTGGACTGAATTTTCTTGCTAATGTCGTGCTTTTGAGTTTTATCAAGCAATTAGCTGAGCTATGCCTGGGGCTCATACAGCATGTTGTCATGGCTTTTAGCTCTTTATCAGACAGAGGACTCCTGTAAGATTGATTTTCTGGTGAAACCATTTCACAAAAAGGAGTCATTATCACTCTCCATCTTTTTTTTTTTTAACAAATGCTTTATTAACTTCTGGTTTACATCATTCATTTCTGCCAGATTTTGAGTTACAATTTTTCCCCATTTTCCTCCTACCTACCTCCCCAGAATAGCAGTTCCACAAGATATCCCCTCATCCAATCTGCTCTCTCCCATATCTTCTCCCATACCCCCTTCAAATTTACCATCAGGGCAAGGTGAATCTCTGTACCCCAATGCCTGCACATCTTATCTCCCAATTACATGCAAAATAGTATTAGTAATAGTATTTATATATATTTGAAACATTTAATTTTAAAACTTCAAATTTCAGATCCATTCCCTTCTTCCCTTGTCACCCACTCCCTCTGGGAAGATAAACAATTCAGTATGTGTTGTACATGTATAGCTATGCAAAACATTACCATAGTAGATATATTGTAAAAGACTGCTTATATTTCCCTCCCACCCATCCCACCCCACCACCTGGTCCATTCCCTACTTTGATCCTGTCCCTCTTCTATGGTGGGTACTTCCAACCTCCCCTCCCCCCAGAATGCCCTACCATCCATCATCCTCCCCTTTCATCCCCCTTCCCCCTACTTTCCTACAGGGTGAGATATCCCACTTAGTATGTATGTCATTCTCTCCCTGAGCCAAATTCAATGAGATTATGGTTTTGCCTTTTTGCCTTCCTGTTCTTCCCCCCCTGCAACTACTTCCCCTTGCCTCTTCTACATGAGATAGTTTACCCTACCCTGTCTCTCCCTATCTCCTCTTGCCACTTTCCTCTCTTACCTCTTAACTTCACCCCTTAAATATCATCCCTTCCTACCAAATTCAACCTGTGCTCTCTATCCAGGTATACCTGTAAACATATATACACACATTCACATATGTATTCATATGCCCATATACCCTTCTTCAATTATTTTCATAATGAGGAAGGTTTCATCAGTCACAGTTATTGTTTTTCCATGTGGGAATATAAATAGTTCAACTTTGATAAGTTCCTTTTGATTTCTTTTCCCTGATTACCTTCTCAGGCATCTCTTGCTTCTTGAATGTCAAATTTTCTATTCAACTCTGGTTTTTTCCTCAAGAATGCTTTAAAGTCCTCTATTCCACTAAATGACCAATTTTCCCCTGAAACAAAATACTCAGTTTTGCTGGGTAGGTGATTCTTGGTTTTAATCCCAGTTCCATTGCCTGCTGGAATATCATATCCCATGCCCTTTGATCCCTCAGTATAGAAGCTGCTAGGTCCTGTGCTATTCTGATTGTGTTTCCACAATATTGAAATTGTTTCTTCCTGGCTGCTTGTAGTATTTTCTCCTTGATCTGGGAATTCTGGAATCTGGCTATAATACTCCTAGGAGTTTTCTTTTTAGGGTCTTTTTCAGGAGGTGATCTGTGGATTCTTTCAACCTCTAGGTCTAAAACATCAGGGCAATTTTCCTTGAGAATTTCTTGAAGGATGATTTCTAGGTTCTTTCTTTGATCATGGCTTTCAGGTAGTCCAATAATTTTAAATTAACTCTCCTGGATCTATTTTCCAGGTCAGTGGTTTTTCCCATGAGATATTTCACATTGCCTTCTATTCTTTCATTTGTTTGGATCTGTTTAATAGTATCTTGATTTCTCATAACGTCACTAGCTTCCATTTGCTCCAGTCTAACTCTGAAGGAATGAATCTCCTCAGTGAGCTTTTGAGATTCTTTTTCCATCTGGCAAATTTGGGTTTTTAAGGCATTCTTCTCCTCATTGACCTTTTGTGCCTCCTTTGCTATTTCAGTTAGTCTATTTTTTAAGGTGTTATTTTCCTTAGTCAGGCTGTTGACTCTCATTTCATACTTTTCCTGAATCTTTCTCATTTCTCTTCCCAATTTTCCCTCCACTTCTCTTATTTGGTTTTAAAAATCCTTCTTAATGTCCTCTATGGCCTGTAGCCCATTCATATTTTCATTTGGGGCTTTTGGTGCAGGATTTCTGACCTCCCTGTCCTCCTCCTATTCCATGCTTTGATCCTCTTTGCCCCCAAAATAGGAGTCTAATGTTGCCATTTTTCTGTTCATTTTGTTTCCCTTGCATAGGCATGTTGCCACTTAATTACTTTGACTCTTGCGCTTGTTGCCACAGTAGGACTGCCACCAGACAGGGGAGCTTCTGTCCCAAATGTTGGGGTCTTCACAGCTTCTGGAGGTATTAGTTGGGTGGCCTCTGTGAAGCCTCCATATGCTCTGGCAAGCTGTATACCCACCCCACTACCTCCCCCCCAGATTGCAATCCAGTTCCAGGGAGGTTAAAGCAAGGGTGATTAACCCCCAGACTGATTGCTGGATCTCCTTACAGTTCACAGACCAGGAGCTAAAGCTGCCAGTGAAGCTGCAAAATGGCATCTGTTCCTCGGCTCCTCAGTGGCTTATTGCCCTCAGGGAAAGAAGCTGATGCATTCCCCAAATACTGGTCCCAAAGTCCATAGGGCACTAACCTCTCACTGTGTCCTAGGCATATCTATGTTGATAATTCTGGAATCGCCACAGCTGCTGGTGTTCTGGGGTCCCTTTAGCCAGTTGCTGGCCCAGCCAGTGGCTCAAGCGGGTCTGGGCTCAGCTCCCAGAGTGTTGTGCTGGCCACTTCCAGAGCATTGTGCTGGCTGTTCCCTGCCGGGATACTGGGCTGTCCTCAGCAGGAGGTTAGCTTCTCTCTGTCATTCTGTGGGTGCTGGAGCTCCAGAAATTGTTCAGAGTCCACCTTTTACATTGTTTGGAAGTGGTGTTGGGGAGAGCACCTTGGAAGTGCAGTTTCTACTCCGACATCCTGGCTCCACCCCCCACTCTCCATCTTTTATGTTATGCCAGTAATATGCTTTGTTCAATGTTTTGCCCAAAATATTGTCTAAGAGTCCAAAGAATTACTATCAGTGAAAAAATTAACAGATCCATATACTACTTTGATTTAGCTACATTTACTTGTCACTAACTTTCCCACCTCACCTACTAAGTAGCATCAAATTTAATAGCATATTTTGAAAGAAATTTTTTTTTCCTAGCTGAGAGAAAAAAAATGCTTATTGACTCTTATTGGGTTAGTGTTTTGAAGAACCCTGTGATATTTTAAGCATAATCTCTTTGAGGGCAGGAATTATTTAATTTTTATCTGTGTGTCCTTAATACCTAGAGTAGCACCTGGCACTCAATGTGTACTTTAAAACATGCTTCTTTACTTGTCATTATGCATAATACAATCATGGTGAGTAGAGGGTCAACAATTCCTCTTCTGGGGGCATATAAAACTATGTATGAATTAAGAATATTTGCAATGCAAATTTAATATAATGCATCATAAATCCTAAGTAAATGTTTTTTTCATCCATTCATTTAAACATTTTTATTTCTTAAAGAAATAATTAAATCATAATTAAATGGCCAAAGCAGAGTCAGACAAGGCTTCAAAGATTCAGTCAATTATGTGTCTCTTTACCAACCTCTCTACATGGGCCTTGGAGTGGTTGGCATACCCAAATATCAACTCTGCTATTCCCGGTGTGTATCTGATGATATACTGTAATTTATATCAGTTGAATCTTTCAGTAATGTCTAATTCTTACCAAAATTATAGTGGCCTTTGAAAAACATTCTTCATGCTTATATTCAATGAAACTTTGAAGATATTATAAAGAATTTAGATGCTTACTATTTGAAAAAATCACTAACTGTCATCAGACAAAAAAAGGACAAAAGAAAGCACAGAGAAGTCTGTTTTGTTATGTGTATGAAGTGCTGTGATTCTTGTCAAAGGCTTACCTTCAGAAACAAAAGGCTCCTTCAAGCCTGGCAATCCATGCAATGTTCCTTTCTCTGCAGGACTGACCAAAAACAAAAGTCCCAGCCTATTATTGACTTGGGTGAAGGTCAAGATTCCTTCTTTAAAAACCAGTGACCCAAGTCAAAGACCAAGGTCAGCCAATAACATTTAAGTGTTAATGACTTCATATTTAATAATGTCCTGGATACAGCTTTTAATCTATGATTCTGTGATCCTATGCAAGAATACACTGCCCTGTGACTAGCATCCCAGTTCTATTTAATCACGTAATAGCTGATTGTTTTTCTTAGGGATATTTATTCCAAGCATATATCAAGAACAAATATACAAATATTTCCCCTAATATTTTGAGGGCATAATACCTCCCTATACCATGAAATCCCTGGGGAAAAGTAGAAGATTTGGTTTACAGCTTAGTTCAGTTTCTACATAGTATTAGTCCTACCAAGTTCTAACCCAAGGCTTAGCTGGGCTAGTAACCCTGAATCTTTGCTCCTCATGGCTTTGCCACTGGCTGGCTATAACATTATGTTTGGTTTCCCAAACTTTTGGATTCTCATACCTCAGTCTCCAGGACCAGTTTAGAGATTCTAACTTCTGCACCTAGAACAAGAAGGAATGGAAGGAAAGGCTAAATACCTAGGGCTGTTTTTTAGGCATATGCTCTAGTAAAGGAATCAAGCGGACTCTTGGGTAAGGAGTTAAGGTAGTAAGGGAAGAGATAACTCCTCAATTCCTCCTTTATCATATGATGTTAATGAAGAGTTCATAGAGGATGGAATCAAAAACCTTGAAGGTGCTCAAACAGTTTAAAAGATGCCTGCATTTCTCACTATGTAGCCAATAAAAAAGGCTGCTCCCAATCATGTGGTGGGCCAACACAATGTTCATGAATGTCCCAGTTCTTCAGTCTCCCAGAAAAAGGGTCCCCTAGTTTCTTCCAAATAAACCACACCATCTAGGGTGATCTACATATGTAGCAAACTTCCATTATACTGTAATTTTGTGGACTGTGGTATCTTTTACATGCCTTTGGTTATCCCATATATAATTTTGAAGACTGGTAATGATCAAGTGTACACACTGTGTTTGTCTTCCTTGAAAAGAAAGTGTTTGAACTGCTTATATATAGGTCCACATGACACAAAATGAAGAATAGACAATGAACTGGTTAAGAAGAGAAAGTGAGCAAATTTTTGTATGTCTCTCCATATTGCTAACTCTAGCTCATTTTTATTATTAAGATCTGTCCTAAATGCCCCTTTAGTCTGATAAACTTTTAAAAAAATGGTATCTAGACTAATTGTTCTAAGAGTCATTAATTCTGTATAGACTAGAATGAATTTAGCTGAATTTATTCTTCTTCACTCTTATTAGTAAAAAAATCATTAGTAACCTAAATAATGTTATATTTATCTAAATAAAACTATCATTGAATTCAGGACAAATATCATGTCAGACATATGAGCATATATGCATATATGTAATGATTTTTACATGCATGGAAATTATCATTTATTAGTCACTTTAGTCACTTACTATGTGCCACTTACTGTGCTAAGGATTGAAGATACTAAAACAAACCTGAAGCAAGATAAATAAAAACATATTCATATACATGTATATATACATATATCCAGAAAAATAAATATACATATGTGTATTTACACACACATGTGGGTAACTTGTTTTATTTTTGGAATGTAATATAATAATAAGTTATTAAAACCCTGCTATAGATATGTGCTAGAGACTATTCTAAGAACTTTACAAATATTACCTTATTTGATCTTTACAATAAGTAGGTACTATTATCATCCTTATTCTAGAGTAGAATACCTGGCACAGAAATCAAATGACTTGCCCAGGGTTACCTAGCTAGTATTTTGGATATCTATATATAGGAATTAGTTTTGTGATTTAATTGGAATAGGGAGCTCTCTCTTTCTGTTCTGCCTCTGTCCTTTTCACTCTTTCTTTCCTCCTCCTCCTCCTTCTTCTTCTACTTTCCCTGTCTCTGTCTCTCTCCTTCTCTCCCTCCCTCTATCCACAGATTCTAGGAATTATCATTTTTTTATATTAAAGATTTTTTTCTTGTCTAAAAGAGAATCTAGAAATGTCACTTCATATTATGCAATAAAATGAGTAATTCAAAGTTTCTCATTACAAACTCTTCCTTATTTCCCCTTATCTTTGAAAGAAAAGTTAGAATTGGAAGGGACCCTGAAGGTCATCTCCTTCAAAATCTTGCTCTATAAGAAGCATCCCTGACAGATAACTATCCAGCCTATGTTAAAATACCTCTGATAAATGGAAGCTTACTATCTCTTGGGCTAACCTTTTCTAATGTTAAGTTTTTCTATTTATTAGAAAATCCTTTATTTATATTCAGCAGAAACCTACCCCTGTAGGTTTGCCTACTGGCTATCTTTTAAGCAACAAACAAGTCTGTTTTTTCTTCTAAATGACATGTCTTCAGTGTTTTGAAGAAGATAATAATCAGTCAAATCACCCCCTTAGTCTTCTCTGCAGGCTAAACATATTTAATTGCTACATTCATTTTTGACAGGATTTGCTTTCCGAAAACCTCATAACCTTGGTCATTCTACTCTGGTTGCAGTCTACATCCCCTAATATTTTCCCTCTCATAATTCCAGTTCTGAGCTGTTTATCATAAAATATAACTATTATTCCCATGGTCTAGATATTCTTTCATTATTACAATGTAAAGTTATAGGCCTTCCCCCCACTCTGCCTCTTTTAGAAACTTTGGCGTATATAATATTATGATTTTTATCAATGGATACAAAGCCATTTCTCCTATTCCTATGCTTGACATAAATCTTTTAAAAAACCTAAGAGCAAGATTTGATATTTAGTCCCATTGAACTTCATCTTCTCAATTTTCTCCTGGGTTTTAGCCTGTCAAACAACATTTTGATTCTGACTTCAGCTATCCCTTGCAGTATTATTTAGAAACATTTCATAAACGTCTTCTTTTTATCTTTTTAAAACCTTCAACAGCAGAAAGCTAAGAAAAAAGTTTGGTTTATTTCACTAAGGCCATTTCACCAATCGGTACAGAGCCATTAATCAGTTGTCTTTGGGCACCCATTATTTAACCTAACACTGATCATCTTGCTATATTTTAAAAATTTACATACAAGGATATCATCAGAGACTCTTAAGTACTTTGCTGAAATAAGGTATCTCTCTTATTACTCTGACACTTCCCATGATCTACTAACTTAATGACAGTAGTAAAAGAAAATGTTTGGCTTTATTTGTTCCCAGAAAATGCATATTGACTCCTAATGATTACTGTTATCATCCTTTAAATACTCATAAAGGATGAACTAAACATTTTTAAGCATCTATTATGTGTCAGTCACTTGATAAGAGCTTTTTACAAATATTCTCTCATTTGCTTCTCAAAACAACTCTGCAAGGTAGGCTCTATTATTATCATCATTTTACAGTTGAGGAGACTGAGACAAACAAATATTAAATTACTTTCCCAGGATCACATAGATTATAAATGTCTGAGGCCATGACTCCAGGCCCACTACCATATTCACTGACAAACTACCCGTTTAAAAATTATTAAAAATTTTAGTTCAATCACATAATCATTTTTAGTATTATCCTAAATCTCTTCAAAACCAGCAAGGTGGATCCCCAGAAGGTAGTTACTACATCTTCGATCCTGGTTCTTAGAGTTTGGAGAGGGGATTACTTAATGCTATAATACATGAGTCCTCATCAGTGTTCTTCCCTCCACTGCTCACATGATTCTAAGTTGAAATCAGCTAGCCAGACAAACATATTTAGCTATTATAAACTAGAGTGTAGTTGGTACAGTTGATATGAAATATCACCTTACAAGTAGTTAACACATTCTCTGACCAATAGATACAGAGTCTAGGGGAAAGTAGGCTCAAGTATACATCACTTGTGGGTAACATAGCTCTTGGAAGACCTTTTGTGGTGAGTAGCTTCAAACACTCTTTTCTGCCTTGGAACTCTGAGGAGGATTCCCTCTCTACCACCACCACAAGTTTTGCCATGCCAGTGCTCCTCCTCACCCTAGGACCACAACCCAGATAAAAGCACAGGCAAAGCAAGAAAATCCTGTCTCATCACCAGAAAAAAAAGATCTCTCCCTTTCCCTTTGACCAGCTACTTGATCCTTGTATCATCTGTGGCCTGAGAGCTCCAGAAGCAGCTACTACTACTGCTACTACAGCTACTATCACTGCCACCCTGTGGCTGGGGCTGGATGTGGTCCTCTCTCATCTAGGCCCCATAGACCTTTCCTACTGATATTCCAAGTTGTCTTTGGTGTTTGTGGGTTGAAAAGTCTGAAAACTTTCATAGCAGCCAATGATTCAGTCCCCTGAGGCCTGCTCTAGGTTTGCTAGGGTCTAGTGTATGCTGTCATGGCCCACACTGGACTGTACTGTTCTCTCAAACTGGTACAACAGACCTTTCCTGTGGACCGTCCACATTGTCTTGGGCTGGAAATATGTTTCACTCTTTTGTGGGTTCTGCTGCTCTATAATTTGTTTAGAGTCATTTTTACAGGTATTTGGAGGGATTTGGGGGAAAGCTCAAGCAAATCCCTGCTTTTTATTCTGCCATCTTGGCTCCACTCTCTCTAATTCTGCTCTTGGCTCCCAATGCAAATACTTTTTGCCAGTTGCTATGGTCTGAGAATGCTATGATGGCCTTGATGAGAAATACAAGTACTATAACCTTCTGAAGTCTATAAGGTCTTTTTACAGTCAAGGGGGTCAGGGAGGAGATTGGAGCCAGTGCTGAGACTGGGACTCTTCTCCCTTTTCTCCTTCACCAAGAATCTTGACTTGAAGGTGAGAAATTTTAATATATGATACATGAAAACTACTGAAATGTGTTTGGCAAAGTCCAAAGTCACAAATTGCTCTTTAGTAACTTGATCTGCTGTTAGATTTTTCTTTTTGAATGCCTTCCTCAGTGCCTTGTACTAAAAAGTCTCAGAAGAGTCTTAGAAACAATCTGTATGTCATAGTTCATAATCACATTGGTTAATCAACATTCTTCCATACTTTTAAATACATAGTTATAGGATTTAAGAAAAATAGCATTTTACAAAAGTTACTGCCTCTTCTGGTGCTTGTGAAAAGTCTTCCTCAGCCCTAAATAACAACAACAACAACAACAAAAAACAGTCACGCATCTGTCTTTGGGAAGAAATAATGGTACCTTACACAGTTCTCTGAGTATATGGCCTCCCATATACTCCCATTCACATTAGGAATCTGGAATTGATTAGAAGTTAAGTCAACCCTTCCCCCTTTAAGAGAGAAACCAAACTAATTTGGCTTGTACTTATCTTGCAATTCTGATCCACTGGCTCCAGAGTTAGGGGATGAGGATCCTTTCCCTCTTCCTTTTCCAGAAAGAGATCCCTTTACTTG
Organism: Gymnobelideus leadbeateri; assembly: GCA_011680675.1. Lineage (NCBI taxonomy): Eukaryota > Metazoa > Chordata > Mammalia > Diprotodontia > Petauridae > Gymnobelideus > Gymnobelideus leadbeateri. The sequence continues at coordinate 12,477 of WOXC01010333.1, read as the reverse complement.
ATCCCTCCCCCAAGACACACACACACACACACACACACACACACACACACACACACACATTATTTGATCATTTACATTGTAAAAAGAACAAATAAATAAGATTCATATCTCAGCAGGAAATATCAGTTGTATAGAGATCTCAGAGTATATGGGTCTCTTTCCATAGAGTTAAGGGACCTGGGAGCTACTAGAAGTTTTTACATCACCCTTTAAGAGAGAAATAAAATTTTCCTGGATGAAAACTCATCTATTATTTCCTCAGTTCATAATTTATCCAGGAGTGACAGTACCATACGTTACCCTGGGAGGTCCAGTATTTATTCTGTTCTCCTTATACCAAATAGAACCCAAATTTCCCCTAATGCAATCCAATGGATTTTAGAATTCATCCCTCCACAGAATAAGCAAGTTAGCTTGAAAAACAAACTCAGAAAAGTTCTTAAGGAGGCATGGGATTCCCCAAAAAGGATTAAATATTTAGGCTTGATTATTCAATATTTCTAAGAACAGCTGATCAACATTATCATATGGACCTGAAGTTCACAACAAACTATCTAGATTCATGGAAGAAATAAGGCAAGCCTTCTAGGATTGTTTGCTGTCACCACCACCACCACCACCTACAGCAGCAGTAGCAATAAGAAAATTGAGAATAAGAACAAGAACTCTGTTATGAATATTTTGGCACATATGGAACCTTTCTTTTCATCTTTGACTTCCTTATGCTCAATAGTGAAATTGATGGTTTAAGGGGATATAACCAGTTTAGAGAGTTCCTTTTCCTATTTCCATTTTTTAACCATAATTACTGAAGCAATTCAAAATTTAAAAAAATAGTGTTCCTTTTATCTCTACAGCCTAGCCAATAAGGTAGAAATTGTGGGTTAGTGGCCCTTCTGACACTGTTTAGACTATTGCTAACTGATAATGAAAGGTAAGACCAACCATAGTTGAGCTAATTCAAATTTGTCTCTCCTTTTCTAGAAAAGCATGACTATACTCATGTCTCAATTATTAGACTTGTATTATTTGTCTCAGGAGCTTAAACCTCATCTATTTTCTTTATCAGAAAAAAATTACCTAATTTGTCTGAAATTGCAATTTTCCCACTGAAAAGTCAGCCATCATTTAAGTTAATGTAAGAGTTAAGTGCAAATGGGAAGATGAAAAGGGATGTACTCAGAGGAATCAAATAGAGTAATATTCATCTTAAAGCAATGTTTTAAAATGTGCCATCTCACATGTCCTGGATAGAATTATTACACTTATAACTTTTCACACAGTTTCCTTGGTACGAATTGTGCAAATGGAACATCTATTTCTTACATGGGCAATAATTTCTGCATCATTCCAGGTAGCATAATGCTATAAAATAGCTTTGTTGAAAAGCTGGAAAGTGTCAACTAGTTGAAAATTCATGTGTCATATTCTCCATTCTGTCTCACATCACATCCATCACCACAATTAACCCTCAATCATTCTTTTTTAATTTCTGAAACTTCTCCCATATAAAGGCAGTCTGTTCTTTTTCACTGCCACCATCCCTGTTTATTCTCATTACTTTTTGTCTGGAATATCACATTGGCCTCCTAAATTGTCTGACTGCCTTTAATCTTTTCCTTTCTTTATTTTCATTAATGGTATTGCATTCCCTCTGTTGATTATCTCCAATTTACATGAGATTATCTCCAATCCTGTATATATTTTGTTTGTACATAGTTTGCACATTGTTTCCCCAATTAGACTGTGAACTCTTTGAGAGAAAAGACTTTTTTTATTGGCCTCTCTCTGTTTCTTCCGTGCTTATAACACATTACGTACTTAGTAAATGTTTGTTTACTTGACTCTCCTATTTACTTGACTTTCCTATTTCTTGCTTACTTATAATACAAAAGATATGAGTCTCTCCTTCTAAAGGGATATTTTGGACCATGTAGAGAAAGCAGCCTGCTTTTTTTTAGATATGATAACAATATTAAAAGTATCAGTAAATGGATTTCTTGTAATGCATGAAATGTAAATGATCTCACTTTGTGCTCATGATAAGCCTGAGAAATAAATGCTATACATTTTAATATTTTACCGTTTTTTCTGGAATGCAAGTTAAAGATGAGCATGACATGGCTTCCAAAAAACCCCCAATGTTGACTTAACCTTTATAAAGGGAGATTGTGTACAGAACAAGGGAGGTTAATTAATAGTTCTGTTGTATTTTGTCCTGGTCAGACCACAACTGAAGTGTTCTTTTAAGTTTTAGGCACCAAGTTTTAGGAAAGACATACATAATCTGGGGTGCATTTGGTGTCTAGAGAAGTGAGATTGCATGGTGTTGTGCCTGGAACAAGGAAAACTCACCTTCCTGCTTTCAAATGTGGTATTACACACTTACTAGCTATATGACCTTGGGCAAATCACTTAACTTCCTTTGCCTCAGTTTTCTTAACTGAAAAATGAGCCAGAGAAAGAAATTGCAAACCAGTCCAGTATCTTTGCCAAGAAAACTCCAAATGGGGTGGCAAAAAGTTGGACATGACTGAAAATGACTGAATAACAACAACATCCAGTGTCCAAGATGATGAGAGTATTATAGAACATTTTCTAATAGAAGAGTTTGAATGAACTGAGGCTGTGCCTACTGAAGGGGTAGAGAAATTATAAGTGACTTGAAGGATACGAAGCTATGCCTGTTGGGATTAGTCTTGTTCTCAGAGAGGAGAACTAGAAACAAGAGATGGAAAATTGTGGAGATGCAGTAGTTTTAAGTAGAATGTAAGAACTTTTGGGGTGTATTGTAGAGCAGAAGTATCATATAGGGGCCCCTCCAAAGCATCTGAACCAGATTAATATGTAATGGGTAACTATTTAACAAAATAAATAAAAATTCAATAAAACATATATAAACATATATATATATATATATATATATATATATATATATATATATATATATATATATATATATCCATTACAGGGATCTTTATTATGGTCTAGTAGTCCCTGTTTCTATTTGAGTCTGACAGGACTGTTAGAGAGGACACTCAAACTTTAAGATGTTAGATGAGGTGTTCTCTAAGGTCCCTTCCTACTCTAAGATCCTATGATTATAACAAATGCTTAACAAACATTTGTTGAAGGGATAAATGAGTAAATGATAGTACACCTTATGCTTCCACAGTGTTTTCTACCGAAATGGAGGAAGATTAATAGTGCTTGCTTGAAGTGCCAAGATGAATATCATTTCCCATTAATAATTTACCCTATGAGTGCTTTTTTCTCCTCCTATGTTTGTATGTGGTTGATATTTGGGATTAAATTTAAGGCAGAAAGAACAAGATAATCTCTACCTCCAGTCCTGCAGACCAGTACTATACAACATAAGGCAATGTCTGCTTTCCCACCAACCCCCACGCAGTCAAAGGTTTTCTAGAGACCTCTGGGAAAAAATGTAGGGCTGCCACTGCCCACTGTCCTGCTTGTCACATGACCCATGTCAACCAACCATCCTTAGCCTGTCTCTAGCCTAACCTCACTGAAGTTTACAAGTTGTTCCTGTCTGTCCTAGACCTTTTACCCAGTCTCAGTTGGGAACAGGAACTTCTTTACTGTGCCAGGTTGAGGAGCCTCTATAAGATGCCATCTGAGACAGAGACAGCATCTGGCTCCTGGATGATACTGAAGGTCTTTACTAAGTGAATTCAAGGCAACAAAGCCCTGTCTACAAAAACTGAGTTAAAATGTTGGATAGAGAGTAGATATGCCCTGCTGCTCCCATGCTCTTAAACCCCAAGATTGTTAGGATTATACTATCTGAAAATAATTTTGCCATTGAATTAGCTAGCATTTTCTTTTTTTAAAGGAATTGCAATATTATCTTAAGAACAATTCTGAGTTACTAAGTCATTTTAATTATTGTAAATATCTGAATTAACTACAAAGGACCAATGAAGGAAAATACTATCTGTATCCAGAGAAAGAACTAATAATCAGAAGTATGTATAGAATGGTTTTACATTTATATATTTATTTGTGTCTAATGGTAGCCATCTCTAAGATGAGGTAGAGGGCGAGGGAAGAAACAAAAAGAAAAAAAAAGTTCCATGATAATTTTAATATATATTTAAGAGGAATAGAAATTGTATATAATGGTTTTGCAGTTTCATGAACACTCATCTTTTTTTCCTATTCTATTATGTCATAGAATGTTTTTTATCTATCTTTTTTCTAACTATTTATCTATCTTATGTCAGAGAATGTTTTTGAAAAATTGCATCTTCTTATTAGTTTGGGGAATCAATAGTAAAGAATTTGTTATAGTATAGGTATAAAATGCTGAGAGAATACAAACTTATGCAGCAGCTCAGTGCCACTCCAGAAGGGAAATGGAGGCTGTTAAGTCATACTGTTTTATTGTAGTATATTATCCCACATAATCTTTTGATTGCAATAATAATATTTTTATTTTATTTTGCTTTTTGGATGGCAATTGGGGTTAAATGACTTGCCAAAGTCAGACAGCTAGCAAGTGTGTCAAGTGTCTGAGGCCAGATTTGAACTCTGGTCCTCCTGACTCCAGGGCCAGTGCTCTATTCACTGTGCCACCTAGCTGCCCCTGCAATAGTAATCTTAAAGGAGGAAGGGATTGATGTTATTTTAATAAGGGCATATCAGACTATTTTTTGTAAAAGCTTTCTTTTAATTGTATTATTTTTTCTCAGATTTATTTTTGAATTTAAAGAGCTGTTCAGGTCACACTTGATACCACCTGAACACCAGAAGTATGATTTATATATCTATTACAAATTTTATTATCTAAGTACTAACTAGGGAAGAGTGAAAGCACTGAGTCATACATTCCTCATTATTAACAATCCAGGGCAAATTTTCTAGGCCTTTCTCCCCATGTCTTCCAGAAAAAGTTGCTAATTAAAAGAGCCTAGAAGAGTCTCTGAAACAATGAAAAAGCTCTGAAACAAAAGGATCTGGTGTTAACTCTCCCTTGAAAATCTAAAATAGACCCATAAATACAGATTCAAACAGCAAAAGATTGAAAATGGAGCCAAAAAGAAACCCCCAGCTTAATGGTATCCAGCTAGGTTTAGCAGGATCAGAATGACCTGCTGGAACATCACAATGGTTTAAATAGAATACTTTATAGCTGGCATGTGTTGGATTTGTGAATAGGATATCCATTATTTTTAGGAAGTAGAGATGAGGAACTCTAAAGCACATTTTTTGTTTTATTCTTGGGCTAAGAACTTACCTGTTGAAAACCTAGGCTGATTGTCCCTGGCTGCACCACCAGCTATTAGCTTCTTTATATATGGCACTTCTTGGCAGCATGGCATCCCAAAGTGTCAACCCAGGGCAATGAAGAGGATATGAATAACATTTCAGAATGGTCACCATAAGCAGAGAAAACAGAAATCAGGGTTGGAAAAGAATGGAAAATGGGAGGGGAGATGGAGAGCTAAAAGTAGTCTTTACCAGATACAAAAAAGTGAAAATAAAGGGGAAATGCAACTCCATTTATCATCTGCAAAGTGAGCAGAAGCATTTCAAATTGATGCAAGGCATGATGCTCTTCATAATAAAGTTTAAAGTGTGTGTGTGTGTATGTGTGTGTGTGTGTGTGTGTGTGTGTGTTTAAAGAAAGAACAAGGCAGATATTGTGCTTGTTGGAGGGCTCAATTGCTGGAGGACCAATTGAAATAATTGTTGTTCCCTAAAGATATGATTTAGTTCTTGTAGTAAAAAAAATACTAAAGATTAGAGTCATCTCTTCACATTTCCATCTTCAAGTTATATAGTTGAACACTTGGTATTATTTATGGACAAAATTAGACATCTGATTATATTTTCCCTGCTACATTTACAGCAGTATCCAACTCCTTTCAATAGGGGAATGTCCTAGGCTTTAAATAAAAACAAAAACAAACAAGCAGAAGCAAACTTGTCATATTTAGAGAGCTCATGTAGCTAAAAGACTGTTAAATATATAATAGTAAAGAATACTCTTACTTTCTAGCAAATTCTTCTTCAAAGAATTCTGTCCCTTATGAACAGAGCATGTTTAACTATTTTCAAATCTCTAAGGAGTAGGCAAGAAACAAGATTCACTGATAGGCAAAATAAATTATAGAAAAGTTAAATTACTAGCTCCAGGCCACTCACTGAAATAAAGTTAGGCCACAGAAAGATTACAGATTTTATGGATCTCTCTCATCCCAATGTCTGATTCCCACATTATTTTTTGAAGCTGAGTCATTTACCAGAGTCCTCTGAGCTAAGCTTCTGTTTGATTTGATCACAGAAAATTATAGCTGCTGCTTCATTGTCTATCTAAGTGAATGTTCATATGAAAATGAACTGGAATTGCTACATGACCAGGTGCCTCTATCTCTATAATCTCATTCTGATTATTCCCTGAAAGCATATAAACAAATGGCAATGGAGAAATAACCATTTTTACAATGTAAAATTTATTTTAAGTCCAAGCTAATTCTATTTGAATTTTGATTGACTTCCAGGAGAAAGGTCAGGAATATTCTTATTTCATCAATTCAGTATACACACACTAATTGGCATGGATCAAGAGGTCCAAAATTATAGGATATCAATTTTTGAAAAAAAAAACCTTAAAATTATTCAGCTCCCCATTTTATACATTATATAAGTGAGGCTCAAAGTACTGAAGTGTCTTGTGCAAGGTCACAAAGGTATTAAGAAATACAGTCAGAATTCAAACCCAGATCTAAGACGAAAATATACTGTCATGTGGTCTTTTTTAATTCTAGAAAAATGTAACTACCATTTCTCATTTTACTTTTCCTTGGAAAGTTAAACTGAGATGAATACCCATTGATTTTAAAATTATAGAACAGGAAAAATAATAAACTTATAATCCACAGCGTGGAAGATGATCAGTGTTCAGGAATGGCTGTAAAGCACTAAGCACTACAGGAATACAAAGCCTAGAAATTATTAATAAGGGATATGAATGAAAATAGTAAAATCCAAACACTTCATTTATCTCCTGAAATTTTAGTTGTAAATTATCCTATGTATAAATGTATGTATGTGTATATGCATATATATGTACTCAGTATGCATGTGTGTATATGCATAAACATATATATGTATACATATACACACATATATACTAAGCAACAGAGAGCAGAGAATGAATTCCATACAGTTATTTCACCCAATACCTAAATGTTATTAAAAAATAAAAGGCATCTACTAAAATAATTATGTCTTTATAAAAATAATCCATTTGTCTGAAAATGTTTTGAGTTTGATAATCACATTAAATTTGGTGAATGTTTTTCTTTGTCACCTCAATTTCACCATGAGGTTCTATTCCTTTTTCATAGGATTATAGGAGATGGATTATGTTTGTCAACTAGAAACAATACAAATATTTCAACTTATGAAGCATTTCCAAGAGTTATTCCCTACAAAGTCTGAGTTTGTATAGAAGGTTTGAGGGGTTTGTTAATTGTTTTTTTCCTAAGCCAGCCAACCAAATTGTATCACACACACAATCTAAAAACCCTATACTTTATACCAATATTCTGCCTTTTGAAAATGAACATTTATCAATATGATACCAAAACCAGATGAGCCCCAGTCCTTTTTTTGAGGATGTTTGGTAAGATCATATGCAAATACTTGAGAATTTGGTGAATTTTCTTTCCTCTTTTTTTTTTCTCAATGCTTTTCACTGCATTTAATATATATATCTTGGGTGTGTAATCTGATAAAACTCAGATAGAGTTTGCTTCAGGAAGATGTATTAAATCAAGTCTTTGGAAGGTCCTTGTGTAGAGCTACACAAGGACCTTCCAAAGACTTGATTTAATACATTTCATCCCAGGCATCATAATACAGTAAGGAAGAGTTTCTCATTTTTATTTTATTCTAGCATAAACACTGTTTAGTGGATGAATACTATTATATTTGACATTTCAAGAATGTGAAGAGAATAAAATGTAAATACCTTAAATCATCATGGGATGGAATGCCTAATTTATTCATCCAACTCCAAAATATTGCCCTTCTTAAACTAAAGCAACATTTTCTGAATCTTAGAAATAAGAAATGGGATTGCTAGGATTCCAGAACCTAGTGTAGTGTCTGTAGCAGGCACTTAGTAAATGCTTATTGAATTGAATGATTCTTTCCAACCCAAAATATGTTGTTCAGTTTTGCCTTCCTTTTCCCACCATCAGGAAAAAAGAATCAAGCCTAAAAATATGTAAGAAGATTGTCTTAAAAGTGACTAATGATTAAGATAAACACGTTCAGTATGAAATAGGTCTTAGTCTCTTTTCCTATTACTGCCTTCTGCTTAAGCTGACATAATTATAATTTCCAATCATTCCTTTACATGTGTGCCTTCTTCTGACTCTAAAGTCACCTTCCATACTTTCTTTTAATCACATGCATACATTGCACCTAAGATACCACTTATGTCTAAGATCTCTCACTCTTTTTCTTTTTGCTTTTTTTGGAGGGGGAAGGTGGGGCAATTGGGGTTAAGTGACTTGCCCAAGGTCACACAGCTAGTTTTTTGTGTTGTCTGAGGTCACATTTGAACTCAGGTCCTCCTGACTCCAGGGCCAGTGCTCTCTTTACTGTACCACCTAGCCATCCCTGTCTAAGATCTTTTATTTCACAGATATATCTTTTTGCATTTGACCATTTCAGTCTGAATTTCACCAGCTCAAAGAAAAGGGAGAAAAAAAGTTAGTTTGCATCTGATATTATTCTATAGGCCAACTACAATTGAGTGGATAAATGAATGAATTAAAAAAGCAATGCCAAATGCTGGAGACACAGAAAACTGAAGACAGTTCTCAAGAAGTTTGCATTTCATTATAGGGATTAGTGACCTTTATTGTATCATAGATGCCTTTGAAAGTTGTGAAATCTAGAATAATAATTCTTCTCAGAATAATATTTTAAAATATAAAGAATAAAATTTATATACTTTAAAAAGAAATCAATTATATTGAGATATAATTGTCACTTATACACATATAAACAATTTCACAGGGTCCTGGTTAAGAAATTTTATTCTAGTTGGAGACAAAACCTGGAGGGTGGTCCTTAGGTTGTCAACATCAATGCAATAGTTATTGTTTTTTATTGTCATTTCCACTCATAAAATCACATGTATTTTGAATGCTATTTGACTATGCCTAGGAACTTGGTTGCAAGAATTTTCATTTTTGGATCTTCAGTAGAACTAGACTGTTGAAACACCTACAAAGGTAAAGGTTGGTTTATATTTCCTATCCTATAAATAAAGACACAATAAAGCAATGTACATGTTTAGAGTATATGGAAATGTAGCAGGAAGGGAGAAATGCAGAATTTTTAGGTGGATGGAAGCTTAACCAAGTGACTAACTGGACAAATGCTAACAGACAACACTACTAGCTTAACTAGAAAATACTATCATTGACAATGGACAGAGCCAGATGATGGCAGTAGCCAGCACACAAAGAATCATAGAACTATTAAAGTTTTCCCAGAGTGGTCCTTGGTAACAAGTACAGCACATAACCACAAGGGTGAGATTAGGATCATCCAATTCCTGGACCATACTATTGATCAGGATCAGCCTATTGCCTGTAACATTGCCAGTATTGAGAAACTGATATAAATGAATGATCTATTTGTCTTTTGTAATTTCTGTTCCCAACCTAATAGGACCCTTTTTAAACTGATAACTATAGACATCACAAGTACCTCTTATGCCAGAGTATTTTATGAAAACAGAGTTAGCCCAAGAAAAGAGAAATAGAAATAGCTACTTTTCTTTGAATCAACAAGCAGAATAATAACCAAATAAATAAAATAGCTAAAAGACATTAAATAAATACAAAATAACCTGAAAATTGTGTAAGGACAATGACAAATTAACTTTTTGCCATTACATATGAAAATTAATGTATTGGGGACAGTGTCAATATGGCGGAATAGAAACAACACTTCCATGGAGCTCCAGCCCACACCACTTCAAAATTATATAAAAGGGGGACTCTGAATGACCTCTGGAGCTCCAGAACCCAAAAAAATGACACAGAGAAGCTCCCACTGAGGACAGCCAAGCAGCTCAGCAGGGAGCAGCCAGCACAGCACTCTGGGAGCCAAGCCCAGGACCCCATGAGTCAGAGGTTTTAGCCCCAGGGCAGCTGGACCAGCATCCTGCTGACCCAGAGTCCCTTGCAGCTTGCACCATGTTGCCACATTGCAGCTTCAGCTCCTGGCCTACAAACTGTAGGGGGAGTCAGTTGCACAAGCAAGTATATATAGATACAGGGCTTTTGATAGATACTTTTGGCTTTGGAAACCAAAGGAAAATACTATGTACCTGGAGGTCTTCTCAAAACCAGCAGCCCAAAAGCAGCTAATAGTTCATTTCCTGAAATCAGGAGTTCCCAAGTATAATTTATGTACTTCAATGAAATATTCCTACTGTCTTAATTATAGCTTATTCCTACTGCTTTTCTACTCATAGACATTAAAAAGGTCGAAATCCAGTTAGTTATTGTTCTGATTCAACATAGAATATTTGCTTCACTGTGTAATAAAAGATTTCTCAACCATCAGAGGATCTTATTAACAAGAATATTGTGGTTATACATATGTTGTCCTGCTCTTCCACAGGAACAGGAGAACTGGTTCTGTGGGATTAATTTAAGTGTAAAGGAGCCCCTGATGAAATTGTCCCTATGATTCTGTAGATCTTGGCAGAGGAAAATTCAAGATGAAGAAGTAGAAGTAAATCAGAGACTAGATTTCAATTTTGAAGGGATTTCATAGATCAACTAGTCCAATGCCCTCCTTTTAAAGATGAGGAAATTGAGGCTCAGAAAATTTAAATGATTTTTCCAAGGAACCATAAGGAAATAATAAATGACAGGATACACAGATTTCCACCCAGCCCTTTAGGTCTGGCTTTAGTTCCCATTTCACTGTGTGATGCTACATTATCTTGTCCATGTTTTCTGGTTCAAGTCCAGTCTTTCTCCAAATGTAAAGGTAAGCCTTTCAGTAAGTGTTGACACAAACACCTTCTGTCAGAGCTTATTGCTGTATGCTATCTGGATTTCCAATGGAGAACACTTCTCATATTCTCAAGGTGTATCTACTTCAGAGACTATACACACTGATGCATCTATGGGCAAAAGGTCCAGGATAATCGACTGGAGGAACAGAAGATTTAGAAGAGAAAAGGGGTTTTTTGGGGAACAACTAGGGGGCTCAGTGAAAGACTGTAGGTCCTAAAGCTCAAATACGGCCCCAGATACTAGCTGTGTGTCACTGGTCAAGTTAATTAACCTATGCCTCACTTTCCTCCTCTGTAAAATAGGGATCATAATAGCCTTTACCTCCCAGGGTTGTTGTGAGGTTCAAATGAGATAACATGAAAAATCATTTGCAAATGTTAAAATGCTTTCTCTCTCTCTCTCTCTCTCTCTCTCTCTCTCTCTCTCTCTCTCTCTCTGCAAACTCTGATTATTACTACTGCTGCTGGTGCTACTGTTAATACATTGTTTTCTCCTAGGTAGCAACAGAATCCCTACTTTGCTTAGTCTATTGTTAGCATTACTTTCCTACAAGATCTATCACACCTGCTGTCCAAAAAAAACCAAAAACAAAAAACAAACAAGCATTCCCTATTTCTCCCATCTCTACAGGTTCTTTGCTTCCTTCAATCTCTCATTTCATTCTCAATGTACCCCAAACCTCCGTGACAAAAAAAGGACAGGGATTAGAAAAGGCTGCCATTCCCTGTGGTCCCAGTCTAGCATTTCCTATTTAGCTGCTATGCTAGAAATATAAGCATGGAAGATGGGAATTTTGTTTCTAAGAGTAGTAAGCTTAAAGTCAGATAATGATGGAACTCTTGTGACATTATTGCCCTTATTTTTTAATTTTTATGAAAGGGAAGTTTTTTCCTGTTTTGAAAGTAGATTGAGAAGGAGACACACTTTCTATGATTCAGACATTTCCCAGAGTCCTCTGCCCTGAAATGCTAAAGGAAAAAACTCCAACTATTTCAGCAATACCTTTGAAACAGCACTATTATTCCAATACCCTCATGCCCCCAATCTTCAAAGTGTCATGTGTAGTATATTGTAACAGCAAGCACCCCAAACTCTCCAGGGTGGCTGCCAACACAGGGTCTTAGATCTGCTTTTCTAAAGGAAAGCAACTCAAAATGGGTTAACAAGCTTACTTTAATCAATCAAACATATATCATTTACCTAGTTCAGGGGAAAAAGGTCAGCACCCTGAACTTCAAAGTATACAGACAGAATTTACAAGACAGAGAAACAAACAGATCAAGCAGACAGACTTACAAACTGCCCAACCATTACATCAATACCAAATCACAGTTACCAGAGAAGGAAGCATCAACATCTGGGTTTTCAAAGCCTGGGGACTCTAAATGGCTGC
>WOXC01010332.1:0-59936 GCA_011680675.1 Gymnobelideus leadbeateri | reverse complement strand
GCTCAGTTTCCTATATATTTGACATATTAGGTCTTAATCAGAGAGACTTGCTGTAAAATATTTCCCAGTTTCTTGCTTTCCTTCTAATTTTGGCTACATTGGTTTTCTCTGTGCAAAACCTTTTATTTCCATATAATTGAAATTATCTATTTTACTTTAATGTCTGTCTCTTGTTTGATCATAAACTCCTTCCTTATCCATAGATCTGACAGGTGAATTTCCCTGTATTTTCCCAATTTACTTGTGCTATCTATCACTCTTTATGTCTAAATAATTTATCCATATAATTTGACCTTATTTTGATGTGTGATGTGCGATGTTGGTCTTTGCCTAGTTTCTGCCAAACTGCTTTCCAGTTTTCCTAGCAATTTTTGTCAGCTGCTGAGACCTTGTCCTTAAAACTTGGATCTTTGGGTTTATCAAACACTAGATCACTATGGTCACTTACTACTGTGTATTGTATACTTAATATATTCCACTGATCTACCATGTTATTTCTTAGCCAATACCAAATTTATTTTGATGATTGTTGTTTTGTAATATAGTTTGAAATCTGGTACTGCTAGGCCTTTTTGGGTTAAATTGTTACAGTAGACAATTTGATACTCTTCCCCCTATGTAAATGTGTGGGGCTTTTCTCAGTTCTAACATAACTTCACATATGCAGCTGCTAACTAGAGGTGGGGAAACCACAAGGGATTGCTTTGTTAATAAGATAAAAGGGAAAAAAATTATAAATGAGGAAAGACATACAGAGAAGTTTAAGAAGTTAAACAACTTCTCTAATATTCATCAAGTTTATGATAGGGCCAAACATCTCCTTAACAGACCTAATCACTTGTACCATCATGCTGTCAAATGTTTAATGAAGGAAGGAAGGAAGAAAAAGACAAATCTGAAATATCCTAACAAATTAGAAAATCCTGAAATGGATCCAGGGCTTTAAATGCTTTCATATGATCCACATTCTGTCATTTGTACAGTATCCTTCTTGAATATACTGACTCAAAACATACCTTGTGCTTCATAGTAAGCATTATTAATGTTCTGAATGTTTTTCTCTTAGCATTTATTACACCCAAAGACAATGCTGTGGTACTTAAAGGAACTTTTATATTAAATTAAAATTTAAAGCTGGACAACTTTATTTTCAGCCAATTGGGAAGGCTTTAAAAAATCCTTCTAATATAAATATTTAGGGAAGTATTCATTTTGTATGTCATTGTGACAAGTACTTGTTCCAGAAATGCCTATTTTAAAGACCTTCAGTATGATCTTTAGTAATATGAGGAACATTAATGCTTTCCATTCCTTTAATGGTCTGCTTTTTCATGTTATTCCTTGGGAATCTGGCTTGTGACACAATTGACAAATCAGCCAAGAGAATGATGTGATAGGAAGTGTAATGCTTGGGAAAAATGCCAGTGATAAGCTTGAACAATTTGAATGCTCCTGGATGTATGAACTAAAGTTTCTTTGTGTATTAAAAAAATGGAAATATAAACACCAAGCTATAAGCACTGTGGGAACTAAAACCTTATTTCTAAGGGCAAGTATATCTTTTTTTTTTTAAATAGCTAAGAGCCTACATTGGTTTCTTTTTCTAAAGAACTTAATAATCCAAAAGACTAAGTGATTATGAAAAGGCCATTATCTTTGACCTACAAATGCAAGAGCATTAAAGCCATGATGAGTTTGCTACTCCATCCCTGTTCATGTATGGAAAAAAATTATTCGTAATGTGAGCCATGAAGGCCAGTAGCCTTATCTAACTTGCTGCAGTAAATGGGATATCAGAGCAACTTTTTGTGAACATAAAAATAAGAACAGATTTTTACCTTTTAGAGTCTATCTCTACATCGGCTGTGGAATCAGGAAGACTTGAGTTCAAATCAGACCTCAGACACTTACTACCTGTGTGACTGGAAAAGTCACCTAATCCCAGTTGCTTCAAAACTAAAAAAGAAGGGGGCGGCTAGGTGGCACAGTGAGTAAGAGCACCGGCCCCGGAGTTGGGATGACCCAGATCGTCCAGCCTCAGAAAATGAGTACCCACACATAAATAATGACTAGCCATGTAACCTTGAGCAAGTTTCTTAACCCCAATTGCTTTATAAAAAAAAATAAAAAAAGATGATTTTCTAAATTTCTGAATAATTTGGGAAGTATAAAGAAAGGATAAAAAATAGGATGATCTGACCCGATCTCCTTTGCCATTGCACTTCTAATTGGGACACAAGATCTAAGATAAAGATACTCAATTTGCAACTTCTTTGATCTCTTGATTTTGGGTCCTTCTTCCACCAATGAAGCTCATAAGAGAATTAAGCATTCTTTGTGACTTTTGTCCATGCTTTCCTGTAAGTCCATTACAATGGGTCTAGCCACTGTGCCCCAACCAGTTGACTAGATTTTTGAGGCTATCTTTCACTTATCACTGTTTTCATTTTGCTCCCTGGAAAATCCCAGATAGTATCATCGCAAGTCTATAAGCTCTATCATGCTTTCAATTTCTGGTTAAACCAGAGTTTTGATGTGATTATTAAAAATTCTTAAAGTGTCTCTAGCTCCCTCTTAACTTTGTAATTTTTCTGCAACCCAATAATAATTGTGAGATTAGGCCAGGGATAAGTCCCAGAATTATTACTACTACTTAATGCTGAGGAACTATGGGAATGTATGGATGAAAATAGCTGTTAAACTGCTCAACTTCTACCAGGTCTCTCACAATGCCAGATGAGATATCTGAGTGAGGTTGATACCCATCTTTCCTGTGGTATGATCATATGAGGGTTCCATGTATGTATGTATTGTTTGTGCTCTGTGTATCTTCCCCCTACAATGTTCCAACAGTCTTATCACCATGAAAGACTCCTCTGTCTTTGTGGGCTTCTCACCCTTCAAGATCTCTCTGCCCCTGCAGGATCTTCCTTTGTTCAGTTCCTTAAGCAACCTTCATTTAAAGGAAATGCCTGGTACAATTGTCATGTTCACTCCTTACCATTCTTTACTCCTAATTCTCTGGACTTCCTTCTCCACCATCCTGTCTAACCCCCTTTTAGCTTCCTTTTATATGTGGTCTTTTCCCATTAGAATGTAAGCACCTTGAGAGCAAAGACTTTTTTTGCTTATATTAATATTCTCAGCACTTTTGAGCTATACCTGATACATAGAAAGTGATTAATATCTGCTTGTTGACTTCACCTATTAGCATCTTATTTCTATATTAATTTGATTAACAAAACTTAGAAATGTGAAAATCAAATAATATTAGCATTTGACTAGAGAAAGTTATTACCATAATTTTATTTTGTAATCCAGGGAGATATATTTCTTAAAGAACTTCATTTTCATGAAGATGATCTGCCCAATGATCCCCAGAGTAACAAAAGACAGTAGATTTAGTAATTTATACTTTAAAATCTTTTATAAAAAGTGAACTCTATTTGAGTTTCACAAGTATCCTGCCTTTCTGTTAGTAAGAGTTTTCCATAGCTATGGTTCAAAATTCAAAAGAATTGACACTAGTAACACCAAGACCTTGTCAAATGGATAATTCTGCTTTGGAGTCACAGCCCTATTTATCTTCTTTTCAGAGATTGGATGAATAGGAAATTGATGGTGGGGGTGGCAGGGAGAAATAGATTCTTTTGAATTCATTGCAGGAAGGAAAGTGAATAAATCCAATGCTGTTTAATTAATTTTCACTTACCTCAAATTATAGTGAAATGATATATGTTCAAGAAGACTAAAAGGGTCTTTCATAGGATTGCAGAGATGTACATGTCTTAATTGTTTTGTTTTCTTGTTAATTGTTTTTTCTTCATAGAGAAATAAATTATATTATGGAAATGCTCTTAAAAGAAAAACATGTTAAAGGAAGTCCCTAAAAAATGATTATGGCATGTAGTTAAAGATATTAAACATGTGCTATAGTACCAATATATATGTTATGAATTACCTATTTTCTTTTGCTGGGAGAACTGGGGAGTGGCGTTGTTTTAAAAAGTCATGTCATGATTTTTTTTTCCCCTTGAGCAAAAATGTGTCCAGTGGCCTAGATCATCTCAGTGTAGGCTGAAGTCATTCAGATTGTACACATGCATGCATTATGTAGTAATAAAAGGCAACCAAATGTTTTACAATACTTTATGACTTCCAAGCAGAAGACTACAGTATTAACTCTTGTAGTATTAAATTTCATTTAGTTTACAAAGAAGGTGATGTTCCCTTGTACTCCCAAAAGTGGTTCTTTGTGCTTTGGAAAAGAATAAGAAACTTTAGCTCCAGAGTAGCAGATTAATATGCTTCTTCCCTTAAAAAACCTAAACTGTCATGATTGCTTTCTAGTACCATGCTAGCCAGGGTTGTCATACAGTCAGAATGCTTTAAGAATTCAGCTTAGTTCACATATATCATCAATCCAGCACTTAATCAGCATTATCTACTGCAATGCAGATAATGAATTCTAAAATCTAGTTAAATTTTTTTTTAAAGCTGCAAAGTCAATTGCCACTAACTCCACAGCTAATTAGCTTCAGGTTTCTCTGCCAACATTTTTCCCCCTTTTTGTTTGTATCAGAAGTGATAATAACTCTGTTACTGGTGCTGTTCTTTAATTTTCATTATCCTAAGACCATTTTATTGTCAGTTCTCATTCCTGTACCTGTTACTTAAAAAAACAAAAACTTAAAGAATGTTCCTCCCATTCCTTTTACTTTCCATGCATTGGAGAATGGGGGGGCTGTTTATAGCAGCAATGGGAAAATTGCTGATATTAGGATTTGAAAAAAAAATAAGGATAGAAAAACCTCATAAACCAAAGCCTCTTCCCATGTATTTTGTAATTTTTCTCTATGGAAGAAAAAAATCATTTTCTAGATTTTTCTTATCTGTCTTAAAATACCTGATGTGAATGTGTCTAAATTTGACACAGAGCTATACTTACGGATTTAGAGGGTGGAAAAAAACTTTGTTTCCTAAGTAGTCTTTTTAAAAAAACTCATATCAGAGAGAATTAGAAAGAATGGGGAGACCATTACCTTTTATTTCTTTTACGTCTTTTGGTTCACTCTTTCAGAATGAGTGAACCTTTCAAACAATGCAGAGCTTTGTGTGAATGCCAGGTCTGGTACACTGGCATGAGGTTCTCTTTCAGTGACCCACTATTTTTCTTTTTCTTTTGTGCAGTTATTTCTTCTCAAAAGAGCCTATTACAAGAGGAATATGATGTGAATTTGCAAAAAACTCTCAAAAATACATGGTATGTGGTGAAGGCAGTAGTGATCATAGAAAGAACTGGGCAGTACAGATAGACCTGGATAAAGATATATTGGAATATAGGTCTTGGAGAAAGAATACCCCAAACAGGTGAGAATAAGTGGTGAGATGAGCACAACAGAAATGAGAGAGGGTATTTCATACTGGTGTAGTAGGAAGACTGGATTTGGAGTTAGAGGACCTGGGTTTGAATCTTTGTTTCTGTTGTTCTTACGTGTATGACCTTGGGCAAATCTTTAATTTCTATTGTCCTCCATCTTCTCATTTATATGAGTGCATTGGATTAAATGAGATCTTATGTCCCTTCCAGATCTAAACACATGATTTTGTGATCCTGTCACTATCTGTCTAAGTGCTATGGGAAATTGAACAGGGAAGGTAGATGTCATCCGTAAAAATGAAGGATAGTGAAGGATAGCTGCAGGGAGGAGATGGGGCTTGAATTGGACTTTGTGAGGAAAGACTAAACTGAATTATTTCAGCTTCTCAAAAAATAAAATTCATCCTAAATTTTACCCTAGATGGAATGAATTAGTATGATGCCAGTCACATAGTTCTTGCCTTTTGGTTGAATGATAAGTCATTTACATTTAACATTGGTTGGCTCTGTTAGATAGTTTCTGAGTGAATCTCTTAAAATCTTTAAATGTTTCTTTAAATTTGAACTTCTAGAAAGCAGCATTTTTTTTTTTTGTTAATCCAGATAGCAGAGAGGACTATCTGTATTCCTTGGAATAATAATTTTGCTACTGTTTTCCAGGAGGCTTCCCTCTATAAAAAGATAGAAGTAGAGGTTACATTTTTGTGAAAATCTCTTAAATTGTATGTACTCAAGTGGATTAGCTCATAAACTCCATTCACCCCATAGATGTTTAAGGTTGCTTCAGTTTGCTTGCTCCTTAGGGACAGTAATTTGGTTTAAATCTTTCCAAGAACCAATTCATGTTGTATTTCTTATATTTTAGTCATCTTAGGAAAAAATACCTCCATCTGTTTTGAAGTAATACAGAATGGAAACCAAGTCTTACAGGAGAAATATATTTGTGGTCTTTTCAAGCCAACAATGACAAAATATTTAGGGCTCTTTCAGTTTATTAAGTCATAGCCATAAACTCTGTAGTCAACTACTTTTTTGAGTAAAATATGGTATTACAGTTAGATTTTTTTTTTACTAGATGAACTTTTTAAAATTCAAGTAAATAAACATTTTAGAATCATTTAAAGATAGCATTATCTTTTTGAGACCATCATTAAAAATTGTTTCAGTGCACTAAGTGTTGTCCTAGGGGTCCTTAGAGCTTGTTGAATTTGGAAATGGATATTCCATTATATGGGAAAAAATATAAATGGATTCAATTCAGATCAATACTTCAGCAAATATTGCTTAAGTACCTACTATGTGCAAAGTAGCTTGGTATAGTCTATAGATGACCAGTCCAGGAGTCAAGAAGATCTATCTGGGTTCAAGAACTGTTTATGAACTACTTGAGAACTATTTCTGTGACCAAAGGCAAGTTTCCTTTTTAGTGCCCATAAATTTCTTTAAGACCATAAGGTACAGATGGTGGCTAATTATTATCAATTGAAGGAGTTCTTATACCAGGATTTTTCTTTCCTAATGAAATCATGAATCTTTAAATGCCACCTCACTCTTGCATTCCCAAATGTGCAAAGCACTGAACTCATATCATATTAGTACTTACATGCTCTATTTTGAGAAAGACTGGTCGATCTTATCTCTAGCCCAAAAGTAAACCTGGTGCCAGTACCTTGCATCATTCTTAAAATTGCAATTTTAAATTACAATTACACTCTTAAAATTGTAATTATAATTAAAATTTTCTAGATCATTCTAGAGACAGGAGTCTATATTTTGAGGCATGTAATTTACAAGTGGTGAATAGAGTCTAATGACCAGTTTACTTCATATACCAAGTTGGCTAAAACACACATTTTAGATCTGAATTAGTCTGGGGGGATTGTTTCTGTTGACCCAGCCCCTAAATGTCTAAATTAACCTGAGATTATCCTTTGTTAGGAGGAAGACTAGGAATTTTCTTTATTTCTAGAGGTCAGTACCTACTTAAAAGTCCCAGATCAAAGAAGGGCTTATAGCAAAAACTTAGTAATGAACGGTGATTCAGCTCAAAGTCTTAGACGTAAATCAAATTACCTTTTTATTTTCTACCTCAGGCTATCTGTTGATTGTCTTTTACCACCAGAATGAAACTTAAGCACTGGGAAAATCTAGCTCATCACAGTATAAAATTGCAAAGCTTTCTAAAAGGCTTGGGTAGTGTTGTAAAATCTCTTTCTTTTTAACTTTTAGATTCCATTGGTTAGGAATTTCTCTTGATTTGGACAGGGACAGAGCCAAAGTTTGCATATACTTAGGAACCACTTCTCTCCAGTAAATAATTCTAGTTTAACAATGTAAACCAGATTCCAGGAGGGTTGTTTAAATCATTCTACTTCTGGAAGTAGTCTCTCTCTAAAGCAATTAAATTTTTTTGTCATTGACATTCTTGGCATATATCCCCAGTAATGGATCATTTCTCATCTATCACACAGCTGGATTATTCTTGACATAATGGACTTAAAGTCTAGGGGACCTGAGTTTGAATCCTATCTTGGACATTTACTAGATGTGTGACCTTGGGCAAATCACTTAACTGCTGTCTGTCTCAGTTTCCTCAACTGTGAAATGGAGACAATAATATCACCTACCCCTCTGGGATATTGGACAGATAAAAAGAGATAACGTGTAAAGTGGTTTGCAAACCTTAACATGCCATATAAATGTTAGTTATTACTATTATCCCATCTTAGGTCCGCTGTAAAGTTCTGTAAGGTCATCCAGGATAGAAACCATCTTTTAATCATTTTTATGCCCTCTGTTACATAGTGTCTAGCAGGAACAACTTAGATAAAATGCTCAGCTTGTAGGCGAATGAACAAATGAATGTTTGCGTTGTATAGGCATGTTTGAATTGTAGTTTGGGTTATATTGTATAGACATGAAAATGATATGATTGTATTTCTTGTAGAATAGTTTATCATTCAGGTGTTACCGATTCAAATATTGGAGAGATATAGCCCTGTGTTGGGCTCAGGAGAAATATGTGATAATCCAAATCATTCCATTTCTTTTGGTCTCTTCTTGATCTGCAAATTACCTTTGCATTACAAA
Organism: Gymnobelideus leadbeateri; assembly: GCA_011680675.1. NCBI lineage: Eukaryota > Metazoa > Chordata > Mammalia > Diprotodontia > Petauridae > Gymnobelideus > Gymnobelideus leadbeateri. Next base: position 51,466 of record WOXC01010332.1, on the reverse strand, counting down.
GGTCTCTTCCAGCTCCGTTATATGTGATTAATAGCTTAGACTGACTTTTCCCATTTCACACCAATTCTTAATTACTAAAGTTTTGCTCAAGGTTAAAATCTTCCAAGATTACCATAATTAGTGGAAAAATCTTTTTAGCTGTATCTTAATGTGGGAAGACAGTAAGAAATTAGTGGATCATAATATAAAATAACATGATTCTTCAAAAGTGAAAGGCTTAGGGGCGGCGGGGCCCTGGAGTCAGAAGGACCTGAGTTCCGATTGGGCCTCAGGCACTTAACACACACAAACAAAAACCTAGAAGTAGGACCTTGGGCAAGTTACTTAACCCCAATAGCCCTCCAAAAACCAAAAAAAAAAAAAAAGGCGAATGGCTTTCATGCCTCTCTAGACATTTTGGATTTGGCCATCATGCCCAGGCTTTCTTGCTCCCTCAATTTCAAACCTTTTGTGAATTTAGTTCAATATTTTTCCAGTTTTTACCTGGAAGTCTCACATATGCCTTTAATTCAAAGTTGAATTTGATGATGGAATTTTATAGTAAGTATGACAAGGAGTCCAACATATCACTATGCATATGCCTGAGTGGAATAGGACACTGTCCTTGAATTTTTTTTTCTCTTTTTATACTTCTTTCCTTGGAAAGAAGTCATCTGTTTCCTGTGATTTCAACTATAATTTAGAGAGGATATAGTTTGTAGACTTTCAAGTCTGCAAATGACTCCAGTCTAGTCTTTTCCCTAGAGCTTCAGTTTTTCTTAGCTAAAATATGATAGTTATTTCTTAGATAATGGTATCCTAGATTTTTAGATGGAAGGGAATTTAGAGGTTATCTGTTCCAACATCCTCATTTTACAGAAGAGGAAACTGAGGTCTAGGGAGGTTCGGTGTGAAAGGTCAACACAGTTGTCTAGGATGGAACCAAGATTTGCACTCAGATTTTCTGATTCCAGACATACCATCTTTGTACTATAGCCGTCCTACTAGAAGTTCAAAGTCAGCATATGAAAAGTCAAATAAATCTTCCTCCCTTCCAGATCAGTTGCTCAGCCATTCTTGATTTCTGCATTATTCTCATCTTCCATCTCCGAGTGCTTGATGAAAGTCTTGTCTTTCTTTATAGTACCTTTTTTCCCCCAGTTGTTCCCTCTTTTCCATTCTCACTGCCACTATCCTAATCCAAGCTCTCGTACTCTGTAAGGGAACCAGGTTAAGACAGAAACAGCTGAGGCACAGCATGATTGCTAAGGGAGAACAGGAGGGTCTGACTGCAGTAGCTGTTATGGTCTGAGGGACACCAAGGTGAGGAAGTAGCTCTCCACAAACTCCTGAGGAGTCACATGCCAACTGTGAGAACAAGTATCATGGGAAAATATTTGTGCTTTATTTGTCCAACAAATTTTTAAGTACCAACTATGTACATAGCAACTGCCTTATTTTTATAGTATAACAAGTTACAATGATATTACGTTTCCAATAAGAAATCGATGTGCATGATTACCCATGCAGTGAAACTGAGAGGGTTACTTAAAACTGAGTAATTTATGTTTACTTAGAACTAGCATTGAAACTTTTTTTTGAGATATGAGTGATTTAGATCAACTCTGTGTGTTTTGAGAATTTCCCCCAGACATATGCCAATTTTGGTCAGTCCCATGAGGCCAAACATGGCATAACATAATCCAGGGGAAAAAAAGTCCCAGAAGGATTCCATATCAGTTGCATATTATGGCCAAACTTGGCATAAGAAAACTAGGGAGAGAAAGTCCCAGAAAAGGGATTCCATACCAGGCATATATTTTGCTTTTTTATCCCTCTACATGGGCATTTTGCAAATCCTGATACTACATCGACTGATTGTGAGAAAAATTTTACTGTGGTTACCAATGTGGCCATAGAAACTTACCATAAGCCACATGTGATTTCAATTTGATTTAGATCGCTACATTTGTCACTCCCCCAAAGATATCATCCAAGTAGATTTTGTGTGTGGGAAATGGAGGGATGATAATTATTACATATTTTTCTTAAACTGAGAAGAAATGTATCCACTCATGCACTTCCTGTGGAACACTGTACTACTGTAAAATCAATGATCAGTTGGTCTAAGATCAATCATAGATTCTTTAGAATGGTTGTTTGAAAGTTTTGTTTTCAGGACCAGAAAATTAAAAATGATTGAAGGCTCCAAAGAACTTTTTTTTTTATGTGGGATACATTGTTTATTAGAAATGAAAACTGATAAATTGTAAAATATTTATTCATTTAGAATAATGACAAACTCATTACATGTTATATTTTTATGAAAATTAACTATATTTTTCAAATAAAAAATTAGTGAGAAGAGTGGCATTGTTTTAAATATATCTGTAAATCTCTTTAATGTTTTTGTCCCTGTACTCTCTCATTCTGATTGGATGGCTTATCTCAAAAATTTCCATTTAAGGAAGGAATACAGTCTAGCCATGTTTCTCATTTCTTTCCAGGTTGAAACCAGACTTCCTCTAACCTGCCTCAACTCTTTATTTTAAGCATCTTCACTTCAGCCCTGGAATTCATGCCCTGGAAATATCCCTAGCCCCCTTGGGGCCTTTTGAACTTCAGTTTAAGGAAGGTGTCCAGAACAGCCTTGTCTAATTATTCTCCTGACTGCACTCACAGCTTCCCCTTTCATTCCCCCATTCTGGGTACCTGTTTCCCCCCTTCTCCACTTTTCAGCTTCCTTTTATTGATTTTCTCCCCTTTTATAACCTAAGATTCTTGGGGGAGGAAAATTTGATTCTTTCTACTTTATTTGTGTTCCCAATGCGTAGCATAGTGCTTGAAGTGCTAGTTGACTAAAAGACAAATGTCTGGCTTAATAGAAGATAATCTGAATTTTCATACCTGTTTCTGCATTAAATTTCTGTAATAACAGCTGACATTTATACAGTGCATACTATGTGCCAGGTATTGTGCTACGTTCTTCACAAATATTATCTTTTCAGGACAGCCTTAGGAGGTAAGCTGTTATTATTCCCATTTGCAGTTGAAGGTAACTGAATCAAACAGGTTAAGTTGCTTACCCAGGGTCATATGACTAGGAAGTGTCTGAGGCCCGATGTGAACTCAGGTCTTCAGTCCTCTATCCAGTATATCATATAGCTGCCCAAATGAACAAATGGATGATTAAATGAATGTATTTATTTTTATATATTTTGGTTGAAATATGAGGGAAAAAGTCCAGCTTCATACAGATATATAGTTAGAAAAGGGGGTGGGGTATGTCTTCACACTATAATGAAACTAGCTTTGACTTTGAGGACATCTTGAAAGAGTCTTGGAAACCCCCAGGTGTCTACAGATGACAGCTTGAAAACGACTGCTTTGGGGCAGCTAGGTGGCTCAATGTATAGAGCATTGGCCCTGGATTCAGGAGGGCCTGAATTCAAATATAGGCCTCAGACGGTTAACACATAACTAATAACCGTGTGACCTTTGGCAGCACTTAACCCCAATTGCCCTGACCCCCCACCCCCCTCCAAAAAGAAAAAAACAAAACAAAAAAGGCTGCTTTGCAGTTTCTTGGTTATCCAGTCTAATGTCTTCATTTGACAGATAAGGAAATTTAGAACCAGTAGCATTTTGCCAAGGTCATATTGACTATCCTTTTCACAACTGGATTTAAAGCCCTTGTTTGTTCGATGTTCTTCCTATTACGATATATGGCCACCAAAGTAATTTTCCTAAAGCTTGAATATGTTCATGTCAGACTCCTGTTTAGTGAACTCTAGCAACTGTCTAGGATATAAGCTCAAAAATAAATTCCTCTGTTTGACATTTAAATCTCTTCAGATCTTCTCTACCTTTTTATTTTTTAGCCTTATACTGTATTCTCTTCCTTGCACACTCTCTCTGCCTTCCAGCCTTACTGGTGTGTACGCTGTTCTAAACACAGGACACTCCATCCTCCATTTCTGTGTTTTTCATTGGCTCTCGCCTTTGGAATGTACTCTGTCCTCACCTCTCATCACTTGGAACCTCTGGTTTTTTTTTCAAGACTCAGCTCACATATGGCTTTCAGTATTAAGCTTTTCCTGGTCCCTCTGCTGCTACTGTGGCTCTCCCCAAATCAACCCTTTATTCAGTTTGTACATCTTCTTAATATACATGTATATGCAAATACTGTATATGTTTGCATATATAAGTTTATACATATATGTGTGTATCTATGCATGCATGCACGTGTGTGTGTGTGTGTGTGTGTGTGTGTGTGTGTGTGTGTGTGTATGACTACCAGATTACAGGCTAGACTTCTGGAGGCTAGGGACTCTTTTACTTTTGTCTTTTCATCCTTGTTTTTTGTGTTTTTATCCTTGTTGTTTGACCCATAGGAAGTGTTTAAAAAATGCTTGATGATTAACTGTTCTGTGAGTACTTTCCTACATAAAGGGGTGGTACTTAAGGTAGCCTCACTCACCTTTGATGAAAGCCTGTCACTTTATGCATGATGCCAAGATAAGAGAGGAGAATCTGGAGATTTTTTTTTCATCATCATTGATGTCATCAGATGTTGATAAAGCACCTTAGTATATAAAATATTGTTGAGTGCTCTAAGTTACATAGTTAGCATAAATAGACACAGTTACTATTCTCAATAAGCTTACACAAATATTTTCAGTATTCATGAAGGTCATCTTTTAAGTTAGAAAATCTTTTGTTGTATTTCTGTGTACATAGTATATGACAAAGCAGAAGTAGAAGAACAGGTGTGTTGAAGAATTTTGGCTCAAAGGAAAAAGGCCAATTGAATGCCATACATAAAGAGCAACTTAATTAGGTGTTTTTGTGTTTATAATTCAGAATAGAAAATTTAAAATATTACTCAATAAGTATAATACATACTGAAATTGTACTTCAGTTCTATTTAACCACCAGGCTCAGTAGATTTTGAGGGAGTGTTTGGAGGTCATGCCTTGGTGTTTACATGGGCTTTGAGCCTCAGTATTATTACCCATTACTTATTGGCTTTTGAAACATTACTTAATCACTGCCCATGCACTTTCTTCTTTTATCTCACTTGTAAATCAAGACATCACCTTCCTTGTGTTATTGGTCCTCTTCAGGAATGAAGGACAAGCAACAATCTGTGAGTAGCTGTGTCACTGGGGACCCAATTAGCCAGTTTCTCTCTCTCTTTCTTTTTTTTTTTTTGGAGGGTGGGGGCAGGGCAGTTGGGGTTAAGTGACTTGCCCAAGGTCACACGACTAGTAAGTGTTAAGTGTCTGAGGCCTGATTTGAACTCAGGTCGTCCTGACTCCAGGGCCAGTGCTCTATTCACTGTTCCACCTAACCACCCTGGCCAGTTCCAGTTGGGCAATGCTTCTCCTACCCTCCCTCCTTCCTTCCTCTCTTCTTCCTCTCTCTTTCTTTCCTCTTTCTCTTTTCCTTCTTCTTCCTCTATCCACAAAGGCAATCATACCCTTATCTGTAGGTGTTCTGCTCAAAGGAATATAAATTTTGATTGCTGAAACTTTGCAAGATATCTTGGCATTTATGGACTACATTTATTTTTTTTTCTCTTCCCTACTTATTTATTCTATCATTTTTAAAAGCCACGCCTTAAACCCAAATCACTCTTGTTCTCACTGATTGGTCAACAACAGGTCACACTCCAAGCCTTACTTGGCATAGTTTGGGTTTCAATGGCTCAGAGTGAGTGTAAATAGCAGTTGTTTCTGTTTTGGCCAGAAACCCTGAGGGTGTTCCCCTTCCAGATTGATTTTTTTAATTAGATAAAAGTGACCATTTTTTTGCCTCCTTTTTTTTTTTTAAACCTAGCCATAATCATTGAATGTTGCCTCAGACAAACTGAGATCTGGGAAGGACCTTAGCTTAAAAAAGTCAAAAGTCTCCCACTGCATCTGGGTCCATTTCTAGTTTTTCTGGAATCAGTATATTGCCACTGGAACCAGATGGCTCTGGAGGAGAGAGTGAGGCTGGTAACTTTGCACAGTCCTGTCTCACTTAAATCCAGTTCACTTGCAAATCAAGACATCACCTTCCTGACGTCCTTGGTCCTCTTCAAGAGTGAAAGACAAACAGCAACAACAGTGTTACTAGTGTAGAAGGTCAGAGAATTGAGGAATCAACAACTCCTGTATCACTGTGATAGCTCTTGGAGTAGTGCCAGAGTTTAATTTTTGGTTTCTAGGTTATTTAACTGAATCTAACAATTTCAAAATCTAATCTACAGGGGAGAAAAATATGTACAAGAAGAACATATCTTGGACCACTCTCTCTTCCCCTCGTTTTGACCTTGGCATTGAATTTGAGTCATGACCAGAGTATATAGATCATAAGATAATAGAGTTACAGCTGGAATGACCCTGGGAGAATATCTAGTCCAGCCCTCTCATTTTACAGATGAGATAACTAAGGTCGAGAATTATTGATATATTTATCTAACATGACACAGAGGGCTAATGGAAGAGCCAAGACTAGAATTAAATTTTCTGACTTTTAATTCATTGCTCTTCTCACTATATCATATTCTTTTTCCTATCATTTTGTTTATGGAGGAGAGAGGGAAAGGGAGGGAGAAAGAGAGAGAGAGAGAGAGAGAGAGAGAGAGAGAGAGAGAGAGAGAGAGAGAGAGAGAGAGATTTGCAGGCAAAAAACTCCAAAAAGATGAAAAAGTTTCATGGTTTTTGATAAATTTTACAATTTGTATAATTAGTATCTTTTTTAGTTTGGTTTGTAATGTTACCTTGAGGGTATCTATCATTTTCTATTATAAAAATTTTAAGTGATGGTCTAGTTAAATTCAGTTGTACTAGGTTACATCCAGGTATATATGGCCATCTGTAACTTACAGATATTTTATTTTACAGAGATTTTGTAGTAATGGGATTTGATATGTACCTTTTGAGGAACTTTATAGTACTGTTAGGGCACTCATGGTTTGTAGTTATTCTGAAATGTTGGTCAGAATTAATTATATATGGAAAAATTTACCTAAACATGTGACGGAGGATGTCAGTATACTGTCACACTCAACTGGATCTGATTTCATCAATTCAGAGTTCTCTTCATTGATGTGGATTTCAATCCAATTTAGGCTGGCACATTCTTGTCTCATAAGTTCACCGGCAGCATCCATTCAGTTGCTGGGGGCCTTCATCACTTTCTTCCGGCATCCCAAGGATTGTAACGAAGGTTTCTGGCTGCTCACCTGTCATCCCTCACTTCTTTGTTTTTTCCCCCTTTTTGGAGGACAATTGGGGTTAAGTGACTTGCCTAAGGTCACACAACTAGTAAGTTTAAGTGTCTGAGCTCAAATTTGAACTCAGGTCCTCCTGACTACAGGGCCAGTGCTCTGTTCACTGCGCCACCTAGCTGCCCAAATCCCTCACTTCTACTATATGATCAGTCTATTTTCTTTTCCTGTTTATATAGCTACTGCATTATATCTTTTACTCCTGTTCTTCAAAGTTCCTCATTGGTTATATGTTGTAGGCTGCTCACAGTCACCATGTACTTCTCTATTGCACTCTGTATATTAATTTATCATAGAATAATTTTATTCTTCAGTATAATGTTGGTATTAGAAAAATTAACCTTTTTTTTCCTTGGTAACTGAGTGAAGGAATTTTAAATTTCTCAGAGATCCACTCTCTTCCTATCCAACTCTAGGTCCAATCCAGTATCTGTTCATACTGTTTATCCCAGATATGCATACTTATGGACAAGTTCTATAGGTTGACCTTCCAAATGCATGCTGAAATCTGGGCAATAAACATTCTTAATCCTTTTGGTCTTTCCTGTATGGTTGGTCAGAGCAAACTCCTTTGAGTGATAATGGATCTCTTCCAGGAGATTCTGCAATGTTCTGAGACTTGATTTAATCAACATAATGTTATTTGCAAACAGAAATTATCAAGGGGACATCATCATCATCCACGGATAATCCTTATTTTCTTTGGGTTCTGCTAAATCTCCTCCATTCCAGTATGACCTCCATTAGCGAGCCTATACCTTCATATTTTTCCCTTTGTCTGATATATATTATTAGAGGGTCATTGAACACGGTTATTTCTTTTGTAAATCTTTGAAGGAATCTTGAATGACTTTAACGTGTGGACAGAAAGCACTTTTTGGTAAAGAGTCTGTAAAGCACCATTCAGTTTTACTAAATCAAATCCTTTGGGTGCACAAAATCAACTTTTTTATATGTTTGCACATTTCTACCATCTCATTTTATAGTTTGTCATTAAAAAAAAATTGCTATAATGGATTTTTTTTCTTTCGTAGCTAGTGCAGTCTAATGCTGGTTTGGATATATTAAACATTTAAATCATGTTTCATAAAAAATATAGCTAATAGTATGAATGTTAGCCTTTTTTTCCTGTTAGCAGTATTATAAGGGGTTCATATTTTAATTTTCATCATTTGTCATGGAGATCATTCTTCATTCTTCTAGGCACATTGAAGGCACTCTCGTTGGTTGATTAATTATCTAGGGTACAACAGAATGTGCCCTTTAACCATCACTTATGCACAAATATAGCACAGGGGAAATTGATGTTTATAATGGGGACATAGGCACTGGAGGATTCTTAAGTGCCTTTGTGGTAGGTGAAATCTGAAATAACTGAGGAAACAAAGGTTCGAATTTCCAAGAATATAGATTTATTAAGCAGTGCATACCAATTGCATAACATCTGGACTTGGCCTCTTCATCTTGGCACAGGACCCTGAATACAGGGGAGACAATTTTTATTCATTAAAAGAAAACAGTATTCAGGATATAAAACAGGATTATAATTAGTTGATCTGATTTCTAATTAGAGGAAAGATTAGGGACTTTCCAAATTGATAGAGGGAGAGCAAATAGTTTCCTTCAGTTCCCTGAAAATCAGAAAAAGAAGCATCCCACTTTCCCCAAGTATCTGTGTTTATTCAAAGGAACATGAAAACAGTAACAGATTCACCAGTATGGAACAACTTTTAGATAAAACATATAGGTTACTTGGTATGTATAAATATGAGAAAATTCTTTGCATTAGTTGTTGGATCTGACTGGGTTTTTAGTCAGCATAATCTAGGTGCTTAGTTAAAAGGCTTTAAACACCAGGTTGAGGTGGTCTAGCTTCTCAGCTATGCAGAGCTAGGTTCAAACAATGTAATATAGTTTTCTTATAATTCCCACAATTAAATAAGGTTTTCTCACAAGACAGAAATTGGACTAGACCCATAACTTCATAGAAAGGGAGTTGAGCTAGATCCAGAATTGAGTCACAGGATGGAGTCAGTTTAGTTCATTCAGTTCCAACAATTTTCTCACCTTCCATTCAAAGATAGACTAAATGATGTTCACTATTAATCAAGTGTTAAAGACACTATATTTTAATAATTAAATCCAATTCTTAAAAAATTAATAATCCATGTGTGTCTCTGTCAAATAAAATATTTGACTAGCCATCAACATTTCCTTCTCATGCTAGATTTAAAAAAAAGTTTGCTGTACTATTTAAAAATAATGTTTGGGGATTTCTTTTCTCCTAATTTTCTTCTTTAGGGAATAGAGATTATGCCAAGAATGATCCATTGGAGTTTAAGTCTCACCAGTGGTTTGGAGCTTCTGTGAGATCTAAACAGAATAAAATTTTGGTAAGTCCTTTAGACAATTTACTTCGTAGGTTAGCTAAGAAAATCTGGTGTGGAAATTAAAGAAATAACATGCATATGCCCCAAATACGTAAATGTAATCAGACAGGTGACTTAAAAAGAACTTAAAGTTTGACTTTTTTCTCTTCATTAAGAGACAGTTAAATGGCACAATGGATTAAAGTGCTAGACTTGGAGTCAAGAAGACTTGGGTTCGAATTTTCTCTCAGATACTTATTTATGTGACTCTATACAAGTGACTTAACTTTGGTTTAAGGTTACCTTAAACCTCCTTAACCTTGGTTTTCTTCTCTGTAAAATAAGATAGTAATAATGTCTACTTTTTTTTTCTTTTTGGAGGGGGAAAGCAGGGCAATTGGAGTTAAGTGACTTGCCCAAGGTTACAGGACTAGTAAATGTTAAGTGTCTGAGACTGGATTTGAACTCAGGTCCTCCTGACTCTAGGGCCTGTGCAGAACACTGTGAAAAGCACTGCACCACCTAACCGCTCCAGTAGTGTCTACTCAGTGTTGTTGTGAGGATAAAATATTTGGAAGCACATTGCAAAAAGTGCTATCTAAATGCTAGTTATTGTTATTTACTAAGGTTACTATTATCATTGTCAGTTTTCTCTTGGAGTTCTTTATATGTCTGTGTAAACTTTTTATTTAACTATAAGAATATGCCAAGTTTTTAGCTAAATGATATAAGCCACAGTGGAATGAAAGGATATGAAATAAGTAGGAATGGGATTTTTGATTAAACAACAATATTAATTGAAGACTCATTTTATAAAGAGCTGTGTATTAAACATAGCTCTTTTGTATTTGCCATGGGAAGTTATAATCTAATGAAGGGGATAGAGCCAGTTCACACAAAATGCATACCTGACTTAGTTAATTTAAAATGATACTACTAGACTGCCATATGTCTATGAATAGAATGGACCCCAAAGCACACATATAGGCTCTTTCTTAGGTATTTGGAAGCACAGACAATTTCCCTCAATCAATAAGCATTTATTAAATGTTTACTATATGCCCAGCACTGTACTAAGTCTTGGGGAATGGAGAGATAAAATTAAAATAATTCCTTCTTGGGGTAGCTAGGTGGCACAGTGAATAGAGCACCGGCCCTAGAGTCAAGGGGACCTGAGTTCAAATAGGACTCAGACCCTTACTCACTGTGTGACCTTGGGCAAATCACTCAGTCCCAATTGCCTTGCCTTCCCCCACACAAAAATAAAACAAAATAATTCCTTCTCTCAAGCAGCTTATAATAAATCAACCATCTACCTTTATAAGAGTGTACACACACACACATACACACACACACACACACACACACACACACACACACAGCAGGTAGGTAGTAGATAGAGTGCTAGACGGAGAATCAGGAAGATATCTTCCTGAGTTCAAATTTGATCTCTGACACCAGCTATGTGACCCTGGTCAGGTCATTTAACCTTGTTTTTCTCAGTTTTTTCATCTGTAACATGAGCTGGAGAAGGAAACAGCAGACCACTCCAGTCTCTCTGCCAAGAAAAACCCCAAAAAGGTTCACAAACAGTCGGATACAACTGAACAACAGTACCACGACAACATATGAGTGCATGTGTGTGCATTCATACACATGTATGTATATTATATACATATGCATATTATATATGTGTGCATATATGTATATATATATACATGCATATACACACAATATGGATACAAATTAGTTTAGGAAAGAGTACACTAGAACAGGAAGGAGGGGTAGAGAATGAGACAAGAAAGCTTCATTAAAAGGTGGTACTTCTACTGAGTCTTGAAGGAAACTGGGGATTCCAGATGCTAGAAGTAAAAAGGAAGTATGTTCTCTGCACGGGAGACAGGCAGTACAAAACCACAGTGATGAGAGATATAGAAATGGGGGGTACAGTACAGCAGGTATTCTAGTATGACTGTATCATAGTATGCATGGAGGCTAGTAATATATGAGAAGAACTGGAAAGATAAGAAGGTCCCAAGTTAGGAAGGTAAATGCCAAACAGAAGAGTTCATATTTTGTTCTAGAGATATCCTAGGGTTTCATGAGTAGGGAAGTGACATGATTAGATATGTGCTTTAGGAAAATTTATTTTGCAGTATAAGGAGGATGTATGGGAATGTAGAGAAGCTTTAGGTATGTTGGACCAAACAGGAGGCTTTGGTAATAGTCCAGGTGAGAGGTGCTGGAGGCCTGAACTAGAGTGATGTCTATGTGAGTGTAGAGAGAAGGGGATGCTTGTGATAGATATTGTGGAGAAAGAAGTGTGAAGGTTTGGCAGCAGTTGAATATGTGAGGTAGATAAGAATGAGGAATCAAAGATCTTAGTGAGGTGTGAAACTGAATGACTTGCATAGATAGTAAGTGCCCTTATTAGATGCATCAGTGGAGTTAGCTGTGGACTGAAGAAAACTTTTGGGAGTTTTACATTTTACAATTTTACATTTTACAATTTAGAATTTTAATTAATTAAATTAAATTAAATTTAGAATTTTAAAAGGACTAGTTCAAACATTAGTTTAACCTACCACCTTTCATCAAAAGGATAAAAAAAAGTTGTGATTTTTTTTTTCCTCTCTCTCTTTTGCTTTTTTGGAGGGCAATTGGGGTTAAGTGACTTGCCCAAGGTCACACAGCTAGTTTTTATGTCAAGTGTCTGAGGCTGGACTTGAACTCAGGCCCTCCTGACTCCGGGGCTGGTGCTCTTACTCACTGCGCCATCTAGCCACCCCTTTCCTCTTTTTTAAAAAGGATTTTTGGGGCGGCTAGGTGGCGCAGTGAGTAGAGTGCCGGCCCTGGAGTCAGAAGGACCTGAGTTCAGATCCGGCCTCAGACACTTAACGCACACACAAACAAAAAAAAAAAAACCTAGCCGTGTGCTGTTGGGCAAGTTACTTAACCCCAACTGCCCTCCAAAAAGCAAAAAAAAAAAAAAAAAAAGATTTTTATGAAACTGGTAGGTAGCATAGCAACTGGAAGGACCATCAGAAAAGGAATCAGGAGACCTGGGTTCAAATCCCGGGGCTGCACATAGCTGTTTATAGATTTGGTTCCTCATTTGTGAAAGGAGTTAGACTAGATTATCTTTAAGACTCTTCCAGCTCAACGAAGCTATGATATGTAGCTAGCTATGGCCATATTTATGTCTTTATATTTATATCTATATATTTATACACCCACACCAATGACCTTTTTTTTCCTTTGTGGAGGGGGGAAGACTGGGCAATTGGGGTTAAGTGACTTGCCCAAGGTCACATGGCTAGTAAGTGTTAAGTGTCTGAGGACAAATTTGAACTCAGGTGTAGCATCAAGCACCGCAGCATACCCAGGGTGGCTGCCAACACAGGTTCTTAGATCTGCTTTTCTAAAGGAAAGCATCTCAAAATGGGTTAACAATCTTGCTTTAATCAATCGTATGTCATTTACCTAGTTCAGGGGGAAAAGGTCAACACCCAGAACTTAAGAGAATACAGACGAGTTACAAGTAGAAGTTACAAGGAGACAGAGAAACAGATCAGCAGACAGGCTTCTAGCTGTCTGACCATTACATCCATACCTAGTCAGTTCCCAGAGAGGGAAGCACTAACACCTGGGTTTTCAAAGCCAGGAGGCTCAATAGCTGCCTAGAGTCTCGTCTGGTCAAATCACATAGCTCTTCTCAAAGTGAACCCCAAAATAACATCAGGGTTTATATAGCCTTCTCCTGGCTCAGAGAATGTTACAGCCCTCTTCACCCACTGCCCAATCACAAAGCAACAAGGTGTGGGCATTCCTGAAAAACAAGCCTCCCACCACAGGCTCCATGTGACCACATTCAGCATATTAGGAGGCAGAGTATATTTTCAAATCATTGAAGGATCTTAGAGTCGTTTAAGCCTACCAAAGGACCCAGGGGCAGGGAAGATCTTAGATTCCCATTGCCATAACATCAGGTCCTCCTAGGAGATGCTAGGGCTGCTGCTCTATTCACTGTACCACCTACCCACCCCTCAATGATCTGTTTTGAAACAAATGGGGTTTGGAAGGTTGGGACAAGGAGACAAAACATATCTAATCAAGAAAGAATTTTTACAAAGATGGAAAATAAAACCATTTTCTACTAGTGTTTACTGTCATCTAGTTCTTTATATCTGTGACAGTTAACATGGTTGGGAAGGAAGCATGAAAATTTTGGAGGATGGTAAAAGATTCCAGAAATTTTAAACACTAATGAAATAAAGCAATTAAAATTATTAATAAAATTATTACTTATTATAAAATTAGCCACATCTTTACACTTCCAGGAAGGCATATCTTAATATCCAGTCCAGTAACTAAATTTAGCTGTCTTAAACTTTTTTCAGCCTTTGTTCAGGAACCACAAAAACTTTGAAACCTCCTCTCTTTTCACCTGTTGATTTAATAAGCTTACAGAGTCTCAAAGTTGGAAGGAACCTCAGAGGTCATCTGGTCCATACTTGGAATAGCAAAGCCCTTTACAGTGTCCTTGGTAGTGATCATCTATTTATCCTGTGCTGGAAGAACACCAAAAATGAGAAATTCAGTGCTTCCTGAGGAAGCCTATCCCACTTTTAGAGAGCTCTAATCATTAGAAAGTTTTCCTTACATCTCTTACATTCTGCAACTCCATTATTTTTCGTTATTTTTTCAGAGTCAAGCAATAAGAAGTCTTTTTTATCCTATACAGGCCAACCTTTCACATATTTGCAGCAAGCCATCACACTCCCCTGAGTTAAATGTTCTCAGTTATGTGATTTTTAGGGACAGCTAGGTGGTACAGCAGATGGAGTACTGGGCCTGAAGTCAGGAAGACTCATTTTCTCAATTTTCCATTTGACCTCAAAACATTTACTAGCTGTGTGATCCTGGGTGAGTCACTTATCTCTGTTTGCCTCAATTCTTCATCTATAAAAAATGAGCTGTAGAAGGAAATGGCAAACCACTTCAGTAGCTTTGCCAAGAAAACCCCAAATCAGGTCATGAAGAGTTGAATACAACTGAAATGACTGAACAAATAATATGATTTTAAGCTTGGTTTCCATGGGTATAATATCATATCATACAAGGTTTTCAGTCCCCTCACCATGCTGGTCACTCTCCTTTGTAGATACTCCAGTTTGTCCGTCTTCTTCCTAAAATGTAACTCACAGCATGTAATAATCAGGATTTGGTTTGGCCACAACAGACTACAGTGATACTATGTGTCAGGATACTGTTTTTCCTTCCACTACTTCTCCACAAATCTTTTTCTTAAGCTATGTGTTTTGTTTGAGTAAAGTGCCAAATATGCCTTTAAATAGACTTTCTCTACTATTAGAAAAGAGTAATACTAGCAAGCTATATGCCCTTTAAAATTAAGAAGTCATTCAAAACTAGTCTTCTGACAGCCCTGTATCATCACTCAGTCCTTCTGTGGCTTATTTTTATTCACCTTTACACTGCTACATTTCTTTCAAATCATTTTCTCTGGCTTTCTTTGAACAGCTTGTTAGTGGCCCAATTTAATATACCTTAAAAAAAAAACCTGAAAATGTTATTTACAATATACTATATTAGTACACTGTTGTAGTTATACTGTATTATTATATCATATTTATAATATAGTATAATGTACTATATAAGTCTTATACTAAAATTACCCCAGTATGAAAGGAGAGAAAAGCTGGTTCTTTGAAAAGAAAGTAAAGTTAATAAACTTATTACTAACCTAACAAAAAAGAGAGAGGAAAACATTATTACCAAGAAAATTTTTTTGAAAGAGCAAGATGTACTTACAACAGAAAACAAATAAAAAGAATTTGGAGAATCTATGATTCAGAAATATTGTAGCAAAATAAAGAATTTTTAAAAAATGGATTGTTGGCCTTGAAAATATAAAATACCCAGATTACTAGAACATGGAATAGAGATCTTAACCCAATCTCAGAAAATAACATTGAAAAAGACATACAGGAAGTTCCAAAGAAAAAAAGAATCCCTGGTCCCGATGGATTTACAGGTAAATTCTATCAAACATTTAAGGAGCAGTTAAAGAACCACTTTATGCAAGTGGTTCTCAGAAACCCAGAAAATACTCTAATAATTTTCCTTTGTGAAACAAATACTGATACGGAAATTTTAAATAAAACTTGAGGGGAAAGAAACAGATAATCCAAACATAATACAAAATTTATTCATTATTACCCTGTTGGATTTTTGTCAAGAGATAGAAAAATAATTCAACAGAACAATTCTTATTATGATATTCAAATGGTACCCCAAACCACATGATTATATTAAGATGGATTTTTAAAAATTATTTTATAATTTTATAATATTTATAAATATTTGTATATAACATAAATATTTATATTATATTAATGTAATATAAATATTTATAATATTTTATACTTTGATAAAGTATAATGCTCATTTAGGAAAATAAAATGATGTAAAACATGAGAATGTCCTTTCAAATATAAGATATATGTATCTAAAATAAAAGGCTAGAATTAGTTGTAAAGGATAAACACTAAAAGCTTTTCAGCAAATACAAGGAAAAAGTAAGAATACTATTCTTTCCTCTATTGTTTGACATTGTTTTAGAAATTCTAGGAAGAAGGGAAAATGAACAATGTTAAAGAATAAATGAAATCATCCCTATTTGCAGATGACTTAATAGTGAATAGTGAATCTGAGAAAATTTGTAAAGAAAGTAATTGAAATAATTAATAACTTCAGTAAAGTAGCAGCATACAAAATAATAAATCTACAAAATCATTAGCATTTCTGCATAGCAACTTTTAAAGAGGAAGAAATAAATAGAAAGGGAAATCCCATTCAAAAGTTTTCTTGGAGTAATTTATTTTTATTGAGAGACACTCAAGACATATAAATATATGATTATAAAGCATTCTTTAAATAAAGAATGAATTAATAATTGAAGGGATAGTCATTGTTCATGGTTGGGTTGTGCTAGTTATAAATATGATAATACTATCTAAATCAATGACAGATTTATTGCTGTACCAGTTAAGCCTCTTTATTATGGAAGTGATAAGCTATGAGAATGGTTTGTTTTGTTTTGTTTTTTGCTTTCAGAAGCAGTCAGTGTTTTAGTTGGTTTTACTGAACATTTTATTTTTCATTTTAAATCTTTGTTAAGACTGCTGTGGAAGGAAGGGATACATTTATAAATTAATGAGGTATAAAAAATAAAAATCGTCAGTAATAATAGAATAGAAGGGGAGAGGGAGTCCTTAATATCTTGAAAATAAAACTGACTGAATCTTTTTGTATTCCTTCTAACTCAGATTAAAAAAAAATCTGTCATGAAACTCAAGTTTAGGGAAAATTTCTTTTAATTTCTAACAAATAAAAATAAGTTATTTAATAATTCATCAAAGCTGTAATCACCCCAGGAAGGGGTTTCTACCCTGTGTTCAACAGGGGAAAAGAAAGTACTTAATTCAGTGTTAGTAGCAGTGGAAAATGTTAATATATTTTCTTAGGTGAATGAATTTTTAATTTGTGTAGTCTCTCTATACCACCTCCCCCAATGGTAGATTATTACCTAATGTATTTTTTCCTTTCTATTATATGTGTTATATTATCTTACCCATATGTGGTTTAAGGTTCTTCTCTGCCATGGCTTCATTTCTGCTAGGCTGCAAAGGCATCGAGTCAAAAGCTATAGTTTACTTCTTCTGTCCTATAGTAAGTATAGTTATTTCTTTTGTCCGGTGTAACCCAGTGGTTACTTCAGTTTTGACCTCATTCCTTATTCAGTTTGAAGGCCAACAAAACTGCTTCTGTTTTTAAAAAACATTTAATTTTTTTTTTCTTTTGAATGGAGATTTTGTTGATGTAAGGAATTCCTGGTATAGAAACTCCATTAATGAAGATTGACAGTGTTTATTTGTAATTTCTAATTCTAAAGCAACTAGAAGCACAAAGAAGCTCACCCAGAGTTACGCAGATAGTATGTGTCAGTGCAGATTTGAACTTTCTTCTTCCTGACTCCAGGGTGGCCCCCTCTGTCCACTAAGCTATGAAACTTCTCACCCTCATCTTCCATACTAACTGAGGGAGCAGGATTATTAATGATTTTCATTACAACTGTTCTGTTTTAGTGCAGATTAAGATAGTTTTTATATTATAATCTTTCAGACTAAAATAAAATAAGCAAATGATCCACATGTAATATAGTGTCTGTATTCCTTACTTTTTTTTTTTTTTGGAGGGCAATTGGGGTTAAGTAACTTGCCCAAGGTCACATGGCTAGGTTTTTGTTTGTGTGTTCGTTAAGTGTCTGAGGCCGGATCTGAACTCAGGTCCTTCTGACTCCAAGGCTGACGCTCTACTCACTGCGCCACCTAGCTGCCCCTGTATTCCTTACTTAAAAAAAAAAAAAAAACAAAACCAACAAACTTGCATTTTCATTTGTGTAGGCAACTCATAGTGAACATCTTTCCAGATTTGTGGCCTTTCTATACAAATAGCCTGGAAGAGTTGCTTGGGAGCACTTAGAGTTTAGGTGACTTGCTCAGTTATATAGCCAGTGTGGGAGGGGCATGGTGGGACTTGAATCTAAGTCTTCCCAAATCCAAGATCAGATTCTGTATCATATCATACTGCCTTTTACATTTGTCATTATATTTTGCTAAAAAAATGGAAATTCAATAAATTCCTTCTAATAAATGAAATTACTCTTTTCTCTAGATGCCTCTGCTATATAAATAATTATGCAATGTTTCTTACATGCAATTCAGAAATAATCATCTCTGAAAACAACAAAACAATTTTTTAGCTAACAAATTGTTCTCAGAACTATTTAAAGGAATCTGTTCATCATAGGAAAAAAATAATCAGTCTCTAAGTCAGTTAAACTATGACTCATTTGAGCAAAAGCCTTTAAAATTTTTTCTGAAATGAGTTCTGTTAACTTCTTTGAAGTGATATTTATTTGGACTAATTTGTATGCTTTTCAATAGGGTATGAGAAAGGTACTTATTTTTTAATCTTTCTACATTTGGCAAGCATTTATCAAGTTCTCATGTGTTCATCATGACCCTAAATGGTTTAAGTTTTATTGTGGCTTTGCCTGCTTGAATTTTAATAGGGTAGAGTTATGGACAGAGGTGAAATTTAGATGATTGACAAAGCTATTATTTACTGATATCCTATTTATTTTGCTTCTTTTGGCTTCAGGCCTGTGCTCCATTGTATCATTGGAGGACTGAATTGAAACAAGAGAGAGAACCTGTTGGAACATGCTTTCTACAAGATGGAACAAAGACTGTTGAGTATGCTCCCTGCCGGTCAAGTATGTAAAGAAACAAAGTCTTCCCTTGTGCTTTGCAGCAACTTTTAAAAAAGGGATATAAAGCATGTTTTGTGAGAATTTGTGTATTTGCTCAAAATGAATTTGTTATAAAGATTGTGACTAAATATGTTTTCCTGTAAGATCAAAATGTCTGGATATAAATATAATCCTATCACTCTCTAGGTACAGTGTATAAAATCTCCCTGGCCTTCCCATGAAGATTTAAGTTCTCACCCTCTAGAATAGTGGTTCACATAACTAGGTGATCTTGGAATCACATCTGTAATCAGCATCACACAAAAAGTCTCATAATTCCAATTTGCCCTAGTTAATTCAGTATAGGAATTGTGCATTGGTTACCTCTTATAATAACACTACCACCACATTTCTGAGAACTAGCATGGTACAGTGGTTAGGGCACCAGCTTTAGGACTTGGCTACATGGGGTCTGCCTTGTGGTGTGACCCTGGTCAAGTCACTTTTAGTACTCCCAGAAACCCTCTGAGGCTGTAAGTTACAAATGAGTTGTTATTCTGTATCTATGGAGAATGCTTTCATTGCAACAGTCTTGTGAGATAGTTTAATTAATATTATTTGTATTTTACAGAGAAGCAAACAGCTTTAGCCATATGAAGTGTCTTGTCCACCATTACACACATAGTCATTTTTTGAAGTGGGACTTGAAGCTATGTCATCTGGGTCCAAGTGTGGGATATTCTTCACATTGTAGGGCCCTTCTAATACAGTGATCCAAAGGAACATTGAAAATCCAGCATATCTTTTAATAGCAAAAATAAAGCTATTGGATGAAATATTTCTTTATCATAAATTTTCTGATGCTAACTAGAAATAGGAATTCAACTTATATTTACATATGTCAGATCTTTCTAAGAAGCCCCTTATTGGGGCAGCTAAATGGCACAGTAGATATAGTACTGAGCCTGATATCAGGAAGACCTTAGTTCATTAGTTATGTATCTCAACAGTAAAATGGGAATAATAATAGCACCTATATCCCCCCCCCCCCCAGAGTTGTTGTGAGGATCAAAGGAGATAATAATTGTAAAAGAACTCAGCACAGTACCTGGCACATAGGAGGCACTATATAAATGTTAACTGTTATTGTTTTTGTTATTGTTGTTCTCTAGTTTTTTGATCTATTTTCTTCTAAGCAACCCTGTCTTTTTTTTTTTTTTTTTGGAGGGCACTTGGGGTTAAGTAACTTGCCCAAGGTCACACTGCTAGGTTTTGTTTGTGTGTGCATTAAGTGTCTGAGGCTGGATCCGAACTCAGGTCCTTCTGACTCCAGGGCCAGCGCGCTATTCACTGCGCCACCTAGCCGCTCCTTGCAACCCTGTCTTTAATTAAGTTCTTTTCCCAATAGGGAGCAGCTACTCTCCTCAGCCTTTTTCATGAGGAAAATTCTGTATCTTCCTCCATCATTTATCACATTTCCTAAACATGTTATTTTCCTAATTGAGATGTCTACCCTCAGTTAGGAAATCAGAGTATATCACAGAATGAGTCCTTACGAATTAGTGTGAATAAATTGTGTTTCAAGGTTAATTTTTTTTTTGCTTCTTTTTTTTTGGAGGGCAGTTGGGGTTAAGTAACTTGCCCAAGGTCACATGGCTAGGTTTTTGTTTGTGTGTGTGTTAAGTGTCTGAGGCCAGATCCGAACTCAGGTTCTTCTGACTCCAGGGCTGACGCTCTACTCACTGCACCACCTAGCCACCCCTCAAGGTTAATTTTTTAAAAAGTTTTCAAACTTGAAATTCTGTATTTATCCTTGTGGTTCCTTTATAGCTTTTTTAGACTGGATTTTGCATTCTAGATATACTATAATACTTAATATAAGGCATAGAGTTGCTTTATTTATAGAAGTCAGATTTTGGGAAGGGAGCATAGAGGGCTATTCTTTAAGTTAGGAAGACGTGTGTTTAGGTCCCATCTCTGATAAATGCTGGTTGTGTGATTCTGGATAAATCATTTCACCTTTCATTGAACTAGGCCACTTTCCATAAGTTGCAGAGGAGGTACAGGCATGCACACAGGGACTTTCCTTGCCTAGAAATTCCCTATATCAGTGAAATCATGAGTCTGGTCCCTATTCCAGGCCAAGTTTTAGATGTATTGTTCTTTCATTTATATTTTCAGAGTCTTCTGGGATTGACAACTTTAAGGTACAGTAAACCTTATTTATCCAGAGGCCCATTTCCCACCAGTTTAAGGGATTCAAAGTACTTATGATGAATATGTATGATGAATATATAAAAAAGCCTCTTAGAGGTGAAAATTAGCCACACAACCTATGTTTTAAGGTCCATGCACTTTACTGCTTTATAGTCTCTAATGCAAAAGTTATTTACTCCTATTAACACAATTCCTACAATCTTTATTATCTTGTCTTAATCCAGTGGCAGATTAGAATTAGGAAACTGGAAGAACATAGTTCTTTAGGACAGGCACATTAAGAAGGGACATTGAGAAGGGACAGCTGATTTTGACAGAAACAAAAAATTATGAAAAGGAAATACTTGAACTTTCAAACAGACAGTAATTGGGGGTAACTTAATGCAGCGTTAAAAAAAAAATCTGAACACCTCCATAGCTCATAAAGACATCATCATCATCATCATCCTATCTGTCATTTATAAAGTATTTTAAGGTCTGAAAAATATTTTACCTACCTTATCTCATTTGATCCTCATAAAAAACTATGAAATCAGTATTTTTATTATTATCATAGTTTTATACAAGTAAACTGAGGTTCTTAGATATTAAGTGATTTGACCATGACAGCATAGCTAGTAAGTGTCAGATGCAGGATTTGAACTCAGGTTGTTCTGATTCCAAGTTCAGTCTTCTGTCCGTTACACTACTGTGTACAGCATAATGACTAATGTTTGGAGTATTGATGAATGTAAATAAATTATGTTCTGTGTTCTCTGCTCAGGAAGCCTGGGGAGTTGATTAATAAATTTTAGGAATATTTCCATCTGAAAGTTAAAATAAAAGGAAAATGTTCTATTGCTGAAACAGAACAAGCTTCAGTTTTCTGAAGTGTTCTCGTATGTATAATATCTGAGTCCATGATAATACGAAAATGAGTTTATCATAACCCATTGTTTACATATGAATGTTCTTTTTCTTTATTCATTGTGGGTTAAAAAACTGATGATTGATGATAGACTACATTTCAGTTTAGATACAAGCATTCCTGGCCATGACCTGATTGGTCCTGTAACTTACTAGGGAATATCAGGTCTTACAAAATTTTCTTAGTAAAGACCAAACTGTAACTTTGAAAGGAGGTGGAGATAATGGAGACTTGGTTGAAGGAAATTGCCTAGACCACCAAATGCCCAGTGTAGATTCTGAAGGAACATTTGTTAAACAGATGAATGAAAATGACTTTTCAAAGGTGACCTCCATATTTCTCTGTATCTTTTTTTATTGTTGAGTATAATGAAGGCTATCTCCTAAGACAGGATAGTGATGAAGGAAAGCTTTTTTTTGGAGGGCAATTGGGGTTAAGTAACTTGCCCAAGGTCACGCGGCTAGGTTTTTGTTTGTGTGTGTGTTAAGTGTCTGAGGCTGGATCTGAACTCAGGTCCTTCTGACTCCAGGGTTGACGCTCTACTCACTGCGCCGCCTAGCCACCCCTCAGATTTTTTTTAACGGTACAGTTAATCCCCAAGTTAAAGCCCTCACAATTGAAAGTAAATGCAAGAGTGCCTTGTATCAAGGCCATGCCTTATTCTTTTCTGACCTATATGACTTTAGGTCATGCCTTCTGATAGGATTTAATTCCTGGGGCCAAAAGAGGGGACTTATTCTACATTTTTAGGTGTAATGAACAAAAGAATTAGAATAGGAAGTAGGGGCTGGGTTCTAATCTGTTCTTTCACTGGTCACCTGTGTGACTTTGGGCAAGGTTTTTCCTCAGCGTGGCTAAAATGTAGACTGTATAAGGGCATTAATGTGAATTCAGGCTAGAAAGAAAGTTGGTACCAGATTGTAGAGGTCCTTAAATGTGAGGCAGAAGGGTATGTATTTTATCCTATAGCATAAAAACTAGTTAGGTTTCTGAAAGGAGGCAACAGTACAGTCATATTGGTGCCTTAGGAAGATTATGTTGGCAACTGCATGGAGGAAGGATTGAAGGAAAGGCTAGAAAGAGGGACTTTATCATCACCTCCCTGGATCACATTGGTGGCAAAATGAGTTGAAAGAAAGGGTTAGATAGAAGAGATGTCTTACAGGTTTAGTCAACATAATTAGGCAAGTTATTGAGGGCAGGCAGCAACAAGAAAATGTAACTGAGGTGCTAGGGAGACTACTAAGAGAGAATGGGAATTTTAGAAATGGAGAAGGTTGAAAAGAAAAAGATGATGAGTTCAGTTTTAGACGGGTTCAATTTTAGGGTTTGGGGGAATACAAGCTTCTAAGCAGTAAGAATTATTCTAGAGTAGAATGATTATCAACTTTGGATTGAATTGTCCCTCTGTAGAGATTAATATTAAGGCTAAAGGAGTACTTGTGAGGAGTGTTATTTAGAGAGGAGATTCTTGTACATGTTAGACTAGATGACCTCAGAGATCATTCTGTTATTTGGTAAGCAGTTGGAGAGAATGGACTGGAGCTCAGGAGAGCTAAGGGTCATGTATATAAAGCATCCCTTTCTTCATAGATAGCTTTGGTGACCGAGTCTTGAAACACATTGACATCATTATGTTTTCAGCTCCATTGTTAAAAAGCAAGACTTCCTTTTCCCTTCTTTTTCCATCTTAAGCTTTTTCTGATGTATTAAGATTTATTTAGAAATTACATCATCTGTGTCCTTTGAAGTAGTTGTTCATTCCCTTGATTATTACATTATGTAGGGACCAGATATATGTTGATGCCAGTTTAATGAAATAATAAAAAAAATTGAACATTAATCTTGAGTAGAGACCAATTCAGAAAACTTTGTTAAAATATACAAGACTCAACAAACCCCTTTAAAATGTCAAAAAGTAAATACCCTTGTTTAATATGCACCTGCCAAGAAATCTTTAAAAGTATTTTTTGAAAGTTCAGATTGAACAAACACTGCAGATTATCCCTACAGCTCAATAATTGAGAAAGAATGTCTTCACAAATAGCCTAAAATAGTCTTCTGATGCAACTGCAACAAAGGATATACAATGGTTGACTTGAGGTCACAGCAGAATTCCTTAGAATGATTCACCATCCTCTGGAAACCCTACAACTCCATGTTTTGCTAGTCTCTTTTTGGTCTGAAAAAAATTTTAAATTGTAGTAATATTATATTCTTTATTACTAAGATGAATGATACTGAGTAACTCCCTAGTATTCGAAATCAATTAGGACTCTCTTTACATTTTTATTTTGTTATTTTTAGAATATATCCTGAATTAGATACCATACAATTTAGCTATATTGTCAAGAGTATTCAGAGTTCAAGCTTTAAAAACAAAAGATGAGGCTTTGGTTTCATATATATCAACACTGTGTGTGTGTGTGTGTGTGTGTGTGTGTGTGTGTGTGTGTGTTTATAACAGTAAAAGTATTGTGTATTTGTTATTTAAATAAATTACTATTAGGGAAGAAAAATAAATTGGAAGGAACAGAATAAGCATTTATATAGTATCTAGTATGTTTCAGGCACTGTGCTAAATTTTTTTTACTAAAATTATTTCATTTATAAAGATTCTTTAGTAGCCAGAGTATAGTATTCTCACTATATATTTTTTCTTTTTTGGGGGGGAGGGGAGTGGCCTTTAAGACAGAAAAGCAACCAGGAAAGTTTTGTTTTATTCAACAAACACTTATTGAGCATTTATTATGTATAAGACACTGGAAGGCACTGAGGGAAATATATAAAGATATAAAATCACTTAACCTTCCTGGGCCTCAGGTTCCTCATCAGTAAAATGGGAGGGCGAAATAGCCTCTTAGGTCCCTTCCAGCTCTAGATTTATGATCCCTTAAAAGTATTTAGTTATAAAAACAGCATTTTGTTATCCCCTCACAACTCATTTTGAGTCTTATTTTACATTGAACCATTCAGAGGATATTCATTTGTATGATGACCATCTGCTGAAACTCTGTACTTCTTGAGTCTGTGGTCTTTCTAGACCATTAATAAACCTTTAGATGTATATCTTGGAGGTTTTCACAAGAAGTATATAATACTTTCACAAGAAGATATAATTGAAATTTTAAGTACATCTTTTCTGGCATTTATTATGACTAAATGGTGGCATAGTTCAGTCAAGTGGCACTATAAGGTTATGGGGGTGGTGGTGGTGGAAGGACTAAGAATCTTAACTATTTTTCAGCCTTGTTCCTGCTTCATTGGTCCAAACACTCCTTGTTTTTCCTATTGATAATAAAGCTCGATGCCTGTTATCTTTACTGGAATGCAATAAAAAATCATTAGCCCTATAACCATGTCATAGTTGTTTTTCTTATAACTTGTGTTACTTTTTGCCCCCCTGTATCTACTTTAGAAAATATTGATGCTGATGGACAGGGATTTTGTCAAGGAGGATTCAGCATTGATTTTACAAAAGTAAGTTATTGATCATTATTGAATATTAGATGAAGCTAAAATCTGTCTTGCTACTTTATTATCCATGGTAATGGGAGAGCTAGACATAGTATGGATAATTAGAATGCACAGATAGTAGCAAAAATATGTTGGTCAATTGCTTTAGCTTTAGTTATTATTAATTCTTTAAACTATTATTATATTATGGGATTAGAGATATAGGAATAGATATAGTTATTTTTTGGTCAAGGATTGGCCTAGGCTACTTTAACCACAACAACTGTTGAAGACTATATACAAAGTCATAAATTAGGCTTTGAACTATGTGGAAGGAGTGCTTACACTGATAAAAAAAAAATCACAGCTCAATGAGTAGTGGTAAAATGACATTATTATTGTTATAGTTATTAACAAAACAGTTAAATTTCAAACTTTAAAGATCTGGATTTCATTTCTTTCCCTTTCTCCTTCTCTCTCTAGAATTAATGACAATAAGTAAAATAAGTAGTGAAGGAAAACAATTCCTCTCAAATATTTCTCTCAAAAACTGATTGCTGACTATTACTGTAAAAATTAATAGTTGAGTTTCAAATTGGGTATACCATTATAAACTTTTAAAAAGTTTGTCATTTTATTTTTATTTTTTTGTCTTTATTAATTTGTTTGTTTACTTCTAGTTTACAAGATTCGATTCCACAATTCCTTGAGTTTCAAATTTTCTCTCCCTCCCCCACCATGATGGCATACAATCAAGTATAGGATCTGCAAATACTTTCACATTAGAGATTAGTCAGGTTATAAAGATGGATTGTATCAGATGGAATGAAAAATGGTAAAGAGGAAACAAAACCAAATAAGAAAAAGAAAAAGAGCAGGTAGTTTGCTTCAGTCTGGATTCAAACTCAGTTCTTTCTAGTTCTTTCTCTGGATGTAGACATCTCTCTCCATCATGAGTCTTTTGGGATTGACTTTTATCACTGCATTGCTGAGAAGAGTCCAGTCTATCAAAGTTGGTCATCACACATATGTTGTGTCTGTAATTGTATATGTCATTTTATGTATTATTAAGTCATAATTAGAACAAAGTAGAATGAATTGTGATTTTTGCCATTATGGGACATTATAGGAACATAGTGTTAGAGCTGGCAAAACATCTAACAGGTTATCTAGTCCAAACACCTTCATTTTATAGGAAATTAAAGCCAATGTGAAATGACTTGTTCATCGTTATAGTCAATCTTCAATCTAGAATTTGAAACTAGGTGGAAGATTCCAGATCCCATTTTTTTATTGCATCATGTTGATTTTGAGAATAATTTGGTATCTAGTGAAAAATATAGATCATAACCAAAATAATTTAGCCTTTGTATGTGCTGAGTTTCACTCACAGAGGCCTGGGGCTTCACCTAAATGGTCCTGCATCCTGGTCAACCTCTCCATTTCTAGTTGGATATCTTCTCATACTCCATGACACTCTGATCCTAGTTGGGGAATCAGAATACTCCTTGCTCTTATTGCCACTTTTGAGATTCTCCATTTAGTGCCATCACTTAGAAGCCTCTTCTTTAAATATCATTCTATTAATCATTTTCACCCATACAGATCACAGTGCATATTGTCTACCAACCCCAAGGTAGTGTCAAAGAGTTTAAAACTTGGCTCACAGTCTTCCTCTCCTTCCCAGCTTCTGCCATTATACTAGGGGCTTCAGCATTCATGTCGATAACTCCCTCAAATGCCCTAATCTCCCAGTTTCTCAGCCTCCTCCAATCTCATGAACTATTGCTCTATTCCAGCTCAGCCAAGCCACACCCTGTATCTCAGTATTAACTAGAGCTGTTCTAGTTCCTTGATCAAAAATTCTGACATTCTTCTATCTGACCTTAAAATTCTGTTGTTCCATCTTTCACTGTGCCTCATCTTTCCTAAATCTATTCTTCATACTCATCATAATCTCTAAATTTAAGTACTTTCTCAAGTCAGTCAGTCAGACAAGTATTTATCAAGCATTTGTGCCAGGCACTCTGCTAAGCTCTGGGGATATAAAGAAAAGCAAAAGCATTCCTTTTCCTCAAGGAACTCATTCTAATAAACAACATAACATGCAAATAGCTATGTATATACAAAATATATACAGTGTGCATAGAAGGAAATTTCTGAAACTTAGTGTTAGTTTTAGAGAGGGAGAGGAAAGAGCAAAAAACTCTTGAGGAGTTTGGGTTTGGTCAGAACCTTGAAGGCATCCAAAGAAAGCCAAGTAGAGTTGGAGAGAGAGAGAGAACAGTCCAGGCATGAGGGACAGCCATTGAAAGGGCACAAAGCTGGGAGATGGAGAAGTGGGGCCAGGATAGCTTGATCTCAGGAGATTAAAGGGTAAGCAGATTAGAAAAGTAGGAAGGGGACATATTTTGAAGAGTTTGAAATGACAAACAAGATTTTTTAAAAATTTAAGTCAGATTTTCTTTTGGAGGGATACTTTCTTGGTAACATTGTTAATGTACTATTCAATCATAATTAGAAGGCAGTTTGTTATTCATGATTGTAGCTCCCAGGAGAGACTTTAGATGTGGGGATCATCTCTATTAAGATGATAATTAAACATCAGGGAGTTGGTGGGATCACCCAGTGGGGAGAAGAGAAGAGAGCTCCAGACACATCTTTTGACTGTTATTTTTGCTTAGACTTCCCCTTTTCTATCCTTTCTATTCTTCACCTTAAAGTTAACCAATTCAACTCCATATTATCTTGTACTCTCAAATCCCTCCCACACAAGTCTTATCTGCATTAACCTCTTTCCATACTCCCAACTTTGTGTTATTTAATCTTATTCATGGTACCCAATCTCAACTATGCGTCCTTTGCTTTTACTCTACCCTAATTGATTCTTTATCCCACTTCCCATAAAAGATGTTAGAAACCTTCTCTTCTGTCCTCAGATCTCCTACCTTTCCTTCACTGTGTTAGCTGAGGATTTTCTCTCTTTACTTTGCTGAGAAAATTGAGGCCATTCAATGTGAGTTGCCTCTTGATTTCAAACCCCCAAACACATCTCCTCTTCCTCTAGTTTATGTTACCAAAGTGACCCTTCTCTGCATTGCCAACCCATGAGCTCTTCATCCTATCCCCTCCCATTTTCTCTTGCAGATTGCCTTTTTTCCAATTGCTGATTAACATTGGTAAAGGGAGTTCCTCACCAGGACATCTCTGTAGAACCAGATTAAAAAAACAAAGAAAAGAGTTTTCTTAAATTTTTTAATTTACATATTGTCTCTTGTATCAGATTTTCATGTGATATTTTTAAAAATAAATTTCAGTTCAGTAATTCATGCCCTGACAGAAACGTATTGAATAAAAACAGGACAAGCAGGATATATCTTTTTTGTAGATTGTGAGAAAAGAGGGTCTATGATAAGCCAAATTAATGAAAACCGCAGACACCAGAGTTTTATGAACATTTTAAAATAAGTAATAAAGTATTAATATCTTGCACTTATCCTTTTATTACATTTCATTTAGGAAGGGAAATGTTTATACTGTTTGCTTAAATTAGTTAAATAATCCATTCCCTTTTCACTTGCTATACCAATGCAATATTCATGATTCAAACAGTAAGGTGTCCACACAAAATGAATAATTTTACATTAATAAAATAATTAAATTTTAAGAAATTAGCTCATTTTTCTTCATGTTTATAGTACTATAACAACTAGAAGTATTCTTACTCCATAATATAGTAACTCTGATGCTCAGTTTATTGTTTTAAAATGGTTTCTAAAGCCAAATATCACAAATTTTTAATTGGAGTCAGTTTTACTAATATTGCCAATATCATCTGCTCATACTGCTCTAAATGTAGAGCTCTATTGGAAGGAGAGGCATTTGGACTTTGGGAGTAGGTTTGTCCCTAGCAAGGTATTAAGATTATTTTTTAAATCTTAGTCTGTAACAGTAAATACTTTGTGTCTAATACACTCAATTAATTTTATGCAATTAGTAATGGCCATAGAGTAGGACTAGGAAGTTAGCAATAAATTATCTTACAATAAGCTCTGAAAAATTTGCTCTTTACCTTCTCCTCTAATTCTATCAGATGGTTGCTATAGGTACCAAAAAGAGTTTCCCTCCAGTGGAGCATGAAGTTCCTCTGGTAGTCATTAGGATGGGAAATTTGCCTATGTAGTTACAAAGTTTTGATAATCAAAATATAATAATAAAAAACCCCCATGGGTTTTCTATTATAACAGATATGGTCAAGGTAACAGAATTCATATTTATAGTCATATATACACTGATATGCTATCCTTGATGTAGTGGAAAAAGTAATAGGCAGATAATGTTGAGTTAAAGGGATTATATTTTTACTTTCCTTTTTGTTTTAAAAATATATTTAGTAAAGATGAGTTACCCAATCTGAGAGTAGAATGAATTTTAATTGTGAGGTTACTTTAATTTACCCTATATTTATTAATTATTTTAATTTAAAACATATCTCTTTAAAAAAAATTTTTTTTTTTCTGTATCATTTTCCCCCCTAGGCAGACCGAGTACTTCTGGGAGGTCCTGGCAGTTTTTATTGGCAAGGTAGGTTAATCAAATTATTCGATGCCTGATAGCAACTTTTGCTAACTTATTTTGTCTCAAAAATATGAGTTCTCAAATTAACTTTGAGAAGAATTGAGAAATACTATTTTTATGACTCAACACTATTAACAGTTTTTGAAAGCTGTAAAACGGGATACGTGTAATTTGAGAGTTTATGTTATATGTTGTCTTGTATAGCTGCTACGTGTGTTACAACTAAGTCAATAAATGTGAGACTGCTATAGAGTTACTCAAAGATTAAAATTTAGCTTATTAAAAGTCATTTAAGCTAAATAGCTTCCATTTTTTGGTGAAGTATAATATGTTGCTGTGTGTTTAAATGCATATTCAATTTGTGATTTTGAATATTTGGTTTAAAATATTTGAAATAAAGTAAAAGTTCTTTTAAATAAAAATTTATTTATTAATCACTAAAATCAAATGTAGTGTTCACTGGTGAAGAGAAAACATACATGAGAAGTATTTGCTTTCTTGAACTAACCTGGATGACCATGAATTAAAATTATTATTGATATCTTTTATTTTTACATCACCTTTATATATGGATATTATTCTTCTCCTTCTCCCCTACCCAGTAAAGTTATTTCCTGTAACAAAGAATAGGAAGAAAAAAGGGGGGGGGGATGGAAAGGCAGTTCAACAAAACACTTTAACTGAATCTGGCAGTGTATACAGTGTTCTACACCCATACTCCGCCCACCTTTGCAAAGAAGGGAGTGGGTGCTTTTTTAAATCTCTTCTTTTGGGCCAAGCTAGGTCATTTTAATTTCAGTGTTCAATTTCCTTTTCTGCTGACTTGTTCTTTTTATTAACATTATGTTACAGTCATTATTTTCCTGGTACTGCTTAATTTATTTTGTATCAGTTCAAATGAATTTTCCCACACCTCTTTGGGAATCTTTCTATTTATTGTTCTTTACAGAGCTGCCCTATTCAATTATATTACTTACCACAATCTTTTTATCCATTCTTTAATCAAATGGGTCTGTGTGGTTTCTTTTTAAAAAATATTATTTAAACAATTCATAGCTTTTACCATTGACTGTGAAACAAAATGGAAATTGAATTCCTATGAATGAATGTTTGTTAATTTGTTTGTTTTTGGGGGGAAAAGCAAGGTAATTGGGGTTAAGTGACTTTCCCAGTGTCATCATTATCATATCTAGTGTGTCAAGTGTCTGGGGCCCATTTCAACTCAGGTCATCCTGACTCCAGGGCCAGTGCTCTCAATTCATTACACCACTTAGCTGCCCCTAAATAAATGTTTTGTTTTTTTTTTTTTAAAATGAATAGATAACTTATTTTCCAACTTTATTTTCCATATAGTTTTTAATATTTAACTTTTTTTTTGGCCTGTTTTGTCTTCTGCTTATAAAAATCAGGATTCATGAGGACATTAATATCCTAGTTTTGTCAGTGTTTGGTAAGAGTCAGAAACTGTCATCACAGAAAATTATCCAGATTCAGGATTTTGGTCATACTAGGATGAGTCATTTTTTTTAAGTTATCAGTGGCTTTCTCTGCATGAGACTTTGGGGAAGAGTGAATTATAGAGATAAATTATACACTAGACAAAGAGCAAACATTTCTTTTTAAAGAAACTAGGGGTTGTTGGCAGCATTCTGATTTTGTATAATTCTTAGTGCCTTCATGTGACTATAAAGTATTAGATCCTTTTTCTTTACATAGCTTGCAGTTGTTGAGAAAGTTTTGTATTAGACTACTCAAGCTAAGGAGAGATGACCTTTAGGTAAAAGGTATATATTGCTAGATTGTAGATCTTAAGAAATTCAAACTAACAGATTCTCAGATCATTATCCTTGAGGTATTTTTGTTTGTGGTGGAATTTGGCCAAGTGTATGCAGGTAATGTTTACCAACAAACTCTCCAGAAAATACAAGGCAGACTTTAAAATTTAATCTCCATTATTAGCATTTTCTCCATTACTTTCTTAAGTCTAGACAATCAAAAAACCAGCAAATTAAGTTTTGATTTATAGCATTTGTTGATATTAGGGGTATAAATGTTCACACTGAAAATTTTAGAGTTATTTTCAGTACACCCTGCTAAACAGATCAATAATATGAATTTTTAAAAGGAATTTGTTAGAAAGGAATATACATATATGTATGTGTGCATGCATTTATCCAATGCATATGTACACACACACACACACACACACACACACACACACACACACACACGGAATGTTCTGTTCCCTTTTCCTTACTTTCTTCCCTTGATCACTGGAAGACCAAAGAAACTGTTCTTTCTGTATTTAGAACAATGACTCTTTTTCAGCTGTTGTGAATGGAATTGAATTTTTCCTTAAAAATAGTTTTGAGATTTCCAAATAGTATCTTCACATTTGTGTTGAGAAGTGAGTTGCAAGTAGAAGTCGCTTATAATTCTTCTGGAAGGATCTCCAGACTGCAATTTTATTTGTTTAATCCATAAATAATACCTCTACCGCATCTCACCTCTAACCCCCTTTTTTGCTGACCTTAATAGATTTGACCTAGTGTCAACCATAATAAGTTCAGACTTTCTATAGGTAAAGAAGAAATTAACTGAAGAAGAAGAGGAAAATATAGAATAATTAAGGAAAAAAAGGATGAGGAGGATGGATGGGGAAATAGACTTAATAAAATGCAAATCAGGGAAGAGGAGGATATTAGTAGAGAATACCACCACTAGTGTATTTTGATTTGAATTCTTATAAATTCTTTATATTTCACCTGAAGGGAAAATGAAACAATTTACTGAAATACAAAACTAAAAATTTGACAGTTTTAAAAACAGAGTAATGGAATCTGCTAAATCTCTGAGCTTTCTACATGTGATTTAAAAAAAATTCATTCCCTTTCTCCCCCCCTTTCCCACCCCCACTCACTGCCTGTGTACATGAACAGACTGGCATGCTGTGGGAGAGGAGGAAACATCGCATGGATATGTCTGTGAGCCAAAACACTGTCAGGAAGATAGATTTTGAGCTTACCCATTGGAGTTGTTTATTAACCCTTCTTTTTTTGTGTGTATGAGGTGACTAGTGATGTGTTTAAAAAATTGACTTAGATGAGTTTTTGTAAATAAAATGTGAGTATTTGAGTGATGTCTGTAGATGCATTTCTGTCCACTATAAATCTGTACAATGCTAAGGTCTCTAAAAAGATTTCTCAACTGTTGATGTAATGTTCAATGAAGTTTTTATTGTTAGCAACAGCAGTGTGAATAACATGGAGGCTAGGATTTAATAATAATTACAATGACTCACTCTGAATGAGAGAATATGTTAGTAAAATGAAAGTCACTGGTGCTCCAGAAAAATAAATAGAATTAATTCTAGATATGGTAGTAAAATATACAAGACTTAAGATTTGAGTTCTATTATGAAAATCAGTCAGTAAACATTTATTAAGTGCTTATCATGTGCTAGTCAGTGTGCTAAAAGCTATAGATTAAAAAAAAAAAACCCAAAAGACAAGCCCCTGCCCTCAAGGAGCTCACAGTCTAATGATGGAGGCAATAAGTAAACAAATAGTATATACAGGATAAAAAGAACATCATTAACAGATGAATTTAATCACTAGAATTAGGAGAGTTTGGGAAAGTCTTCCTATGGAAAATGGGATGATAAAATGATGATAAATGAAAATGGTGATAAAGATAATGTTTACTGCCTTTAACCTCATTGTTTTATCTGTATTGTATGTTATGGCTACCTGACTTGAGCAAATTAGACAAAACACACAAAAAATTAATCTTTCTGAATTGTAGAACTCTGCCTTTAACATTGAACAAATGGAGAAACTACTGGTCTTTTTAGGTTTGACTCTATGGTGAATCAACTGTCTGTTTTTTAGGCCTGCTCTTATTTTTCTTACTCATATGGACTTAACTTGGGTATTCCATGGATTGACTTAGAGCCAGTGCTGTACAGACAAGAAAATTAATGTTTTCCACTGCATTTTGAGGCTATGTGTCTAAGCACACTACCCAAAATAAAATCAGTTAGTGAAAAAACTTATTTGAATTGGTTGGCATTATGGAAATTTCCCTCCTACACAACAACATGAGAAAAAAATCCTAGGGTTTTATTTTTTTTAAGGTCTTTATTGAAGTGATAGAAGAATAGCCTGAAGAATTCCAGGTCCCTTTCCTTAAATGCCAGTGCCATTCTGAAGTTGAACAAGTTCATGTACTTCCTTAAATGCCTAATTTATCTTCATGGAGCTGCTTAGGTGTTGGTAGGTAGAATAAGAAATAATTTTGAATAGTGAAGAGATCTCATTAAACCTCTCTTCAGACTTCTTCTAGCTTGTTTTTCAAGTGTGTAATTGAGGAATTGAATAGTTGGATTTTTGCTCAGGCATTCCAAGTAGTATTGCCAACTAATATACAATGATGACATCAGAAGAAAACAAACAGGTAACTCTCCTCCTCCTCTTTTTTTTTAATATTCATAAGTGAAACTCTTTATTGGGAAGTCACGGTGTTTTTTTCTTTTCCCCAGGTCAACTCATTTCTGATCAAGTTGCAGAAATTGTGTCTAAATATGACCCCCGTGTATACAGCATCAAATATAATAACCAGTTAGCAACGCGGACAGCTCAGGCTGTTTTTGATGACAGCTACTTAGGTAAATATTCTAAATATATAATCCTATTTTTTAAAATTTATTTTCTTTTTGATTTGTGGGATAAAACAAGGATTTTGATGACATAGTATAATAAAAAATGACTGCACATGAAGCTGCATATCTACTATGTACAACTTGCTATTCCTTTTAAATATGTAACAAAGTTATCATATAAGTTTCTTCCCCCCCTTTTTTTCTTCCCTCCCCCCCCAACCTAGAGATAGCCACTATTTTATTTTATTTTTTTAAAGCAATTGGGGTTAAGTAACTTGCTGAAGGTTACACGGCCAGTCATTATTTATGTGCTGGTGCTCATTTTCTAAGGCCGAATCCGATCTCAGGTCATCCCAACTCCAAGGCAGGCACTCTTACTCACTGCGCCACCTAGCTGCCCCGAGATAGCTACTATTAAGACAAAAGTAGGAGTGTGTGTGTATTTGTGTGTGTGTATAAAATTATTCTGTACATCTGTTCATTAGTTGGGTTTTTTTTTTTTTTGGATGCAGATAGCATCTTTCTTTCTATGTCCTTTATAGTTTGTTTATTTATAATAGAATAACTTACTTGGTCAAAGTTGTTCTTAAAACAATGTTGCTGTTACTGTATATAATATTCTCTTGGTTCTGCTCATTTCACTGTTTATTATTTTGTGCAAATCTTTCCATATTTTTATAAGATTATTGAGCTCATCATTTTTTATAGCACAGTTGTATTCCATCACAATCATACCACAACTTGTTCAGCCTATTCCCCAACTGATGGACATCCCCTTGGTTTCCAGTTCTTTGCCACCACTAAAAATGCTGCTATAAACATTTTGGAATGTAGGTTCTTTTTATTTTTCCTTAATCATCTTTGGAAAAAGATCTAGTAGTGATGTTGCTGGGTCAAAGGGTATATAGGTAATTTAATAACTCTTTGGGCATGATTACAGATTACTCTCCAAAGTTGGATCAGTTCACAATTCCACTAACAATGAATTGGTTGGTGTCCCAATTTTTCTAATCCCCTCCAATATTATCTCTTTCCCCCTTCAATCATTTTAGCCAGGTAGGTATAAAATGATAACTCAAGGTTATCTTAATCTGCATTTCTCTAATAATTATTTGGAGCATTTTTTTCATGTGACTATAAATTGTTTTGATTTCTTCATTGGAAAACTACCTGTTCCTATCCTTTGACCATTTATCAATTGGAGAATGACCCGTATTCTTATAGATTTGACAAAAAATTCTTTGTATGTCTTAGTTCCTCATCTATATATTTTTTTTCCAGAGTTTTCTGCTTTCCTTCTGGTCTTGGTTACATTTGTTTTACTTGTAGAAGTCTTTTTAAATTTAATGTAATTGAAATTACTCATTTTGCACCTAATTTTGTTCTCTGTCTCTTGTTCATTCATAACTTGTTCACCTACTAAATAAAGTCCTATTTGTTTTTTTTTTGTTGTTTGTTTGTTTGTTTTTTGCTTTTTGGAGGGCAATTGGGGTTAAGTAACTTGCCCAAGGTCACACGGCTAGGTTTTTGTTTGTGTATGCTTTAAGTGTCTGAGGCCAGAACCGAACTCAGGTCCTTCTGACACCAGGGCCGACACTCTACTCACTGGGCCACCTAGCCGCCCCCAAAAAGTCCTATATGAAGGAAAAGAAATACACCTCTTTTCTGGGTAGTTTATTAATGCTGTTTAAAAGATTCTTTTTTTTTTTTTTTGCTATTAAACTGAGAGATAGCATAGCAAAATATAAAGAGCCTTGGATTTGGAGTAAGGAGATAACCAAGTTTAAATTCTTTTTTTTTTTTAAGCAGTTGGGGTTAAGTAACTTGCTCAAGGTTACACGGCTAGTCATTATTTGTGTGTGGGTGCTCATTTTCTGAGGCCAGATTCGATCTCGGGTCATCCCAACTCCGAGGCCGGCGCTCTTACTCACAGCGCCACCTAGCCGCCCCTTGTAGGGCAATTGGGGTTAAGTAACTTGCCCAAGGTCACACGGCTAGGGTTTTTTTTTGTTTGTGTGAATTAAGTGTCTGAGGCCGGATCTGAACTCAGGTCCTTCTGACTCCAGGGCCGGCACTCTACTCACTGCGCCA
This sequence comes from Gymnobelideus leadbeateri, assembly GCA_011680675.1. NCBI lineage: Eukaryota > Metazoa > Chordata > Mammalia > Diprotodontia > Petauridae > Gymnobelideus > Gymnobelideus leadbeateri. Next base: position 14,593 of record WOXC01010332.1, on the reverse strand, counting down.
CCTAGCCGCCCCCCGAGTTTAAATTCTAACATTGACACTAGCTGTTTGACTGTGGGTGAGTCAGAAGATTGCAGATTTAGAATTAGAAGGGACTTTATATGCCGTCAAGTCCAACCTCTACTACTTTACAGATGAGGAACCTGAGGCACAGACAGATTAAGATGCTTAACCAGGGTCTGAAGTGGGATTTTAACTGGCACCTTACCTAGCTTCAAGTCCAGTGCCCTCTGTACAATAAGATGCTGCCCTCTCCTTTAAACAGTGTAAGTTGGGGCGGCTAGGTGGCACAGTGAATAGAGCACTGGCCCTGGAGTGAGGAAGATCTGAGTTCAAATCTGGCCTCAGACACTTAACACAAAAAACTATCAGTGTGACCTTGGGCAAGTCACTTAACCCCAATTGCCTTGCCTTCCCTCCTCCAAAAAGCAAATCAAACAAACAAAAAAAAACCCAACAAGTTATCTGAATTCCATTTTGCTCATTTTATAAAATGGAAATCATGAGATCTAGATCTGGAATGGACCTTAGTAATTATTTAGTTAGTCACCCTCATTTTATGGTGAAGGAAACTGAGGCTCATGAAAGTTCAAGTGATTTAAGTAAGATAGTAATTATTAAAGCCAGGGAGATGGCATTACTTGTTTTACCTGTAATTACTTTATGACTTGAGGATACGACATAAATATGACTTATTATTACCATGACCATATTTGTGGAAGTTGTTTTTTTGAGCACTGAAAAACATAGTGTGCTGCAAAGAGCATTTGGTATAGAGTTGGAAGTCCTGGGTTTGAATCTGTACTGTGTGACCTTGAACAAGTCATTTAATCTCTCTAAGATTCAGCTTCTCCGTCTCTAGAAAGAGAATCAATAATATTTTCTCTATCTCAGAGTTACTAGAAAATATTCTGAAAAGCACAACATAAATATGAGCTGCTACTTTTCCATCAGATTTCTTTTTATCAATATATTGATATTATGAAGATTATCTTCATCTTAGGTTTTCAGATTATATTGGCTTAAATTTTTTTTATTCCGTTAACTATTAATTTTGGTGTAATAACAATGTAGAAACTATATCACAAAAATGTGAAATACAAATGATACTTATGAAATAAGTAATATGAGTAATAGTATTAATCATGAAATAAATACTCATAATACTTGTGAAATGAAATTTAAATGATACTTAATTTGTCACTGGCTGAAAGAGGCCTGTATTTTTTCTGGTGTGTGTGTATGTATGTGTATGTGTGTTGTGTGTATGTGTGGTGTGTGCGTTTGTTAGAGTCCTGAAGAGCCTGTTGGATATTTATTTTGTTTAAGTAAGCTAATGCCCTTTGACAGAGACAGATCCTGTAACAGAGGCACAGTGGATAGAATATTGGATCTGGAGTCAGGAAGACCCAAATTCAAATTTCGCTTCAGACAGTTAGAGGTCATGCAACGCTTAGTCGAGGCATTTAACCTCTGTCTGCTTCCATTTATTCTGTGAAGTAGGAAAATAATAGCACCTACTTTCAAGGGTTGTTGTGAGGATTAAATGAGATATTTGTAAAATACTTTGCAAATCTTATAGCACTTTGCAGTTATTAGCTGTTATTTAAAAGATTAACCAATCCATCAATGATATTAAACATTTATTAAATGCCTACTATGTGCCAGGCACTATGCAATAAGGACTTTTTTTGCTTTGTTTTTCAATGTGAAATTTTGGAATGTTTAGAAATTATATATAGTATGAATTTTAAAAAACACTGAATGGGATACATTATACTTCATGGCCTTTATGGTCCTTTGTCCATTTCAACAAATTGCATCTTTATTCCAGTAATGAAACAAAGTGTCTTCATTTCATGCAAAGTTAGTGTTCACCTATTCTTTCCATTGATTAAGATATTTCCCCCTTTAAAAATTAAGAGAATTTTTATTTTGAGGTGAAGCATACAATCAGATTATCTCTCATAATTTACATTCCTTAAAAAGCTATATATGAACATGAAAAGACAAAACCAACAATTTACTGGGTAAGGAAAATCTGGCTTATTAGCTCATCCTCTGTAAGGATCAGTAACTACAAAATGCTTATAACTTAAGCTACATAAATAAAATTAAGGTAACCCATCAATATCCTATTGAAGTATTTAGTACAGTTGCTCTTACTCAAAATCGTGCTTATACATATGTATCTATCAAATATGTACATTTTGCTATTCTGATCATAATAATTTAAATTATTAGCGGACTTACAGAATTTTTAAAAGTTGTATCAAAGTCCCAGAAAGTCTTATAGTTTGTTTTTTTGGTTTTCTGTTTAGGCTACTCTGTGGCTGTTGGGGACTTCAATGGTGATGGAATAGAAGGTGATGTTATATCTTTAAAAAATAAACATGGTTCAAGTCTTTAAGCATTCACAACACGTGATGGCTAAAGATTGCTATGGTGAAAATAAGTTTAGAAATATCATGAATATGGAATAAAACAATGCAAGAACGTACATTTTAGTATATTGAGGATAATTCTAGACCAGGCCTGCACCAGCTGCAGCCCATGGGCTGCTTATTGTCTATGCCAAAGGATTTGGGGCAGCCTAACATCCTTTGTGTGTAGAGGAAATCCTTTGGTAGACTGTAGGTTGTACAGGCATATTCTAAGCTTCTAAAAATGTAGTCTTGGTTTATTTTTCTCTAGTGCTTTCTCAAAACTATAATTCTCATCCCTCTATTGGCTTAAGTAATATAAGATTAATGCCATCGCTTACTCTGTTGCTCTTTTTAGGAATTTCAGTGGCACCCATTGTCCAGCACCTTAAATATAAACTTTGCTTAACATTTCAAACTCTATTAACAATCTTATATCACACACACTCACACACACACACACACACACACACACACACACACACACACACACACACACCCCCTCTTAAACTTACTGTTCTGTTTGGTCTCTCAAAACATGTTCTTTGAGTGGCGGGTACCATTTCCAAATGACTGCTGCATCAAAAATACCACAAAACTGAATCTGAAAGGTCTTATTATTATAGACTAAGACCTTACTAGAACAGATGGTCTTTGTCAAGTAGGAATGGCACTATTCCCTGCTACATGATATTAAAGACTTTGGGAAGACACAGGTAGAATGTTCTGCCCTGACTGTTTTCTTTCAGGTTATAGAATTCAGGAAATAACATGGACGTGCATTGAGTTCAGAGAGATTTATTCTCTTAGGAAAACCCAGACAAATGAGTCCCTGCAATTTAAGTTCGTCATACTTTTACTCTAAAACTATACAAACTGCCTAAATATGAAAAATTTGTAAAGTGAGACTTGACAAGTTTCTAGCTTCTTCCTTCTTAAATATAATTGGCAATATTTTCCTGAATGGCAGCTACTGTTCTCATCTACCAAGGCTTAACTGCTGTCTGCAGCTTTAGAGTTGAATCAGCTAGCTACATTGGGACTTTCCATAATGTTAGCCATTGTACTGACTTTCCATATACATTCTTCTCTTGTAGGCTAACTTTCTTAACATTACTGAATAATTTATTAATCTCCTCCACACACATACCTTTACATATATCACTTTCCTCATATGTTTTTCTTTTTTCCCTTTTCTTTCTCCTAAACTTTGCCTTCTAATCTCCATCAGTCTTCCTTCACACTTATTCTGCAATAGCTTGAATTACCAACTCCACCTAATTTGGAATACTCTCTGCTCTGCATTTCTCTACTCAATTTTCTCCTTAGTATTTTATATCCAAGTACATATTCTTTGTGTTATTCTTAGGTGTTTTATTTTCTATGTTGTCCCTTCAGTTAGATTCTATGAGGACACGGATATATCCCCTGAAGTATACACTGGTTATTTTCAATAGTTTTCGAAAGATTTGATCATGGGCTTTACTAATAACTGGTATTATTTTGAACATGAATCCTTAACCACAGCAAGAAATCAAGTTAATCATTTTTTGTTTCTGTTATTAAAAAAAAACCCCAAATGAAATATTTTCTAGTATTTGGATTTGTGCTAACCATAAACTTAGTTTTAGTTATCTCAGTAATTAAAGTCATTGTGTTTTTCAGACTTTGTTTCTGGAGTCCCAAGAGCTGCGAGGACATTGGGAATGGTAGGAAAATTAAACTCTGTCTTTATTAAAGTTAGATCAGTTCATATTTTACCATATTTTTATAAAATTTCATTTATCCTAAACAGGTTTATATTTATGATGGAAAAAATATGTCTTCTTTATATAATTTTACTGGAGAACAGGTAAGCTTCTTAAAATTGCTTTATATTTAATATATACTAATTTAAGAAACTGCAAATACATGTGCATATATATGTCGTACATATATTAAAGTACAACATACATATAAAAACATGGTGTATGTTCTTAAAAATGAATGTTTCCAACTTTTAGGAGTGTGTAATATTCTGAATTTGGCAGTTAAGGCCTTCTTTTATTTTTAATATCAGGATAATAAAATCCTTTCATAACTGTAGTAGGAAAATATCATTCTTTTCTTGATTTGTTGTATAGCAAAGTTTTTGACTCTTGATAGATAATCTTTTAGTATAGTTTGATATAGCACCTAGAATGGCATGGTAGGTACATATTTGCATATTGGGTAATACATATGAATTTTGTTTTGTCTGTTATTTAAAACAAAACTTTTTACTTGAATCAAAAGAAAATTTAAAGTATCAAATTTCCCCTTCCCATATAAGACATTTTGAAGCAGTCTGTATTATATATTATACATTACAAATTTAGCTAATTAAATAATTTTTAAGGAAAAGAATAGTAAAATAATAAAACAGAAAGAATTTAATCAATACCTATGAAAATAACTTAAAAATAAATTCTTTAACATTTATCAAAGAATCAGTCATTAAGTACTTACTATGTGCCCAACACTGTTTAAACATTGAGAATATAAAGAAAAGGCAAAAGTGTTCTGTGATCTCAAGGAGCTTAAATTCTAATGAGGGAAAAAAAACATGTAACTTATTAGGTAAATAAAAGATACGTCCACAGTAGATGGATGGAAGGGAACCTTAGATAGTATCTCCTGCAGAAGGTAGGTGTATGAGCTGACTTTTGAAGGAAATCCTGAATTCTTAAAAGAGAGGTGAGGAGGCAGAGAATTTCATCATTAGGGAACATCAAGTATAGAGAGAGGAGATTGGAGATGAAAAATCAAGTATTATATGCAGAGAACAGCCATTGCGTTGGTATGGCAGTATTATAGAGTATGCAGAGGAGGGTAAACTGTAAGAAGACTGGAAGGGTAGAAAGACACTCAGATGTAAAGAGCTTAAAATATACACAATGGATTTTGTATTGGATCTTGGAATAGTTAAGGAGTCCCTAGAGTTTATTGAGTAGGGTAGGAAGATCTAAGCTTTAGGAAAATCATTTGCAGCTTATTTGAGGATGGATTGGCATGAAAAGAGAACTGAGTCAGGGAGACTAATTAAAAGGTCATTGTAGTATTCTAGGTGAGAGGTGATAAAAGTCTGAACTAGGGGAGTGGTGTGAATAGAAAAAAGAGGATATACATACATGATCTTGTGAAGGTAGAAATCACAAAAGTTGGCAGTGGTTTAGCTATGTTGGGTATATGAGAATGAGTTATCAAGGATGGTACAGAGGTTTGTGAGCCTGGGTGATTGGTAGAATTGTGGTACTCTTGATAATAATAGGGAAATTCAGGAGAGGGAGTTTGGAAAGAAGGATAGTTATGTTTTGGACATACTGAATTTGAGGTACCTGTGGAGCATCCATGTGAAATGTCCAATATGTAGGTAGCTAGGTGGCACAGTAGATAAATTTCTGGACCTGGAATTAGGAAGTCTTGAGTTAAAATCTGACCTCAGACATTGTGTACCCTTGGTCAAGTCACTTAACCTTTATTTGCCTCAGTTTCCTCATCTGTAAAATGAGGATAATAATAGCACCTACCTCCCAAGGTAGTTGTGAGAATCAAATGAGATAATATTTGTGAAGTGCTTAGCACAATGCCTTATAGATAAATGTAAGCTATCATCATGATCAATAATAGTAGTTACTTATTTGCTTTCCTCCACCCAATTATAACCAGAATTTAGGAGGGAAACTAGTGCTGTATATAGTTATAAGAATCATTTGCATAGAAATGATAATTGAATTCATGTAAGTTGATGGATTCACTGAAACAGGTAATACATGGATAAAAGATGAGAGGGCTCAGGACAGATTGTTGGGTAATACCTATAGTTAGTAGGCATGACATTGATAAAGATCGAGCAAAGAAGACTGTGATGAAGAGGTGAGACAGGTAGGACAAGGAGAACTAAGATAGAGTAGTATCACAAAATCCTAAAGAGAATATATGGAAAAATGTAATTAATTATCATTAAAACAGTTTTAAAATTAGATAAATATATTCTTGACCACTGATAATGCCATTGGACTAAATACTGTTGCTATTAGCTTTAGAACAATCTCAGTGGAATTTGGGATTAATAGACCACTCCTGTGGTTTTGGGAAAGAATGTCACTGAATAAAAGATTGAATCTAATAGAATATAACCATAAGATAAACTAGCAGAGCAATTGATAAGGAGGAACAAAATTTCCCCCTCTCTTCAAAAGACAATTTATTTAAAATAGCAATTAAAAAACCTGTTTTGGAGATTGGAGATGAAAAATCAAGTATTATATGCAGAGAACAGCCATTGAGTCAGTATGGCAGTATTATAGAGTATGTAGAGGAGAGTAAAGTATAAGAAGTCTGGAAGGATCTTTTCCAACAAGTAGTAATTGCCACTTTTTAATAAGAGTTTATTTTCTGTATGAGAAATATCAGCTTCCAGAATTCAACTAAAAAAGAAGTATATGTGAATGTCTGAGTAATGGGAAAGAATGCAAGACATGAAGGAAATCCACTGCAGAGGTACTTAAATGGCAGTTCTTGATAAGACCTTGTGACAGATGGCAGAACCTCAGAGCCATTTGAATGAAGTTTATTTAGGGTTCTCAAGTTCTTACTATCACAGACTTTAGGAAAGCAAATAAGTACCTTATTACCAAATTGTTGGTTCTTTTTAAAGGATGATAATAACAGAGGGGGAACATAAATATTTTGAAGATTTGAAGACATGTGAAAATATTTTTTTCTCTTTCAAAAATAAAAGACAAAAATGGTATCTAGAAACCAGTTAGATGGAATTTTAACATATTTTCATCTTGTTATCCAGATGGCTGCATATTTTGGATTTTCTGTAGCTGCCACTGACATTAATGGGGATAAGTAAGTTTTTCTTTTAAAAAATGTTTCTCTAAACAGTTTCTTTCATTGTTTATGAACAACTTTCCTAAGTTTAAATAAATTGGTTTAGAGTAATTTTTTTACCCTTTTCTGTTTCTGTATCCACTTTTCTCTCATGCAGTTCTGTAAAACACACTTGATCTTAAAAATGTTTAATATGGTCGCATAATTTGTAATCCTAATTGTAGACAGATCTTTTTTGCTTCTGCTAATCTTTCTATTATCAAGGAATGAATTCATTGTACAAATAGTTTGCAGATGCTACACAAACTTGAAGGCAGACACAAAACTGAAATGATCACCCTAGAGATCACTTAATGTGTCTGCATAGTTGTGGGAGATGCAAAAAGGAGAGATAAGTTAGTGACAAGTAGAAAATTTGTTTTTGATAAGTATATGCAAGACTATATGCATGTTGAAAGACTATTTTTTACAGTTATGCAGATGTGTTTATTGGAGCTCCTCTCTTCATGGATCGTGGGTCTGATGGCAAACTTCAGGAAGTGGGTCAGGTCTCCATATGCCTACAGCAGGCTTCAGGAGGTTTTCAGATCATAAAACTGAATGGCTTTGAGATCTTTGCCAGATTTGGCAGTGCTATTGCCCCTCTGGGAGATCTTGACCAGGATGGCTTCAATGGTAAGAAAGTATTTCACTAACAGTTGACTTGCAGTGTTTAGCCACAAAGTCCTAGAGATCTTATATATGGTAGTTGATGACAATTTTATTTCCAAAGAAAGAGTTCAACTTCAATGAATAATAGATTATATTAGACAAAAACTCACTACTTTCTTCTTGTAAATTGTCCACTTTAAAAAACATCAGTCTTTACTGAATTGTCTTTTTTTTTTCAGGAATATATTAGATTAATTCATTGGTAAAATCATTATTGTTGCTACCTATAAACATATACTCTGTACTATAGTCTGTGGGACTTCTTCTTGTCCTTAATGCTGCTATTATCAATGTTCTCTTTACAAAGAACAAAATACATATTCTACTAAGCTAGGGTGCCCTCTTGTGCTGAGTTAGCAGAAAATGTAGAATTGCCTGGACTTAAGGGAATCCCTTACGTTACATATCCAAAAAATGGTCATCTAGCCTCTGCTGAAGACCTCTGAAGATGGGGGGGAAATTCATCACTCGTTGTGGGAGTCCATTCCATTTCTGGATAGCTCTAATTTTTTTTCTTTTTGGAGGAGGGAGGGCAGGGAAATTGGGGTTAAGTGACTTGCCCAAGGTCACACAGTCAAGTGTCTGAGGTCAGATTTTAACTCAGGTTCTCCTGACTCCAGGGCCAGTGCTCTATTCATTGTGTCACCTAGCCGCCCCAAGGCAAATAGGTGACACAATACAGAGGGCACTGGATTTAGAATAGGGAAGAAGTGAGTTCAAGTCCTGCCTTAGACACAGTTTGTGTGCTCCCTGGGAAGTCACTCAATATCTCTGCACCTCATTTTCCTCCTCTTTAAAATGAGAACGTGGACTGTTATCTCCAAAGTCACTTCTGCCTCTAAATATATGATCCTGTCCTAATTTTGTCTCTTTGTAACTTACACTCATTGGTCTTGAATATCTTCTCTGGAACACACAGAACAAATTTACTCTCTTCTCCATATGACAGCTCTTCAAGTATTTAAAAACAGTTCTTGTCTCTCTTAATGCTCCTCTTCAGCAAAAATGTGTAGCAAAATTCTTTGATTTTTCCGCATACAGAGACTGTATCAATAGTTGGAGGCAGCTGGTGGCTCAGTGGATAGAGTACTGAGCCTGGAGTTAGGAAGAGCTAGGTTCAAATCCAGCCTCAGATAATTCCTAGCAGTGTGACCTGGTCAAGTCACTTAACCTTTCGTGGTCTGACAGAATAGATTCATTGGATCCACTGGAGAAGAAAATGGCAAACCACTCCAGTGTCTTTACCAAGAAACCCCAAATGGGATCACAAATAACTGAAATGACTGAACAACAGTAAACAGCAGCATTTCACCCTAGATGTATTGGAATACATCCAGTGGAATGTAAGCTTGTTGAGGTCAGGAATGGTTTCATTTTGTATATCCCAAGTACCTACAGTATTTTTTTATGCCTAATAGACCCTTTTAATAAATGTTAATAAATGTTTGCTGAATTGAATTACATTGGAAACATTAACAGCACTTTTGTATGTACATCAAGGATGAGACAGTGTAAGAAACCAGTAACTTAAAAAAAACAAACCAAACAACAACCCAACAAAACAAGGTAAAAATCCCAAATATTCTGCTTTAGAAAATATTTCAGGAATAGCTATCCAATTCATGAATGAATAAATGTGAAGGAGTAGACTTTTTTCCTAAGAGTAACAGTGAAATATTTGTATAACAACATGACAAATCGATCTGTCCAGTCCTCCCTCTAATCTATCAATGTCCAGAAAAATAAAAACTCACAAATTATTGCATTTTAAAATCTGAAGAGGTTAATACTACAATCACTCCACATAGTTTAAGCACTTTTGGTGGAGGAAGAGAATCTTCCCCTTCCCTCTTCCACTTGTGTCACACCTTGATGGAAAGTTGTTTGCTTGATATTTAATATCTAAACCCACCTTAGTAAAGTAGTAACTGGGCAAAACTATTCAGACATAAATTTTGCTCCTTAAAATATACTGCCAAAGATTTCACTACCATGAAAGTTTGGCCTTTAGAAATCTTGTAACAAAGGAGAGTGACTTTAAGGATTATATTCCCCTGACACTTTTAGAGAAAATTACACAAACTGACTTTTATCACATGATGGACTATGAACTGTTCATATGTATTAAGGACAAGATACAGCTTGGTACTGGAGACATCAGACCAATCTGCTGTTGCTAAACATGGCATAGATATGGGGTTTGAATATTATGGAAGGACACCAGATACAAAATAGGAGTCAGTCTCCTACCTTTGTACAAAAGCATAACATTTATACCTGAGTATATAGTGTGTGGTTATAGTCAGAATTCCCAAGAAGGAGATAGAGGAGGTAGAAGAGTTTCTTTTGTGAGGAGAGTCTTAACAATAGCAGCAGCAGCAGCAATAGAACTAAACAGTAGGAAAAAAAATATGATAAATATGTATGAAATCATGATAGGATGGGTATGGACTTTTGTTTACCTAACTGCAAATGCTAGAATCTATCTAAATTTGAAATCCAGTTATCCTTATCATGTTCCTGCATATATGACAACAGTTTAAGAATATGGTTATTATTGAACCTTCAAAGTGGCCTTTATGGGACAAATGAGGTAAATACTTGTTTGGGTTAATAATTAATAAAGTTATTATTAGAAAGAAACATGAATAGATTCAGTAAAGTTTTAGATTTTATAGTGGATGATAGCTTCAAAATTGGATATTGGAGAAAGATAGTAAATATGAAGCATAGGCCTAACCTTTGGAGGTTAACATTATCCAGAATCACGATCTCCCAGAACATCCCTTAATGTCACTGTTAGAGCTAAAGTACTGATTTGGTCTTTTTTTCTTTTTTTTCTTCTTCTTTTTTTTTTGGAGGGCAATTGGGGTTAAGTGACTTGCCCAAGGTCACATGGCTAGTTTTTGTGTTAAGTGTCTGAGGCTGGATTTGAACTCAGGTACTCCTGACTCCAGGGCCAGTGCTCTACTCACTGCACCACCTAACTGCCTCATCTGACATTTCTTAATGTTAAATTCATAGTACAAATTACTTCAAGTGGAGTATCTTCCTAGTACCTTTCATATTAAGATGGTTCAAAATCCCCTCAAAATCTGGGCAACAACTTAAGGAAATTGAAGTTCTCTTTTTTATTTGAAATTATCTGGAATGTAATCCCCCTCTGCCTTTAATCTGCTTGACTATTCTGTAACTCTTGCAGGAATCATAGGCTTGTTTTGCTTTTTTTTTTCTATAACTGATAAAATTTTAGCAATGTGCTGAGGTCTTGACTGTGAATTGCTATCATAAATGTGAAAGAAGATGCTATTAAATCTGATGAAATCCTAAATACATCACAGTTTTGTGGGCAAGCTTGAAGGTGTGTATTTTAATTTAGTTTTTAATTACATGACTAATCTAAACATAACTCTGTGACTCCCTTTGACTTGGATATTTAGACTATGCTTTTATTAAGGCAGATATATCTAAGGTTTTGCTTTAAGAAATTTAACCTCCCACATTATTTGACATTGATGTGGTCTGTAGTGAAATTATGAAAGAGTACCCAGGATTCGTTAACAGATCTATGTAGCAATATGCAAGCTAAAAGACTTTCTAAGCTAAGGTAAAAAGGATAATGACGATCCCAATGAAAGCTTCAGGAGGCAGCCAATGTAAATCCCTATTTCTTGATTTTGTGCAGAAATTGAACTCAAAAAGATCAGGTTAATGCACAGAATCTGTCATATTGATGACACATGTTCTATATTTTCCTGTCCAATTCAGTGCGATTTGACAAGTATTTATTAAACACTTTCTATATGCGAGGCATTGTGCTAGATGCCTGAGATATAGAAATAGGTCTTGCCTTCAATGAACTTAATATTCTGTGGAGAAAAGTAAATATGTGATAATTTGAAGAAGAAAAATATACTAATATCCAGGGCAAGTTCCTGGAGGTTCATGTCTATTGGGTTTAGTTTTAGGTTCAATCTTTAACTGGGAAGCCTCTTGTACCAACTTCATTCCTTGCTGCCTTACTTTATTTCAAAAGAATAAGACCTTCTGATAGCCAAAGTCAGGTGTTAATTGCAAATATTATGATGTTTCAAATTATAAGAGCTGGAAAATACTTCTGTGCCATAGAAGTTTCTCATTTCCATAAGTACATCCTGCTGAAACATTTTTCTTGGTCATTCTGATCTCTAGTACTTAGGAACCAACAGTATGCCTGAGGGATCTGGTTTGTTTCAGTTTGAACTGAAGCATTCATTACCTTTGAATAAAAGTTACTGCACTCAAGCTTAAATGTTGCATTTATCTACTGGAATGATTTATGGGAATCCATAAGTCTTTTTCCTGCAAATGCTCAAGATTTTCTGAAGTCTTCCCTTTTTATTCACAGATGTTGCAATTGCTGCCCCCTATGGGGGAGAAGACAAACGAGGGATTGTTTATATCTATAATGGAAGAGCCACTGGCTTAAATTCATTGCCATCTCAAATCCTAGAAGGACAGTGGACTGCCCGGGCCATGCCACCAAGCTTTGGGTACTCATTGAAAGGAGCCACAGATATAGATCAAAATGGATATCCAGGTAAAACAGTGTGTATACATATTAAATCATCCATAAAATCAGTGTTTGTTGTCTTGATTTATAGTAAAAATGAAATATCAAACTCATACTTAGCTCATTTCCATGATTTTTGTGAAGGACAGTAATGAAAGATGTGGTATGAAAAAATTCCTGGAAGTCAGGATGGCTGGGTTCCAACCTCAGTTTGTTACTAACTAGTCGGGTGGCTTTGGGCAAATCATTTTATCTTTCTTGGCCTCAGTTTCTGTACCTGCAAAGTGCAGAGATTGCATTAAATATTCTCCAAAAACTCTTCCAACCCTAAAAATGTATGTTTATGAAAGCAGATCAGATTATCTAATATAGATGAGTTCATTTAATATGTGTGTATGTGTATAAGTATATATGTCTACATAGAAATCTTTATATATACACAAAATATATAATTAGGGACTATTTAGTCAAATAGAATTATGTAAAAGAAGTTATGCATATATAATTCTACTTAACTATACAACTTTCATTTTTTTCCTACTTAGGATTGCAACAGAAGAGCATGTCTTTTTTTTAATGTATATAATAGAGAACTTAATGTACTGCAATAATTTTCTGAGTTCATTACATTTATACAGTTAGAGTAGATTTAGCTTAGTAATATATATTACTCCTATAGCTTACACATGAAAACAGAAAAGAAAGTAATGCCATTGAAATATCTTCTTTTCAACAAAGAAGAAACTTCTGGCCAGAGAGAAACACAGACAAGCAGAACAGTTGTAAAACTTACAGAATGAATTTATTATATACTTTAAAAAAGCAAGCTATATATAAGAGAAATCTGAAACTTCATGTAAAATCTTTCCTTTTTGTTTTGGTTATAATAATATGGACTATTTGTGTCTGACCTGTGGTAGAATCATTCGAGTTCATATTGGTCAGGATAGCTGTTAAACAGTTAGGCACACTGTACTTTGACCCCACATAGTGATGTCATTTTGGTCCTCTTTGAGAGTGAGGGATAACCAACCCGTATACTACTAATAATAATCATCATTATTACTATGGCTAGTTAGTGTTTACATTTCTAAAGTTTGCAAAGTGCCTTTTTTTGGTTGTTGTTGCAAATATTATCTCATTTGATCCCCGCTACAAACTTTGGATTTAAATGCTATTATTATTCACATTTTATAGATGAAGAAACCAAGGTAGACAGAAGTGAAGTGACTTGCTCAGGGTCACACAGCTAATAAGTGTTCAAGATCAGAAGGTTCAAGTCTTCCTGACTCTAGATCCAATGCTCTATCCTTTGTGCCACCTAGCTGTTTCTCATATTCTTAATTATATGGAAAAAAGCCATTTTCTTTGGTGTTTGTTTAGTTTAATTTAAAAAATAAAGTTTACATGTGTCATGACATTTGAATGCTACAGATCATTATTTTAGTAAGGCAACTAGGGAATTGGAGATTAATTTCCCATTTTAGCACATAGAGTGAGGGGCACATATTGTGTGACAGAGCTCATGCTGAGACTCTTGCTTTAGAAGTTTTGTTCCTAGAAATAGGTTATACATGCAGCTGATTATTTTTCCTTCAGGTCAAAGGCTTTGATGTGGTGAAAAGCACAGGTTCCATATTTTCCCCCCATCTACCTTCTAATCCCTGTAGTATCTCATTAAAGTTATATGTGAATATGTTTTTTTTTTTTAATCCACATAGAATAGAGATTTGAGCTGTAGTCCAGAATATAGACTTTCCCCCTTTCCCCTTTAGGTATAATGTTAAGATTCATCATTGGGGGAGAAAACTACTGAGAATTTTTGAGTCTGTTTAAGAACATAGGAATAGAAAATGAATAAACTTGATCAGAAATATAAATTAATTTTTGCCAGGGAAAATATATATTTTTCTTTTTGATTACTAAAATTATAACTTTTTTAAAATAACATGGTTGTATTCTTTTTTTTTTTTTTTAGATTTAATTGTAGGTGCTTTTGGTGTGGACCGAGCTGTTTTATATAGGTGAGCAAGGCTTCTGGAGCCTCTTT
>WOXC01010331.1:0-139578 GCA_011680675.1 Gymnobelideus leadbeateri | reverse complement strand
CAAATTAGGTAAAGAAATGACCAAGCTATCACTCTTCGCAGATGATATGATGATATACTTAGAGAATCCTAGAGAATCAAGTAAAAAACTACTAGAGACAATAAATAAATTTGGCAAAGTTGCAGGCTATAAAATAAACCCACATAAATCCTCAGCATTCCTGTGCATCTCTAATGAAACTCAACAGCAAGAGATAGAAAGAGAAATCCCATTTAAAGTCACTGTAGACATTATAAAATATTTGGGAATCTACTTGCCAAACAAACCCAGAATCTATATGATCACAACTACAAAACACTTCTCACACAAATAAAAGCAGATCTAAATAGTTGTAAAAATATCAATTGCTCATGGCTGGGTCGAGCTAATATAATAAAAATGACAATTTTACCCAAACTAAACTATATATTTAGTGCCATACCAATCAATTTACCAAAAAACTACTTTCTAGAGTTAGACAAAATAATAACAAAATTTATTTGGAAAACAAACGGTCTAGAATATCAAGGGAATTAATGAAAAGAAACGCTAGGGAAGGTGGACTAGCTATGCCAGATCTTAATCTGTATTATACAGCAGCAGTCATCAAAACTGCTTGGTACTGGCAGAGGTATAGAGGGATCAATGGAATAGATTAGGTGCAGGAGACCCAGCAGTTAATGAATATAGCAATCTATTGTTCGATAAACCCAAAGACCCCAGTTTTTGGGGATAAGAATGCACTATTTGACAAAAACTGCTGGGAAAACTGGAATACAGTATGGCAGAAACTGGGCATAGATCATTATCTAACACCATATACCAAAATCAAGTCCAAATGGGTGCATGATCTAGGTGTAAAGGATGATACTGTAAGCAATTTGGGAAAGCAAGGAATAGTTTACCTGACAGATCTGTGGAGAGGGGAAGATTTTAGGACCAAACAAGAATTAGAGAGCATTATAAAATGCAAAATGGATAATTTTGATTACATTAAATTGAAAAGCTTCTGAACAAACAAAGCCAATGTAACCAAGATCAAGAGGGAGGTGGGAAATTGGGAAAGAATTTTTACAACTTGTGTTTCTGATAAAGGACTCATCTCTAAAATTTATAGAGAATTGAGCCAAATCTATATGAATACAAGTCATTCCCCAATTGATAAGTGGTCAAAGGATATGAACAGGAAATTTTCAGAGAAAGAAATTAAAGATATCTATAAGCATATGAAGAAATGCTCTAAATCACTATTAATTAGAGAAATGCAAATCAAAGCAACTCTGAGATACCACATCCCTCCGGTCAGATTGGCTAAGATGACAAAACAAGAAAGTGACAAATGCTGGAGAGGATGTGGACAAATTGGAACACTAATACATTGCTGGTGGAGTTGTGAACTTATCCAACCATTCTGGAAAGCAATCTGGAATTATGCCCAAAGGATTATAAATAATTTCATACCCTTTGACCCAGCCATACCACTTCTAGGGTTATATCCCAAAGAGATCATAGAAGTGGGAGGAAGACCCATATGTACAAAAATATTTTTAGCAGCCCTTTTTGTGGTTGCAAAGAATTGGAAACTGAAGGGGTGCCCACCAATTGGGGAATGGCTAAACAAGTTGTGGTATATGAATGTAATGGAATATTATTGTGCTATAAGAAATGAAGAGGTGACGGATTTCATAATTACCTGGAGAGACTTATACAAACTGATGCTGAGCGAGAAGAGTAGAATCAGAAGAAATCTGTATACAATCACAGACATACCATATCTGTGATGACCAACTATGACAGACTGGACTCTTTTCAGCAATGCAGTGATATAAGTTAATCCCGAAAGACTCAAGAAAGTGAGAAACGCGCCATCCAGAGATATAACTAGAAAGAACTGAACCTGAATCCTGATGGAAGCAAACTAAATGATCTTGTTCTTTTCATTGTTTGGTTTTATTTCTTCCTTACCATCTTTCATCCCACCTAGTACAATACGCCTTTGTAATTGGAATAATGTCTAATATGAATGCATTTGCAGATCATATACTGGACTATATGCTGTCGTGTGGGGAGGGGGGAGGGAAGTAAAGGAAATTTGAAAATCAGGGAACTATGGAATTGAAACTTGTTAACTGAAACTAAACTAATAAATTAATTTAAAAAAAATAAAAAAAAAATAAAAGGAAAACAGTTTGAACTAAAGAAAAAAAATTCTCCTAAGAAAGTATGAATGTGAAGAGTAGAGAGAAGACTGGGAAGAAATATATATACTGATACAAAGTAAAGAAAGCAGAGCCAGGAAAACAATATACAAGATATAACACTACAAGTGGAAAGAACAAAGAAACTAAATTGAATGCTGTGCAATTATTGGAATCAAACTTAACTCTGAAGAAGAGAGAAAAAAATATCCCCCTCCCTTTGTTAAGGAGGGGGACTATGGATTTAGAAAATAGTATATATACTTTCTGACTCAATTAATTTGGTGCTTAGTTTTACCAAACAGCTACTTCATTTTCTTTTTAAATGTTCTTTCTTACAAGGGATAATTCTCTGGTGAAGGGAGTAGATAAATATATTTGGAAAAGAGGTGACATAAAAACAATTAAAAATAAATTGTCTTTCTAGTATGTGTTCAAATTAGGGATGCCTAAGTTTTTCTACCTTGTTTTCTTTTGGATTTATAGTTTCTTTAAAAAAAAGACAAAAGTGTTGATAATGGTTTAGGGGAACCCAAAACATGTTACCCCCAAAGTTTCTTTTGGTTTGCTTCTTTTGCAATAGTTACTCAAATTACTTTTGGGTAGCTTGACACATCTTTAATTTAAGGCCTAATTATTGTGCATAATGTAGCTTACACCTGTGGTGATAATGCTTTTATTAGCATTAAAACTGGGGACATCAAAGCATCATATCAGAATAAAATGTCTATTTCTAATTTAATAGAATTGCAATTAAAGCAAATTTGATCTGAATGAAATCACATCATAACTGGAATTTTTCTGCACGGTGAGTGAAAATTATTCTATCCTAAATTGAAGATTAATAACATGCTTTTAATGTTAAATGTAGCAACTCAAGCATTAGGTTGCAATTCAAGTTCAATATCAGTGAACATTTTATAAACTTAACATTTTAACACCTCCCAGTAGTGCTCAGAGGTAAATGCATTAACATTAAATGCATTAACAGTATTTTTGCTTTATAAATGAGCTTATAACAGTGTTAGTTCCTTAATTTGAATATTTTTAATGAAGGGATAATATATGGGAAAATGCTCCACTTTTCCAAGGTAATTGTGTGTGGGTTTTACTTTTTTTTTTTTCTGAGTGGATAAACTTGGTCTCAAAGTGGAGTTTATTGTGTTGAAATTCTATCTTAACTCTATTCCTATTGTTTCTTGTCAAGAATCTCTCATTACCTGGTAACTGGGGCTTTTGGTAATATTACTCTCTCTTGGAGAGTTCAGTCCTCTGCCATCCTACAGTGAAACCCTATCCTCTGGCAATTCATAGCAGCATTTCATAGGTACCTTGTTCCAGGAATATGCTAGTTCAGCACTTATAAAGTCAGCCAGATGGAATATTTCAGTTCAAACTCATTTAAGTGCCTTGTGAATGTGTTGCTGCTATATGCACCAAATAGATACCAGGACACAGAATGAGCTTTCCAACTCTCAGGACTCTCCCAGCAAGTAAATGGAAGAAATGTTCCACCCATTCATTCAACTTCTGTTCCTAGAGCTATGGTTAATTGTCACTGACTGGGGGCTAGCAACCTGCTTGAGGATTAGTTATGAAAAGTTAAAATATCCAGATTTCAGATGTCAATTACAGAAAAAGGGACCAAATCCAAAAAAAAATCATACTCTTGTGGTCAAGTCAAAGACAGAGACATTGTATAGAGAGTAGATTGTTAGACTTATTGAAGTCAAGAAGACCTATGTTCAGTTCTCCTTTCTGATACTAGCTGTGTGACCCAGGGAAAATCACTTAATCTCTCTGTATCTCAGTTTTTTCTTTAGTTGATTTTCAGTTCTGTTCAGCTCTTTGTGACCCCATTTGGGATTTTCTTGGCAGAAATACTGAATGGTTTGCCATTTCCTTC
The DNA here is from genome assembly GCA_011680675.1 of Gymnobelideus leadbeateri. NCBI lineage: Eukaryota > Metazoa > Chordata > Mammalia > Diprotodontia > Petauridae > Gymnobelideus > Gymnobelideus leadbeateri. Next base: position 135,495 of record WOXC01010331.1, on the reverse strand, counting down.
TCCAGCTTATTTTACAGAAGAGGAAACTGAGGCAAACAGGGTTAGGTGCCTTGTCCAGGATCACACAGCTAGTAAGTGCCAGAGTTCAGATTTGAATTCAGGAAGACCTGACTCCAACCCACTGTGCCACCTAGCTTTCCCTTTTCTCAGTTTTCTTATTTACAAAATGAGGGAGTTGACCACCTGAACTGGTCTCTAAAATTCCTTCCCTTCTAAATCTGTGATCCCATCAGCCTATAAAAGAAAGAGTACAGTTATCCCTTCCACATCACCAGGGTTTGGGACATGGAACCCCCACAATCTAGAAAATCTTCACAAAAATTTTTGACCCTCCCTTTGTACCAGAGAGGTCATCTGGATTTTTTCCTTTTCTTTTTTTTTCTTTTTGGAGGGCAGTTGGGCTTAAGTAACTTGCCCATGGTCACATGGCTAGGTTTTTGTTTATGTGTGCATTAAGTGTCTGAGAACTCAGGTCCTTCTGACTCCAGGGCCAATGCTCTACTCACTGTGCCACCTAGCCGCCCCTTTTCCTTTTCTTTTAAGGGGTGTTTACTGTATTATGTTGTAAAATTTGGGTTAAGTATTTAGTCATAGACTCAATCATCTTGTGGCCTTTGTGCATTGTCTATAGTTTCCACAAAACTACCCCAAAAATCCCCATTTAATTTCTTGCCCTGTGGTTTCCACAAAATTCCCCCCCATTTAATTTTTTATGCTGACCTTCGATATATTGAAAACAAGATGGGAAAAGGCATGATGTGGAAGAGATAATTATAATTGTATCTTCTGAATATTCAGTAAAATGCACAATCCCTAAAAAACTGATTGCCTTACAACCAAGAAAGAAGCTGGATGGGTTCAGTCTTAGCTAGAAGTAAAGGAATATCCTTCTTTCATTTGTATCATGCCCTTAATTTTGTAAAGCACCTTGAGAATTATGGTTTTATCAACATAAGGTCCCCAGACAACAACAAATTAATTCACATTAACTGATGTCTTAATTCAACAACAACAACAATAATAAAATAAATCCAACACGCATGTATGATATGCCCACTATATTATAGTAGCAGGTATACAAAGATATAAATGTTCTTACCCTCAAGAAACAAAAGCGTCCAGGGAAAGATGCCGAGCATCCCATCCTCCTCAAATATAGCTCCCTTAGTCCTCCGGCTCTACCCCCTTTTTTAAGTGGCACTGGCAGGGCCATCACCAGTCCTTCTCTATCTCCTGGCCAGCAGATCCTATGACTAGAGGAGAGGCTGATGACTTTGCACAGCCCTGCCTCACTTAAATCCAACTCACCTGCAAGTGAAGACATCCCCCTCCTGGTATCATTGGTCCTCTTCAAGAAAAAAGGAGTGACCCTAGTCATGTCCTTGGTCTAGGTGTGAGGTCTCTGTGGATTCATCAGATTATACTCTGGACTGTGCCCGATCCACCAGGAAAACGCCAACATTCCACTTCAGGAGACTTCTCATCATTAGGAAGTTTTCCTGACATCAAATCTAATTTAGCTTCTTTATAAATTCCACTTGTTTGTAGCTGGCCTTTCTAGGGCCCAAAAGGACAAATATAATGCTCCCTCTGTGTGACAGCCCATCAAATACTCGAAGCCAGGTGTGAGGGGCAGAGGGCAATCACTGAGACCTGAATTCAAATTTGGCCTCCGACATTAATAGCGGTGGGGCACTGGCCCACTCACTTAACCCGTTGACCCAAGTTTCCTCACCTGTAAAAAATGGGAAATAGTAACAGCACCTCCCCCTCAGAGTTTTCACGAGGATCAAACGCGGTAACTGTAGTGCTTAGCACAGCATCTGGTACCCATGAAGTACTGTCCGTGACCCGAAAACACCCCCTTCTCTGCTCTGACGCTGCCAGCGCTCTTCCTGCAGGCGCCCCATCCCTCAGGCCTGGATTCTTCCAAACAGCGTCTTGTGGGTCTAAGCCTCGAGCCTCTTCCCTCTGCACCCTATCCTCCCTCCAGTCACTAAAGCCATGTGCCTAAAACTCAGGTCTGATCATGCTGTCTTGCTACTCGATGACTCCATTTGCCCAGCAGCAAGTGCAAAAATGCTGTTTGGCATTCAAAGCCCTTCATAACGGAGGCCTTTCCTACTTTTCCAGTCTTCTCACACCTCACTCCCTGCAGTTCTTGTGGATTTCTTTCTGCCGCGGGTAGGTTGGACTAGACAAGACTGACGATGATTGGTCTAAGCAGGTCACGTGACTCGTTGGCTTAGCGTCAGCTATGGTTGGATGCCGCCCATCATATGACATGTTAAACTAATGACAGACCTTCGAAGGTTGGTCACTGCAGGTCACGTGGCAGATTAGACTAGCGGCAGACGGACTATGGTTGGTTGCTGCAGGCCACGTGACAAACAGAAGCCTGAGCATTAGCAACCCTACATTTTTCGGAAGTACTGTGGCAGCTTTAATGTTGGGCGGGTCTGCCCCAACTCGTACACCTGATGCCGTGATGCCGGCTCCCTCCCTGGCCCACGAACAAGGCATTCCACCTCTCCGATCTAGGCTGTTTTCTCTCCCTGGGCCTGGAAAGCCCTGCCTGCCTTGCTTTGACCAGGGACCACCCTGACTTACTTTAAGTCTCGACTAAAAGCCCACCTTCTCCAGGAAACCTCCCCGAACCTGTCTTAGTTCGAGTTACTTTCCCTCTTAATTTCTTTCTATTATTTTCTCCATAGCTTGCATTGCATGTATTGGTTTGCACGCTTTCTCCCTCTTTAGATTTTAAGCTCTCTGAGGTCAGGGACTGTTCTATGCCTCTTTTTGTAACCTCCAATGCTTAGCCCAGTACCTGGCACATAGTAGGTACTTAATGTTTATTGAATTGAATTTAAAATGGCCTTTATTAAACTGATGGCACATAATTTGTTAAATTTTTAATTCTAACTTAGAATGAAAATAATTTCTCTGTTAGAAAAGGATTCAAAGTTAATTTAGAATTTAAGTATAAGTCCCAATGGACTGGTACAACGTAAGAGAAGTTAATGAATAATAATAGTTAAGTATAATAATAGGTTTTTTAAAAAAGCTGACATTTGCATAGAACTTTCCATTCTGCAAAGTGTTTTACACATGTTTTTAGATGCTTAGAGATAAATACTCCAGGTATTATTAGTCCCAGTTTACAAATGAGAAGTTGAGGCTCATATCTACATAACAAGTTAGTGTCTGAGGCAGGATTAAAATCCTACTCTTTGACTGCCTAGTCCAATCCTCTTTTACCTATATCAGAATGCCTAAAGATGAGCAGAAATAATTAAAAATAATGAAGTTTAAAGGGGAAAAAAATACTGAACTGAGTTCAATACCCAACTTTACTGCAAGCTATCTGTGTGACAGACAAATTCCAATCAATAGCTAACTGGACCTGTCGCTGCTGAGTTGGTTCTCAAAGTGATCCTGAGACCCTTTCAGGGGGTGCACTAGGTCAAAATCATTTTCATAATAAAACTAAGATGTTTTAATGTATAATGTAGTAAGTATCAATAAATATAACCCACATAAGCCAAAATCCTTTTGGGGATGCTCAATTTTTTTTTAAGAATGTAAAGGGGTCCTGAGACCAAAAAGTTTGAGAACTCTGAACTAGATAAGCTTTAAAATTTCTTTAAACTTGAAAATTTTATGACCTGATGTGCCCTTGTTACAAAGGATCATCTATGATAATCAAACAATATTGTTATCAGGTAGTATTTATCTAAACTTTTATCTCATCTGTATCTGCCACAAGACCTAGGTGCAATTCTTGGCTGCTTGTATTTTTTTTTTTTAAGATTGTTCCAGGCTGTTTATAAGCAATTGAGCATTCAGTTTGGGTCAACAAGTACTTATTAAGTGTCAGCTATGTTTAAGACACTCAGTTAAGTACTGGGGAAAGGAGACTGAACCTATATTTTACCTTTCTTTTATCCCTACCACTTAGCACAATGTCTGGTTCTAGTAGGTACCTAATAAATGCATGTTGAGTGCTAAGGATTGACTAGATGTAATTTTATTTCTGTAGTGACCTCCCAAATGAAGAAACTCCATCTAGGTTAACACCTCTTCAACTTAAAGCCTTAGAGAATTTCTTGGACCTTTTAGGCAAACTAAGTGACTTAACCAGAGTCCCATGTTTCAGAAGTGGGCCTTCAAGTCATCTGGGTTTTCTCTGCTTTGAGACAAGTTCTCTATCCACTACACCATGCTATTTATTGTGTTAAGGATTCAGAAATGAAAGATAATGGAGTATTTGCCTCCAAGGAACTTATTCATAGGAGGGGAATAATTTATGTACAGGAATAAGCATGACAAAGTCTGCAGAAGGAGCTAAGAAATACACCCAAGAAAGGCATCTTCTTAAGCATGACTCTCTCAAGGAGGGGAGATGTGGAGGCTGCTGACTTTAGAAAAGGCAACAACCTAAGAGGAACTTTGTAGGGACTCTATAAAGGGAAAATAGGACTCCAGTGAGCAGGAGCTGTGAGTAACCTCTTTGCCACATGTATTCTCTACATATGTTCCTCCCTTACTTTGTCTAGAAATATGGGGACTCTGTGAAGGATATTTCATCTGGCACTTCAGAGGCTAGGTTAGAAGGAAAAGGGAATAAGCTTTGCTTAATAAGATTGCTAGTTACTGAAGCTTCTACCAGTGCCTGGCATTGTGCTCTAAGCATGTTACAAATACTATCTCATTTGATCCTCACAACAACCTGAGGTAGGTGCTATTATTATCCCCAGTTTACAGCTGAGGAAATTGAGGTAGACATAGATTAAGTGACTTGCCCAGGGTTACACAGCTAGAAAGTATCGAGGGCCAGTTTTGAACTCACGTCCTCCCACCTCTGGTCTGAGTGCTCTATTCAGTGGCTACCCAGCTGCCTCTGAGTAAAATAAGAAAGACTGAATGAATAAGCCTTTATCAAGGGTTTACTCTGTGCCAAGTACTAGGATACAAACATAAAATCCAAGATGGTCCCTGACCTCAAGAAGCTTACATTCTAAGGGTGTGTATTTGTGTGGAGAAAGAGACAGCAGATCTAGCTAAAAGAGTGATGGCCAGGGCAGGGAGTTCTGGTCTGATTAGTAAGTAGGGACTGGGAATAGAGCCACAGAGTAATAGATTTCCAGTATCAGTGGCATTACAGATTTGATTATGTTTCCAAAAACAAGGATATTGGTGGGGAGGTGGGGTGAAATGCACTGTGGGGAGGAAAGAAGGGGAAGGAATAGGTGGGAAAGAGGAGTAAGGCAGCTGATGAGAAGATTGCTTGGGGAGTAGGGAGTAAAGTGAAGCATGGCCAGGGCCTGCCTGAAATAGTAGGCATGGTGAGGCACTCACCAATTAGAACCATTTCAGTAGCAGGAAGGGAAGCCAGATTGCTAGTTACTGAAGGGAAAGTGAGTGGGTAGTGAGGGTAGAAAGGCAGAGAATGTAGCCTACTCCTTCTGGAAGCTAATTATCCTATTAACACCTTCACTCTGAGCATCTCTTCTAATGGTCTCTCCTGTCACACAAAGGGAAATTTATACATGAAGACACTTCTTTTTTTTTCCCCCAGCAACACAGCTGTCTCCTTCGTGCTTCACCCCCCCCCCCCCACCTCCCCAATTCTTAAAATGGTGACACATCTTTCCATCTGCAGCATTGACTTCCCTCAGATAGCCTGACTGCAGTCTGGAATTATATTTCTGTTTCATAGCATTATGAAATCCTCTGCAACTCCTAAAAAGGGGCCAAACATTTCTTTTTCATTAGAGTATTTTAGCACCTGTCTGAAAACAACAGAAACATTTTAAACAAAGTTCAGTGGCTTCTTCACAATGAACTTCATGTAGAAAAGCTGATGGGTTATTGTTAGAATTGTGTGATGTTTCCTCACATGGGACATTGGGTTCTGAAAGTTATAGCTCAAGAAAGGAGCTCAGAATGGAATGTTTTTCCAGAATTATATTTTTAATTCTACCACTGGGTGACCTTAACTAAATAAGAACTTCCTTATCCATAAAATGTAGGGGGAAATTTTTTTAAATTCCACATTTATTAAACACCTCCCATGTGTCAGTCCTCTAGGTATATAAGATGCTAGGTATATAAAGATAGCTAGGTACATAAAGGTATATAAGGGAGAAAGAAAAAAATATGCAACTGTTTCTGCCCTAAGGGAGCTTACATTCTACTCTACCAGGAGGAAAAACCTTTTAGACAAATTCTTTGAGTCCTACTCAAATGTTCTGTTTTGGCATGAAGGTGCCTCTGGGATCTCAAAGGCAATGCTAATAGAGAACAAGGTCTGGCAAATTCTACCATGTTGGAAAGGTATAAGTAGAGTACAGATACTAGGTAACTTCTGTGTGAATGTGCGTATAGGGGAAATTGATGGGAAATGTTGGAAAACAAAGGAACCAAAATGGTGGAAAATTAAGAAACAAGAAATGTCAAAAGCTTGGTCAGAAGGTAAAATACATACACATATAATATAACACACACACACACCTCCTTTAAAAAGGGGGTCAGGAAGACTAGACATTATAAATAATAGCATAATTTAAAACGAAATTGATTAAATTTCAACAAATTGGAAATGACTGATTACTTCCAGATGATTCATTTCCAAATCAACTGTCTGAATTCAATTCAACCACTGACTTATTTGACACAAATTTCAAACTAGAAGAAAGAATAAAAATGAGAAGAGATGGCCTACAATTGAGGTACCTCCAATTTGGACTCTTTAAGCAAGCTGTTGAGTGTGAAAAAAGGGGAAAATAGATGGAAACAATGGTCATTAAAACGGCAGTAACACTATTGCTATTTCCTGAGGCAGCTTAACTAGTATAAATCATTTGCCCCAAGGAGACTAAAAGAAACTACAAACCACCTTAGTTAACAAACACTTGATCTTACCAGTTAGAGAGATAGTTAAAGGGTGACACCAGTTAAGGGTTTAAGTTTGTTGGTTAGAGGAGGAAGGTTATGAAGAAGAAAGGAGTAAGTATAAGATTATGAGCAGTAATGATTCATAAAGCAACAAAAAAGCAGTGGAGATGAAAAACAGGTCTTCAGAAAGCTTGACAAGAAACTTAATTCATGGTGGGGTAGAAATGGCCCTAACTTTGGAGTTAGAAGACAAAGACTCGAGCCATGCTTCTGCTACTTCGTGTATGACCTTGGGTAAATCATTTAACTGCCCTAGACCTTAATTTGTTCTTTTCTAAAATGAGGAGTTTAGATTACTACATGGTTTACCAAACAAAAGTGTCTTGGAATGATCATGAATTTCTACCTGCAAAGATATTTAGGAAAGAAAGTTTCCATTATAACCAAAGTACTTGAGAGTGAAACCAGTGTATGCATTGCCAGATGTGGTCCATACTTTGGCTTACTTGGTGCCTTCTTACAAGGGGAGGTTTGTTAGAGTTTGGGGATAGAGATTCCATTTTGGTCATATCCTACCATCTACTTTACCACTATATCCTTTGGACCCCCAGACTTTGTTATTTTATATGCTATAGAATCCTCCACAGGACCATGCTGGAGTCAGCTCATACAGGCACAGAGCAGATTGTTAAATTTTCAGTGTGAGGGGCCACTAGGTAGTCCAGTGAATAGAGCACAGGCTCTGGAGTCAGGAGGACCTAAGCTCAAATCTGGTCTCAGATATTTAACACTTACTAGCCGTGTGACCTTGGGCAAGTCACTTAACCCCATTTGCCCTGCCTTCCCCCCTCCAAAAAGAAAAAAAAAAAACAAAAATTCAGTATGAGCATTTATTTTTGGAAATCAGCAAGTGCTACAAATTGGGCTTGATTTGTTACTTTGTTGATTGTCTAGATTTAAGTAATGGAAAGAATGTTAATAATAAAGATTAAATATAAGTATATTATCATACTCCACCAACCCTTCCTCCCCTAACATCCCTCCCCCCCAGCTAGCTGTTTAATTGCCAGCATTGCCAGCATCCCCCTGCTCCTAAGGAACTTAACCCTCTCAGTTCTGGAATTCTTGCCCTGGGGCCCATGCTGATTGGTGAGTGTGTAACACAGCCCACAATATCTAGCTGCTTCTAGGCATGCTTCATGTTTCATCTCAGCCACCTTCTAGGACTCTTTATACCCTCAGATTTCCAGCTCTGAAATGACAACCAAATCAATACCTTTGCTAAAACAAAAGATAGAACAAAAATCTCTTCTATGACTCAATTCACCATTCCTGAGACTCCCCAAATCAAACACCCCTCCTTTACCACCAGTACCTCGTGTTTGTGGTCTACATCTATTGTAATATACGTTTCCTGCAGGCAGGGACTATCTTAGTTTTGTATTTCTATCTCCAGCCCTTAACATGGTGATTGGCACTTTATAAGAAATTAGGTTTTTTTTCCCCTGTTTATTCGTTCATGCCATTAGATGGTTAACAAAGAAATTGTAATCGTTAATATGATGGAATATTACTGGAATGTAAGAAATGATGACAAAAAAAGAATTCAAAGAAATCTGGGAGGACTTATGTTCATTGATGCATAGGGACAAAAAGCAGAACCAGGAAGATGATATGTATAATGACTATTGCTGTTTGAGCATTTTCTGTTGTGTCTGATCCTTCATGACCCTCTTTGGAGTTTTCTTGGCAAAGATACTGAAGTGGTTTGTTATTTCCTTCTCCAGTTAATTTTACAGATGAGGAAACTGAGGCAAACAGGATTAAGTAACTTGCCCAGAGTCACACTGCTGCTATGTGTCTGAAGACAGATTCAAACTCAGGAACATGAGTCTTTCTGACTCCAGGCCTGGTACTCTATCCACTGTGCCACCTACCAGCTTTGTATAATGCATACATAACAGATGCATAATGAAAACAGCAATGTAAATTAAATCAATGAAAATAAACTGAAAACTGAGTAATTTTAAAGACCAAGCTCAACCCTCAAGAAGAAAAGAGAAAATGTACCTTTCCCTTTATCACAGGGGTTGGGGACTATTGGATTGGAATATTTTATATACTGTTGCACTTGGTTGAGAAGCAGATTAGTTTTGCTGAATTGTTCTCCACTCCTTTAAAAATTTTTTTGTTACGAGGGCTGACTCACTGGATAGGGGAGAGATCACAATAACTTCGATGATGATAATGATGGCTGTAGCACATAGCGACTTGAATTGTGAAGCCTTTTACTTATATTCTAATTTCATCCTCATAACTGCTCTGTTCAGAAGGTGCTGTTATTATTGCTTCACAGATGAAGAAAATGAGCTCAAGGAGGTTGTGACTTGTCTAGGGTCCTATAGCTAGTCTGGGACAGAATTCAAACTCAGTTCTTTCCTGACTTCATGTCCAACATTCTGTTCACTTTATAACCTTTGTTACCTTGTATGTACACAGTTATTTAGAATGTTACCACCTTGTGATCAGGAATGGTGTTTTTGCCCTTTTTTTTTTTTGTATTCTCAGGTATTAGGACAGTGCTTGGCACATAACACACACTTGACAAATACTTGTTCACTGAATAACTAAAAAAAAAGTCACCAATTAAAAAATAGGAATTTTTTTTAAATATAAAGAAGAAACCTTCAACTTAGATTTGTCTCAAGCCTTTTAAATAATGATCATATATGAAGTTCTATGCTGCATGCACAGTGTAGAAAGGCATATTGAAAAATGGCAGAAGGTGGGGTTCCTGCCCTGGGGAAAGTTGTGATCTAGTCAGCAACATTCAGAGGTTGATCAATTGATCACTTAATCTAAGGAGAAGACTTTTCTGTATTGGATATGTGATAATGGCCTTCTATTGGGAGACTATAGCTTTTAGTCTTTCAGTATCTGCTTGGAATTTGTGTTTTGTTTGTCGTTCCACTCCCAGAGCTACGAGCAAATGCACCTCAAACAGGTTGGAGTGTTTTCCTCTGCTAATGGTCTTCATGATGAGGGTCTCTCTGGGGAGATGGAGGCTCAGTGACAGTTTTTATCTTCCAGTGACAAATAGGTAGATAATTCTTTGAGACTCACTGATTTTTTTTTCTGTGATTAGATATTGCTAGGTGTATGTAATTAATTTAGGTGTTCATTAAAGAGACAGATGTAAGTTATCAGCTAACAGGTAAACAAATCATTCTATTCTAGGACTGGTGACTGCTATCATTTGAGCCCTGGAAACAGAGGTTAGCGAGAGAATTTTACAAGTTTTTGTCTAATCCTCCTGTTTCAGAGGCAAGAAAACCCTTAAATAAGGTTTAAAAGTCCAGCACCTTGGGGTGGCTAGGTGGTACAGTGAATAGAGCACCAGCCCTGGAGTAAGGAGGACCTGAGTTTAAATCCGGCCTCAGACACCTAGCACACACATACAAAAAACTAGTGGTGTGACCTTGCAAGTCACTTAACCCCAATTGCCCTCCAAAAAGCAAAAAACAAAAAACAAAAAAAAAGAGTTCAGCACCAATTTCTATCAACATAAATATTTAGATTCCCTTTCTTAGCAAGTCAGTATAAAAAGGAAGTCAAGCTCAGATTCAGTTTTTTTTTTAACTCACTTCTTGTTCACTTCTTAGGGGAGATCAAGGATATCTAATCATAAGATTATAAATGTAAAGCTGGAAGGAACCTTAGGGACTGGGTACAGCTCAGTCATTCTATAGGTGAAAAAAAATGAGGCAGAGAGGAGTTAAGTGATTTGACCAGGGTAACACAACTAGTATCTGAGGCAAGATTTGAAACCAAGTCTATCTGAATCCTAGTCATTATCTTTCATCTATGAGTTCACTTTCCTTGTATTCAGATCTGGAAGTCACATATTAGGCAGCACACCAACAAACCAGAGAACTTTAAAAGGATAGTGGCTAGAATGTCAAGGGGATTGGAGGGCAGAAGCAGAAGCAATATGAGTTAGGTAAAGAGAGGCTGGTTTAGGCTTGGTGTTAGATAAAATTCCGAGTGATTACAAGAAGGAAGGAAGAAAGAGAGGGAGGAAAAAAGAAGAAGGAAGGAAAAAAGGGAAAGGAAGGAGGGAAGGGAAAAAAGGGAGGAAGGAAGGGAAGAAAAAAGGAGGGAAAAGGAAAGAAGGAAGGAAGGGAGAAAAGGGAAAGTAGGAAAGAAGGAAAGGTTGAAGGGAAAGAGGGAAATAATAAAGGAAGGAGGAAAGGAAAAAAGGACTCCCAAATTAGTGTTCTTTCCAGTAGAAGAGGCTGCCTCCACTTTTGATTCTCTCGTGTGCCACTCCCATGTCACCAGTGCCTTGGCACAGAGTATAGAAGGTGTTCAATAAATGTTTCTGGAATTAAAAAGGAAAGAAGGTGGTAAGCATTTATTTATTACCTACTATGTGCCAGGCACTGTTCTAAGTACTTTACAAATATTATCTCATTTGATCCTTACAACAACCCTAGAAGATGGGTACTTTTATTAGCCCTATTTTACAATTGAGGAAACTGAGGTAGACAGAGGTTAAGTGATTTGCCCACATCGCACAACTAGTAAATATCTAAGGTGTTTTATCTAACACCAAGAGAACTCAGGTTCTCTTGACTTCAGGTCTGGTGTTCTGTATGTCCACTGTGCTGCTTAAGTCAGAAGGGGTTGGTTCCCTATTTTGGGAGATTTTCAAATGGACAAAAGTATGACTGCTACTCAAGGGTGTTGTAATGGAGATTCCTATTCTGATCTATGATGGGTTTAATGACTTCTAAGGTCCCTGAGTTTTTGTAGTTCTTTTAAAAAAAATCTTATAGCCCAGAAATTTTACATGACTGCCATAATGTAACTAGAATGTAAGGACCCTGTGATACAGTTTTCTGAATGGAGTACATCACCATTTGTTGAGGTTTGCTCTGATTTTTGAAAATAGCCAAAAATCACTTACATACAAGTTAGACAGACATCTCTAAAATGAAATGTTATCATAATCAAGCAATGAGACTGTTTATCTTATGTAGCTTATACGTTATTTCTTTACAATCCAAGCATGTTTAAATAACACCAGTATTCTGCAAGAAAGTATCTTCTCCCAAGGTTACTACTCTGAAGGATAAGATTGGCCCTGGGCCTCAGTTTCCTCATCCTTAAAATGAGGTGGTCAAACTCAATAACCTCCAAGATTTCTTCCATGTCTAAATTTATGATCTGTGATTTTGATAAACAAGTTCTGCAGTATTAAAATATACATATACTAGTCATATAAATTAAATAGGAAGCCTACTGTAATGCAGTAGTTCTCAAAGTATGAATCCATGGACCTCAGTTGGGTGTTCCTGAGACCCTTTCAGGTGGTCTGAGATGTCAAAACTATTTTGATAATACTAAGACATTATTTGACTGTTAAGACACTCCTTTTTTTTCTTTTTGGAGGGGGGAAGGCAGGGCAATTGGGGTTAAGTGACTTGCTCAAGGTCATATGGTTAGTAAGTGTTAAGTGTCTGAGTCCATATTTGAAGTCAGGTCCTCCTGACTCCAGGGCCAGTGCTCTATTCACTGGGCTACCTAGCCACCACATTCTTTTCTTTTCTAAATGCATATCCATAGGAGGCCAGATTTTTTTCAAAAACATAAGTCAATGGATTGAATGCAGAAGCAGATATAAGAATCCAACTGTCTTCTATTAAGCCAGACATGAAAGAAATTTGCAAAAAAAAATAGTAAAACAATGTCTTCTCAGTAATTTTTAGTTTTGTCAAATATGGTTATTTCTCATAAACAGTTTTATTTATGCTTATATGTAATTGGTTTATTAGCATTTAAATGAATTCATATTTAAGATGTATCCTTTTAAATTTCTAATATGATAAATATTGATTGGCAAAAATCTACCTAAGCAAAAGCTCTTTGGGGACCTCAGAAATTTTTAAGATTATAAAGGGTCTGAGAACAAAATGTTTTAGAATCACTGGCTTTATATATAAGGATGCTGTACTACGTTCATTAGACCTGACGTCTGAGAGTTGATTTTGTTACTTCTCATTAGTATGATCTGGGACCAATCACTTACCCTCCATAAGCTTTAGTTTCTTCTTCTATTAAATGGGGATAATAACATTTATAGGACCCAGCTCACAAGGGGAATGTTATAAAAATGTGAGCTTTATTTGTTTGTGTTCGTCAGCCTACTCTTGTTGGTATCTCTCCCTCACCATCCAGTCATCCTTGTCACCTCTACCTTTTTCTCCTCCTCTGAACCCCCCTTGTGTAAAACCTAAGAACAGAAGGCCTCCCTAGAATAAGTTCCACAACTACTAGTCTGTAATTAAATTGTTTTTATTTAAAAAGGGAAAGGTCTCTTAGGGTCACCTTTTAAATTCTTCCAGGACTTAGTCTTGGATGATTTTTATTTTAATGGTTTTAATAACCTTTACAGAGGTAGCTCGGTTAGTAGAAAGAGCAATAGATCTCAAATCATCAGAGACTTGGGTTCAGATTCTGGCTCTGTAACTTGCTTTGTGACCCTAGATAATAGGGTCAGTAAATGAAAGTTCTGGGCTTAGACTACTGAGTCTGCCAGCTTCCTCCTAGATGGAAGAGGTTGGAGAAACTACTTCCTGAAAGGCATGATGATATATAATAGAAGGACTCCCATCCAGAGTATCCTTAAAAATCCTATTGCTAGTCCCCTTACCTAATGGTGAAGAGAGGCCTTTTTCTGGTTGATCTGCAAGTCTGTGTTACATGTAAAATGAGGGAGTTGGCCTTGATGGCATCTGATACTCCTTTCAGTTCTAAATCTATAAGCCTATGATCCTAAGTCATTTAACACCTTTCCACCTTGGTCTCCACATCTGCAAAATGGAGAGAATCCTCATGCTACTCACCTCACAGGGATACTGCAAGCAAAGTGCTTTATATATTTTAAAGCTTTATAAAAACATGAGTTATTATTATGGAAGCTTAACTTGTTTTTGCCTTTGGGTTTTTATTTCCCTCCATAATTGAATATATTCTCCAACCTTGAAATGACTACTTTACTGTACCCTCTCCAAATTTCCTCAGAGGTAGTGTTTTTTTGGAGTAGGTTGGGACCTGAATCAAAGGTTTGAGTTCAATCATAATGACATTTGAAGGAACCCATCTGAACCCATCTGTGGCCTGTAGATCCTCCCTGCCCTTAAACCTGGCTCAGGTTCACCATAAATAGCCTTTTATCACATCATTTTCTCTACCTTCTGCTTCATCAGTAAATAAATGCCCTCTTACTGTATTACTTGGGAAGGTAGCTTCATATATTTTTATAATTCTTGATGAGAAGACAACTGAACAGAAGTAAAGTGGATGAGGAGGGAAGGCTTGCTGTTTGTTTAAAAGCCCTGATGCTGGCTAATGGCATTTCTCACTACACGGTTATTGAAATTTGTGTGGGAGAAGGCAGTCTGATGGGCTCAGCACTTTTAGGGACATTGACAGGAGCTAAATTGGAAAAATGCAACAAATGTTGGGTTTTAGTGGGGTATCGACTTAATATAGATTGAGCAGAGAAGAAAAATATTGCGCCATGTGCAGTTTGAACATTGCATTGTCTCATTAAAGACCTTGCTATGGATAGCACTGTCTGTCTGCCTTGCCCTCCACTCCAACTTTAGCGAATCAGTCAAGTAAGGAGTAATAATATACTATTTCACAGCACTTGGAATGAGCTGCTATAGATTGTATAAAAACACTCTCTGATTATTATTTACAAAAATAAAGCCAGCACATTCCTTTAACCTCAGTTTCCTGTCACTTCCCACTTCCCTCTTTTACTGACAGCCCTTACCAGATTTTACACACACACACACACACACACACACACACACACACACACACACACACGTACATATATGTGTCTACATATATATATACATGTATATGTTTGTATGTATGCAATATTGCTTGTTTCTCCCACCCTGACAGCCACCCTGTAATTTAATTATAGCTTTCTGCTTTCAGCTGCCCCACCCCCTACCCCCCCTTACCTGGGAACTTAAGTGAAATGTGTCAGAAATAAATAAATAAATTACAAGCTAAATCAATAGAAAGAAGGGGAAAAAAAGATGTTCATTGGTATTTCAAGAGAGGTCTATTTATACAAAGGTTTTCAAAGTCATTTAAACCTTCAGAATAAAAAAAAAAACAGGGTACTGGAGGAGCAGAGGAGAAATGGTAAAAATACTAGCAAGATTGCTGGCCACAGAAGGGCCTGAACTATGGTTATCTTGGCATCTCATAGAACCTCCCCAGGGTTATACTTCAGGTTTAGTCTCCAGTAAAAGCACCAGGACTAAATTTCCTAAGTGGAAAATTTGAAAGTAATTTTTCACCTAGAGAGAGAGGTTTCCTTCTGTTTAATGCTTACTCAAGCAAGACAACAAATCACAAAAACAAATAAATTGGAGGCCTGGCTGCCAACTTTACACTCACACAGAAATGGATGGACTGTGATGAGGGAACTCTTTGCTTAGCTCTGGAGATGGCTGCATCTTGGAAGAGGATAGAATGGGATAGCATTTGAGAGAACAATGTTTCTTCTTTTCTATGTATCCTAGCTAGGTAATGAAAGTCTGTAAGCCACTTGAATATACCATGTATTGGATAGTTGCATAATTCTTTCCATGTGATGAATAAAATAGAATTATGGATTCTCTTTCCCCCACACCTCTATTAAATAAATGCTACATCCATCAGGTATAGGAGTTCATTCTGCATTTGATGATTCATGGGATCATGGTAGACCTCAAGAGATCATCTCATTAAATCTATTCCCGATGCCTGGTTTAACTTCATAGGAACTATTGCTGGTAGATGACTGTCAAATTTAGTCTTAAAGATTTACAGGGAAAGAGATTCCCTTATTTCCTTCCCTACTATAATGTGTTCATGTATAACATCCTCCTAGCCAGAAAATTCTTCCTTTTCTCTAACACAGGTTTCTTTCTTTCTTTTTTTTTTTAAGGTAAACCTTTTGTTTTAACAACAGTGTATTTGATAAACAATTGTAACTTTCATCTTTATACTCTCCATTATTATTAAGGGGCATTGAAAAGTCACATTTCAGCATTTTCTTCTTTAAAATAAACTGTTTCAATGCTTTTAATTTACTAGACTTAGAATCTCTGCAGATTATCTGATGGCCAATCAAAAACATTTATGAAGCATTTTGTTGATTGCTTGGCAATATGCAAGGTCCCTAAAGCAAAAGCAAAATCTGTCCCTTCCATCGAAGAGTTTATATTCTAAAGTCCTAGTCACAGGACATGTGGGGGGAAAAAAAGCTACATACAAGATACATTTGGAGTAGGTGGAAGGCAGTCATAAGGGCTGCTTGCTCTAGCAGCAAGGGAAGCAGTAAAAGTCTTCTGAAAAAGGTGTTGTTTGAACTGTGTTAAAGGAAGCTAGGAATTCTACAGGACAAAGGTAAGGAATGAGAATACTTCAGGCATTGGAATGGCCAGTGCAAAGGCAAGGAGATAGGAGATGGAGTGTTACATGTAGGGAGTATCAATATAGTTGAAACCTAGAATGCATGCATATAGGAGGGTAAAGTGTAACAAGATTGGAAAAGGAGGAGGGAGCTAGGTTGTGAAGAGCTTTAAATGCCAAATAGGGGAATTTATATTTGGTCCTAGAGATAACAAGGAACCACTGGAGTTTATTGAGGGGAATGGAGGGGTGTGTGTGTGTGTGTGTGTGTGTGTGTGTGTGTGTGTGTGTGTGTGTGAGAAATAGTTATCATATCTGTGCTTTAGGAAGATCAATTTGACAATTGTGTGGAGATAGGACTTGTGACAGCTTGCGCTTTAGGAAAAGCATCTTGGCAGTTGAGTGGAGGATAGATTAAAGTAGAAAGAAACTGGAGGTAGGGAGACCAATTAGAAGGCTAATCCACTAGTCCAAGCAAGAAATGACCATGGCCTGAATTTGGGTAACAGCTATTTGAGTGAAAGAAAGAATACTGATAGAATAGATTGTTGGGGGGTTGGGGGGGAGGCGATGATGATTTGACAAAGGATTGGATATGTGGAGTAAAAGAGACTTAGGTGTTGAAGTGTTCATAGCACTGGAGTTATGAACCTTGGTTACTAGAATAATGATAGTACCCTAACAGTGATCGGGAAGTTTGAAATAGGAATGGGAGAAAGAGAGCAAGTGATGCTTTGGACATATTAAGTTTGAGATACCTATTGGGCTTCCAGTTTGAAATGTCTAGAAGTAGCTGGTGCAGGGCTGCTCAGGAGAAAGACTGGGGCTGGGTATATAGATCTGGGAATCATTTTCAAAAAGATGATAATTGAACCTATGAGAGCTGCTGAGGTCCCCAAGTGATGTTCTCCAGCAGTAGAACATCTCTTGTTTGAGTTCCTTAAATAGCTTTAGTTGCTGGACTGGATTAACCTGTGTGGTATCACCATACCAGAAAAGTGTCCTTGATCTCAAGTATTTACTTTAAATGTTGCTATGATTGGAATTTCTCCCATTAGACATTCATTTCCTGGGGTTCTGAATTATGTTCTCCAGCATCCTCCCTTTTAGAGCACAGATGTCCCTGAGAGTTAGCACTTATTTCTAGCACTTTAGTTGGAACAAGAATATCAGAAACTTTTCTCTAGAATAAAGAAATCCCTGAGCACTAAGGCAGGAGATGCTGAGAGATAAGAATTAAAGTTTGGGGTATTTGGATGCATTTAAAACTATTTTAATTTAAAACGTTTTATTTATTCTTTTTATTGTTGTTGTTTTAAACATCAGTGCTCATTTCCAGTAACTCTTTACCCTGACCCCACTCCAACTCATACTCAATGGGCCTCTCTTTTTCAAATTTTATTTTTAACTTTTCATAAATTTGTTATTTCATTTAATACAAACTTTCCATAACTTAGTAGAATTTTAAAAAGATGATAAAAAGATTATTGCACATGAAACTGCAAGTTGATTATATACAACTTGCTATTCCTTTTAAATATATCATAAAGTTATTATGTAACTTTCTTTTTTCTCTTTTTTCCTTTTCAATTTAGGACTGTTAACAGGAACAAAACTTGGGTAAAACGTTAACAATGAATTCCTTTTTTAAGGAACTTCTTTCTGCAAGGATATTTTCTATGCTAGGGTAGAGATATACACATATACTTGTGATGGAAACCTAGTGAAAATTAATTACATGCCATATGTTCTACCATAAAATTAGAGATGGCTATAGGACTGTGTGATACCCAGGAGATAGCATCATACAAATATACAAACTATTGATTTTTTTCCTTATTATTGAAACATTCCAGAACAGCAACTTTTTTTTTCAATTGATCTCTCAGATACCGATCCAATTTCTTATGTCCAGTGTTCATTCTCTAGTGGTCCTGCCTGCTAATCATAAAATTTGCTTATTCATCCATTTCCAGTAGCTGAAAAAAAAAACTAAAACATTCCATTTTCTTCTCTCATCTAACCAAATATTGACCTACTTAGACACTTTGGGGTATATTTTTTCTCAAGATTGCAGATTGGCTTGAAAGACTTTAGCAGATGTGACTAGAACCTGAACAAATTCTAGTGAAATCACTGAAACCATCAGACGTGTGATTTAATTGTTAAAGGGAATTATTATATTGACAACAAAAGTATAATTATTTATACTATTATTATAATAATTATATCAACGTTATTATAGGGAATCCTGAATGAGGAAACTCTCCACCAATGCAAATTAACACCTCCTCTACAATATATATTATTTTTTGTTGTCTGTTTTTAAGACTGTCACTCCTAGGGTCTGAAAAAGAGGTGATCCTTCCCCTTTCCAAGTCCAAATTTCTACATTATATCCCCTCTCTTCCCTAACAGATTGCATCCTCAATTATCCTTCCTCTCTCTTATCTCTCAATAACTAGTTCTTTCTCTACTACCTTTAAGGATGTCTAAGTGTCCTTTATTCCTAAAAATCCTTAAAGACACCTGAACATCTTTATACACTGTTGTCTTATACCTCTCCTCTCTTTCTCTGTCTAATTCCTTGAAAAAGCTATCCATACTCTTTGCCTTTACTTCCTCCATGCTCACTCCTTAACCCTCTGTGACTTGGCTTCCTAGCTCATCACTCTCTCCAGGGTCATCATTGATCTAGCAATTGCCAAATCTGATAGTCTTTTCTCAGTTCTCATCCCTTTTGACCTCTCCACTGTATTTGATAGTATTGATCACCCTCTGCTCCTACATGGTTATTTCAAGTGTTTCACTGTTAGCAATGAAATATAGAAAAAAAAGCAGAAGGCCACCACAATTATCAGCTAGATCCTTTATGGAGGCTGTAAGAGTGACACAGGCAAGAATCCCACAAGATGAATATGGATGGGTTGGCAGTAGTAAAGCGGGTCATGGAGAAGGAAATGGTAAACCACTCTGGTATCTTTGCCAAGAAAACCCCAAATGGGGTCATAAAGAATTGACCGTTAACTGAAAAATGACTAGCCAACCAATGAGATGACAGATCCAATGAAATATTGCATCATAGAACTTAGATTTAGAGCTGGCCTTTTGTGTCAGCTCTTGGTTTGGTAGAAATTGGAAACATTATTTATGAACCAGAATTACAGACAGTCCTCATATCTACTTGTTTCTTTAATAATATGCATTTGAATTGGAAAATTAAACTTGAGTCTTGGCTCCTCCCCAAATTGTAAGGTAAGTTCCCTTGACCATTAGAACTAAAGGGGAACAAGAGCTCATATAGCATAATTTCCTCATTTCATCAGAGGAAACTGAGGCCAACTAGGAGAGGTGGTTTCTGAATAAAATGTGGGACCTGAAGAGGTTACCCATAAAGAGGGTTAGGGTTGCTCTGGAGACCCCAAAATACCAACACACCAGGTCCTGCAAAATGGATTCAACTCAAGTCTTCTCAGCCAAAGAAAAGTAAAGTTTATTGAAAGTTCTCTTGTATTCTGGACAGAGTAAGTCTGTGCTAAGTAATTCTGTGGCGCTCTCACATACATGGAGGGAAGAGGGGATCTTATATACAGAAAGTTATGGGAGGAATCTAGGAGTGGTCTAGAGGAGGAGTTTGGGGAGGGTCTTCAGGAGAAGTCAGATGAGGTCAATGAGTGATTAAGGGTGGGAAGTTGCTGGAGGCTACCTGGAACCAACAGACAGTGGTGGGCTAGGCTAGTTCAAGGGTGGATTGATAGGCTCAAGGGTGGGAAGTAGATGAACAATGGAGGGCTAGGCTAGTAACAGAGGTCTGGGCCCAGCCACAATGTAAGATTTATGGCCTCATGCCTCATGGCCTCATCAAATGGGATGATTTAATCTGAGTTCAAGGGGAGTTCCTAGAGCCTGTACCTCAAAGACTCAATGAGAGCTCAAGGAGGCTTCCAGAGCCCATACCTCATCAGGACCTATACAACATCACTCATTTGTTGGCAGAAACAGGTTGATTAAACTTAGACTTTATCACAAGCATCATGAAATATGAATTAGGAATGAAAAAATGTTCTTATATTTCCATTATTGACACCTCAAAAGTATATCTAAACTGCCTATTTCCTTCTAAGAGGTGGGAAGCTTGATTACTGAGTAATTTAATAGCACTTTTACTCTGATCAGGGGAGGAATTTAGCATTAATAATAATTGGCCTTTACTCATATAGTAATTTTTAGCTTATAAAGTGTGTTTATTTACACTGTCTCATTTAATCCACCTAACAATCCCCTCAGGTAGATTGGACAAGTATTATTAATTTTGTAATTGATGCCTTTTGTTTTTACATCACTATATTTACTAATGTAATGTCTCTCCTTTCACAGCCATATTTATAGCAAAGGACAGAAAAAAAGAAAAAAACAGTGCAGCAAAGCTAACACATCAGTCAAGTCTGATATTGTATGCACTGTTTCACACCTATAGCCCCTCACTTCTTCAATAAGGAAGGAATGTGCATTTTCATGTCTATTCTTTGGGAACAAATTTGTTTCATATTATTTCACAGAATTCAATTTTGTTTCTTTCATTGCCATTGTTGTCCATATTATTGAAGAGGTTACCCATACCTCATTATGACAGTCATTGTTGATCTTTTTCCTGGTTTTAAAGCTAATAATAGCTCTATTTTAAAGATGAAAAAAGTTGGGGAGTGGTTAGGTGGCACAGTGAATAGAGCACCAGCCCTGAAATCAGGAGGACTGGAGTTTAAATCTGGCCTCAGACGCTTAATACTTATTAGCCGTGTGACCTTGGACAAGTTACTTAACCTCAATTGCCCTGCCCATCCCCCTCCAAAAAAAAAAAAAGCAAAATAAAATAAAATAAAATAAAGATGAAAAAAGTGCTTTAGAGGTTAAGTAATTTGCCCAAGGTCATATAGGTAGTAAATAGTAAGGTCAGGACTTTAGTTACATTGATTCCAAGGTCAATATTCTTTTGAGATGGCTACTTGGCATAGTAGATGTTGCACCCAGCTCCACTCTGCCCTTCCCTCTTTGATTTGTCACTTTGCCCTTCCGGAATGTCAGACACAAATCCACTCACCCTTTCCTTGATTTGTAAAACAGGCAGCTCAACCTTTCCTTCATTGCTTTGTAAAACAGAGAACTCCACCTTGCTTAATCTGTAAACAGGCCCACCCCTTGCTTACCCTTGATTGATCTGTGGGTGGGAGCCCAAGCCTAGGGTTTGGCAGGGAGGGGGGAGGAAGGGGAATACTGACCAATCACTAATTGTAGTTTCAAGTGTACACTGACCAATCATTGGAGTTTCAGCTTACATCACTGTAATTTCAGTTTAAGTAACCTGGCTATGGAACCTCTATAAAACCTGTACATTGTCTGTGCAAAATTGCTGTCTGATTTGGTGACCATGTACCCCGGCAGTCCCTCGGTGTTCTGCAGTAATAAAATCCACTTTTTAAATTTAATCTTGGGGATCTTCTGTCTCACTTTTATTAAGGTACAACAGTAGAGAGTGCACAGACCTTAGATCCAGCAAGATTTGACTTCATATCCTGACTCAGATATTAGCTGTGTGACCTTGAGCAAGTTACTTAACCACTGTCTGCCTCAGTTTCTTTATCTGTAAAATGAAAATAAAGCACCAACATCATAGGGCTATAATAAAGATTTGATGAGAAAATACATGTTAAGCATTTTGTAAACTTCAGAGTTGTAAGCTGTTATTGATGCGGTGATGGAACCTGGATCCCACAAAGTAAAAGAGCAGGTCTTTGAAAGTAACCCAGGCCCTAATTTTCCCGTATATTTCAGTGGTCCAGATCACGGGCTTTTGGCCCAAGGCATCTGGCTCACCCCAGCCCACCTAGCATACACTGGATCTGGGCCCACCCCAGGTTATTTACCTCTCCTTAATCCCATTCTGATCTTTTCACTGTCCCTTTTTTGTACTCAAGTATCAGCCTCAATCCCATTAAGATGCAAATTCCCTAAGAATCTTTCCCAGTCCTATTGGTGTTAAAATAAACCTTGCCACTCTGACTGAAAGAAGGTTTGAGTGTCTGAATTCATTCCAAGCAGATGCTGCCCTGTACCCTAACATTTCCGGTTCCCAGTGACCCCAAACCCCATCACTATCATCATTACTATAACATCTATAACCTCCAAAGGAAATTAAAAACTGTATACTAAACAATTAAATCACATTGGAAGGATATTCAGGATATGCCTTTTATTTTTTGCCATGCTTATATTAAATTTGTTTATCAACAATATTTCAGCTGTATTATAAAAACTGAGATGTTGAGATATTACTGCAAATAACTGACATTCTCAAGGTACAAATTCCTATGCTATCACACAGGAGCTGTTCAATCCAAATATAGCTCGACTGGATTAAAACTCTACGAAGATTTCCCAGTCCCTGAGAAAAAAAGACAACCAGAAACTTGCTTTACAGGGAGTAAATTGCATGCATCAGCTTAAGGTAGGATTCCAAGCTGCATTTTATTTCTCTCACACACAATTAACTTCTAGTGAAGCTTCCACACTTTTCAATCCTTTGCCTTAACTGAGGTTCTGTGGGAGCTCAAGGTGAGTCAGGAGAGAAGACAGAGCCAAACTACAAAAGGCTGTTCCCAGAACAACACAGGAACTAATTTAGGCCCTTGTTCTCCTTTGTAAGTACCTCCCTATTAGAGAGAGGGTATTAACTTGCTTTGGTAAGAGTTATGGAAAGTACATCTTTCATTGGTAAGATAAACTTCACAAGCTCAAAAGGATAAGTTATGGATCTAACAGAACTTGGACCTAATTGTCAGTTGCCAAAAATACCATGTATTTTAAAACAGCTATATGTTCATGTAAAAGTTTCCTATTGCAACTCATTTTTGCTTTTGCAAGTGACTTTCTATCAAATCCCTTAGCAACCTTAAAGAAAAAAATAGTCCAATAAATTATGGGAGATTCCATTTTAACTTGTTATTGTCAGAACCTCCTTCTCCCCCATCAGTCAGTCAATGGTCATTTATTAAACCTGCACTATTGATGGGGCTTAGGCTCTGGGAACCCCTTTGAATCTTCTCACTTGATGAGGCATTTGCCTGAGGCCATAAGCCTTTCAGTATCTTTAGGGCCAAATCTATGTGACTAGGCATAGCCTAGCCCTCCATGTCTTGCTACTTCCCATCCTTGATCCTATCAAAATACCTATACCCAAACATGTTACCCTCAAACTAGCCTCCACCTCCACTGTCATCTCCATGTAGCCCTCAGCTATTTCCCACCCTCAATCCCATTCCTAGAGTCTGACCTCAGTCTCCTCAAGATCCTCCTTAGACTCCTCCTCAAGACCCTCCCCAAATCCCTCCTTTAGACCACCCCTAGATCCCTCCCACAGTCTTTCTGTATATAAAGATCCATCTTGCCTCCAGGAAGGTGCTAAGATTCAGTCTAGTGGCTGACTGTGTCAGATTGTTCTGGCCCACTTGTCCAGTACAGCTCCTTAAAAGTCTACCCATTATGGTGAATCTTTAATCAACTTTGCTTTTCTTTGGCTGAGAGAAAGCTCGAATTGAATTCATTGAGCAGGACCTAGCATATTGATATTTTAGGGTCTTGAGCACCCCTAAACCCCAAATCTCAGCAATGTGCTAAGCACTGGGTATACCAATAAAGGCAAAACAAAATCCTTGCTCTCAAGGAGCTATACTCTAGCAGAGGAGACAACATGCAAACAACTATGTACAAATAAGGAGATAATAGAATGAGGGCACTAGTACTAAGGGGGAATCAGGAAAGGCTTCTTTTAGAAAATGGGATTTTAATTAGAACTTGAAGGAAACCAGGGGATCCAGGACGATAGAGGTGAGAATTATTTGTATTTCAATGGTCCAGTCTGGAGATGGAGTATCTTCTTTAATGGACATTGTGGAGACCAGTAGATCAATTTATCTGGGGGGTATAGGATATGGAATGATTTGTAAGAATATTAGAAAGGAAGGAGGGAGCCAATTTGTAAAGGGCTTTGGATGCCAAACATAAGGTTTTATATTTGATCCTGGAGACAACTGTGGGCAATTATAGTTTATTGAATAGTGAGGTGACGAGGTCATATCTGTGCTCATACTGTGATCAGCACATTGAGGATAGAATGCAATGGGGAGAGACTTGGGGCAGGAAGATCTCATGTCTTAATTACAGCAATAGCCAAGTGGTTTGTCTCCCTGTCCCTATTAAGTGTTAAAAGTCACTTCAGGAAGATTCAGAAGAATTTGAGCTTCTAATAAAGCCAATCTAATAAGGATGTCCATGTTTCTTTATGGTCTTTTAAAAATTATTTCCTTAATATTGCAGAACTCTTTAGTTTTCCAATAATATTAAACTAATTTTACTCTTAAGGGAAATTGGAGGGGGAGGAGGGGAACACTTCAAATTTATTGACTCTACTATATTTAATACTTAATATTTTAAATCCATTCGGCCTTTCCAATTTAAAAGCATCTAGTTTTTTGAAACAAATCTAGGACAAAACAAAAGAACAGTTAATTCCCAAATGAAAACTGAAATTCCTCAGCTGTCTAATATTTTTAATTGAACTAATATATGAATTTGGGCAATTTTCAGTGTGTAGGAATCTATTAATTCACTACTTTTCATAAGAAGCAAATGGATAGAGATAGAACCAAGATCTAAATTTAAGTCTTGCCTCTGACGCATACTGGCTACCCTTGACCCTGTGGAAGTCAAATAACTTTTCAGTGACCTAGGCAACTCTGTAAGACTCTGTAAGTTTCAGAGAAGGTATATAGGGATAGAAGGTGATTCTTCAGGTAGGAGTTCCCTGTATTGGTGAAACAGTAAGTGACTTTTGTCTTTTTTTAAATTAGTTTTTATTGGCTTCCAATTCCATTATCAGTGTATGGGAATGTGCCTGTGGAGGGAGTGGTGATCAACTGACTTCATTATTCCAGCTGCATTGATTTTATTTATGTAAGAGCTTTCTAATTCCATGTAATAAAATTATCCCTTTTCTCTTTTATGAATGTCTCTATACCTTATTTGGTTAAGAACTTTCTCCTTAACAATTGTTCTAAAAAGTAACTGGTCTTGCTATTTTCTGTTATTATAAAAATAACAGAAGATGTGACTTTTTATCTTCAGCGTGCTTATTCATATTAAGCTTGTTGTAGCATACGGCTTAAAGATGTTTATCTAACTTTAATTTCTGCCAAATTATTTTCCAGTTTCCCAGCAGTTTGGGTCACATAGGAGTTTTTCATGAAGTAATTCATATTCTGAGATTTATCAGACATTGTTACTGAATTATTTTTTCTAATTATTCTTTATATAGTTTGTTTCACTGATCTACTTTTCTTTTTTTTATAATTTTTTTTATTTAAACAAATGCTTTATTAACTTCTGTTTTACATCATTCATTTCTGCCAGATTTTGAGTTACAATCATTTTCCCCCCATTATTCCCCTACCCAACCTCCCAGAATAGTAATCCCACAAGATATCGCTTCCTCCAATCTGCTCTCTCCCATACCTTCTCCCATACCCTTTGACTTTTCCATTAGAGGAAGGTGAATCTCTGTGCCCCGATGCCTGTACATCTTATCTCCCAATTACATGCAAAAGAGTATTGATAATAGTGTTTATATATATTTGAAACATTTAATTTTAAGACCTCGAATTTCAGATCCATTCCCTTCCTCCCTTGTTACCCATTCCCTCTGGGAAGATAAGTAATTCAGTATATGTTGTACATGTCTAGCTATGCAAAACATTACCATAGTAGATATATTGTACAAGGCTGCTTATAATTCCCTCCCACTCATCCCACCCCCACCTGGTCCATTCCCTACATGATCCTGTCCCTCTTCTATAGTGGATACTTCCAACCTCCCCTCCCCCCAAGGATGCCCTCCCATCCATCATCCCTCCTCTCATCCCCCTTCCCCCTATTCTGCTGAAGGTTGAGATATCCCATTTAGTATGTATGTCATTCTCTCCCTGAACCAAATTCAATGAGAATGTGGTTTTGCCTTTTTGCCTTCCTATTCTTCCCCTCCTCTGCAGCCATTTCCCCTTGCTTCTTCTACATGAGATAGTTTACCCTACCCTGTCTCTCCCCATCTCCTCTTGCCACTTTCCTCTCTTACCTCATAATTTCACCCCTTAAGTATCATTCCTTCCCAACAAATTCAACCTATGCCCTCTATCCATATATAACTGTAAACATATATGCACACATTCACATATGTATTCATGTGACCATATACCCTTCTTCCATTATTTTCATACTGAGAAAAGTTTCCTCAGTCACAGTTATTGTTTTTCCATGTAGGAATGTAAATAGGTTAACTTTGATAAGTTCCTTTTGATTTCTTTTCCCTGATTGCCTTCTCAGGTATCTCTTGCTTCTTGTGTCTGGATGTCAAATTTTCTATTCAACTCTGTTTTTTTCCTCCAGAATGCTTGAAAGTCCTCTATTCCATTGAATGACCATATTTTCCCCTGAAACAAAATACTCAGTTTTGCTGGGTAGGTGACCCTTGGGTTCATTCCCAGCTCTTTTGTCCTCTGGAATATCATATTCCATGCCCTTCAGTCCCTCAGTGTAGAAGCTTCGAGGTCCTGTGCTATTCTGATTGTGTTTCCACAATATTGAAATTATTTCTTCCTGGCTGCTTGTAGTATTTTTTCCTTGATCTGGGGATTCTGGAACCTGGCTGTAATATTCCTAGGAGTTTTCTTTTTGGGATCTTTTTCAGGAGGTGATCAGTGGATTCTTTTAACCTCTATTTTGCCCTCTGGGTCTAAAACATCAGGGCAATTTTCCTTGAGAATTTCTTGAAGGGTTATTTCTAGGTTCTTTCTTTGATCATGGCTTTCAGGTAGTCCAATAATTTTTAAATTATCTCTCCTGGATCTATTTTCCAGGTTAGTGGTTTTTCCCATGAGATATTTCACATTACCTTCTTTCATTTGTTTGGATCTGCTTAACAGCATCTTGTTTTCTCATAAAGTCATTAGCTTCCATTTGTTCCAGTCTAACTCTAAAAGAATGAATCTCCTCAGTGAGCTTTTGAGATTCTTTTTCTATCTGGCAAATTTGACTTTTTAAGGCATTCTTCTCCTCATTGCCCTTTTGGGCCTCCTTTGCTATTTGAGTTAGTCTCTTTTTTAAGGTGTTGTTTTCCTCAGTCAGGCTGTTGACCCTCATTTCATACTTTTCCTGCATTCTTCTCATTTCTCTTCCCAATTTTTCCTCCACTTCTCTTATTTGATTTTTAAAGTCCTTCTTAAGGTCCTCTATGGCCTGCAACCCGCTCATGTTTTCCCCTGGGGCTTTTAGAGCAGGACTTCTGACCTCACAGTCCTCTTCCCGCTCTCATGTTTCCACTTAATTACTTGACTTTTGGGCTTGTTGCCACATTATGGCTTTGCTGCCAGATAGGGGAATTTTCGTCCCGAACGTGTGGGGGGGGCAAATTCCATTTTTGGCAAGCTGGAAACCCACCCACAACCTCCACCCCAGATCACAATCCAGATCCAGGGAGGTTAAAGCAAGAGCGATTACTCCCCAAGACTGATCGCTGGATCTCCCTACAGTTCGCAGGCCAGGAGCTGGAGCTGCCTCTGAAAACTACAAAATGGTGTGTCTCCTCAGTGGCTTCTAGCCCCCAGGGGAGGGAGCCGACGCGTTCCCCAAATACTGGTCCCAAAGTCCATAGGGCACTAACCTCTCACTTTGTCCTAGGCACGTCTGTGTTGACCATTCTGGAATCGCCACAGCTGCTGATGTTCTGGGGTCCCTCCAGCCAGCTGTTGGCCCGTCCGCCCTGGGGCTAAAACCGCGGGACCTGGGCTCCTCTACTTTTCAGTAATTATTGAATAGTGATTCAATACTTTGTTGATTACTGTTTTACTTAATTTGAGGTCTGGAAGTGTTATTCTATTTTTATTTTTTCATCATTTCTCTTGAGGTGTTAAGCTTTTGTCCCTCCAGATAAATATTTTCTCTAACTCTCTTAAATGCCTTCTTGGTAGTTTATTGTCATAGCAATAATCTGTAAATTAATTTATTATCATAATTTTTTATTACACTGTACCACCCAGCCAGAAGTACTGAATATCCCAATAATGATTTAAGGTAGAGGGGTCAAACATGGAGTCTAGCGGTTTATGGTTTTCTAAGTCAATATCTGGCAGGAATTTTTTTCTATTTTAGTTTGATGCTATTAATTTGTCAGTCTTCATTTCCTTAAATGTTTTCTAATTTTTTATGTAAAATCTTGAATGTGCCTTAGTAGGTTGACTTCTAGATGTTTCATACATTGAATGGATCTTTCCTTTCCTTGATTTTATCATTACAATGTAACAATGCTGCTAATTTTTTTTTTAAATTGAGTTTAGCTCCTTGTACTGTAGTTATTAATTATCTTAGTTCATTTCTTTACTGAATTTCTGGGGCTTTCTAAGTAAAGCCTCATGTTAGGAAATAGAGATAATTTTATCTCCTTGTAGCCTACAATTATGCTTTTATTTACCTTGTCATATTGATATTATTAACATTTTCTAGTGAAGAGGTCACCCATAAAAAGGGTTAGGGTTGCTCTAGAGACCCCAAAATACCAACACACCAGGTCCTGCTGAATGAATTCAGCTCAAGTCTTCTCAGGCAAAGAACAGTAAAGTTTATTAAAAGTTCGCTTGTATTGGACAGAGTAAATCTGTGCTAGGTCATTCTATGGTGCTCTCACATATATGGAAGGAAGGAAGATGGGATCTTATATACAGAAAGGCTGTGGGAGCAATATGGGGTGGTGTAGAGGAGGAGTTTGGGGAGGGTCTTCAGCAGTCAGATGAGGTCAATGAGTGATTAAGTGTGGGGAGTTGCTGGAGGCTACCTGGAGACTACAGACAATGGTGGGCTAGTCCAGTTCAAGGGTGGATTGATATTTTGATAGGCTCAAGGGTGGGAAGTCTAGTAACAGAGGTTTGGGCCCAGCCACAATGTAAGGCTTATGGCCTCATGCAAATGCCTCATCAAATGGGATGATTTAATCAGAGTTCAAGGGGGGTTCCCAGAGCCTGTACATCATAGCTAGAACTATGTTAAATAACAGTGGGGAAAGTGGTAACACTTGCATACTCCTCTGTTTTCAGGGGAAAGACTTTTAGTGATTCTCTGTTATCAATACTAGATTTTTGTTTTAAGTGTATATTTTAAAATCATATTTTTTTTTTTTGCTTTTTTTGGAAGGCAATTGGGGTTAAGTAACTTGCCCAAGGTCACACGGCTAGGTTTTTATTTGTGTGTGCATTAAGTGTCTGAGGCCGGATCCGAACTCAGGTCCTTCTGACTCCAGAGCCGACACTCTACTCACTGTGCCACCTAGCCGCCCCTAAAATCATATTTTAAACTACTCATTGTATGCTAACATTTTGCAAGATTCTGAGCAAAAATAAATATTGTACTTTGTCAAAAACTTTTTTATTCATAGATGTAATCATGTGATTATGAGTGTTTTCATTTTTAATATGGTCAATTATATTATTTTCCTAAAATTGATACATCCTTACATCCTAAGTTTAATAAGTCTAACTTGGTTATAATAAACAATCTGGGGCTATATTTCTTTATGTTTTTGCTAGAATTTGACTTTAAATTTTTTGTTAATATTCATTAATGATATTGGCTAATAGTTATTTGCTTTTCCTTTCTTGGTTTAAGTATTTGAATTGTATTCAAAGATTTTATAGGGCTTTCCCCCTCAATTTCTGAGAATAACTTGTCTAGCAAAGTTATAATTTTTCTTTAAACATTTGATAAAATTAATGATAAATATCTCTGGATTAGATTCCCTACCCCCTTTATTCCCCGAAGATAGTCCCTTTATGGCTATTTCAGTTCCATTTTTCTGAGACTGATTATTTAATATTTCTATTTCATTTTCTCTTAATTTGGGTAATCTTTATTTTTGTAGCCATTCTTTCATTTCTTTTAAATCCTTAGTTTTCTTGACACATAAATGAGTATAGTAGGTTCTGATATTTCATTTTATTTCTTTTCCATTTTGTTGTTGTTCTTGTTATTTCAGTTGTGTCCAACTCTTCCTGACCCTATTTGGAGTTTCCAGTATCTAATGGAGTACTTTGTCCTTTCCTTTTCCAGCTCATTTTACAGATGAGGGAACTGAGGCAAGCAGTGTTAAGTGACCTGCCCATGATCACATAGCCAGTAAATGTCTGAGCTCAGATTTGAACTCAGGTCTCCCCAACTCCAGACCTGGTTCTCAACCCACTGTGACAGCTGACTGCCCTATAATTTCATCTACTTTTCCATTTTAGGAATTATATTTTCTGCCATTTTCTTTTTGATCAGATCAAGTAAAAGTTTATCAATTTTGTTATTTTTTCAAATGTTGTCTTTCTTTTTTTCATGTTATCTATTCTCTAATTTACAGGATTTCCTCTTTTGCATTTATTTTGGATTTGCTTTTTTGTTGATTTTCTAATTTTTAAAATTGCACATTTGATGTATTTGTCCTCTCTCTCTGTTTATAAGATATGTTTTCAGAGACACAATTTTTCCTCAGAAGACTTCTTTTTCTACATTCTACAAATTTTGACATATCATTTTATCATTATCATTCTGCCCTTCCTTCTAATCTTAAAATACAGTGTTTAGTTATTATATTAAACCTCACCTTTTCCACTTAGCAATGATTAGGTCATCTCCCCCAGAACGAGAATGTAATATTTTGAGAGTTTGAACTCAAATATTAGATTAAATTTTATTCAATATACATATTGCATTTGAAATAGCCAGCTGTTTTCTTGGAGAAAGTACCAATTCTCCAAACAAATACCTCACAAATAAATCTAATGTAGTCTGCACTCTAACTCAATTTTATCAGTTCAACTAAGGGTGATCAGGTCCTGGTGAAGTGATTCACACTAAACAAATTCATAAGATACTGCTTTACAAACCTGAATGCCAATTTATTAATTTACAATGGGTTATATCGCTGCCAAGTACACTCCTTATTCCCAGCAGGGAAACCTACTTGAACAATCAAATTAAAATCTGAAAGTTGCTGTGTAAATATGGCATCACAGCAAAGGGAGTTAGATAGTCTTCAGATACATTTTCATCAGGTTCTGGTCACCTTCTCCACCAGCATTATTCTATCACCTACTTGTTATTAATAATCAGAAGATCATTGAATGATCTCTGTTGTTATGTCTTTCAGTTAATCTTTGCAGGATCTTGGCATTTTGGAGGAACTTGAAGGCAGCATTTTGATTTACTGAAACAAATGCTTTTTTTGTTTTTCTAGTCTACAAACAATTAGCACAATTGATTTTGTACTTTAGACACTTTTGAGTCAATTATGTAACTGTAAATATGGGTTTTGTTATACAATATCATTTGTGAAAACCATTCTTTTTTATACCCTCTTTAAGAGTACCCTTAATGATATGCTTATAAATTCTTCTCATACAAGTTTTATAGAAATATGTATTTAAACCTATTGTTATTTTATTAGTCACATTTTTTGAATAAAAATTAGGCATGTGTTGGGGCAGCTAGGTGGCACAGTGAGTAGAATGCCGGCCCTGGAGTCAGAAGGACCTGAGTTCAGATCCGGCCTCAGACACTTAACACATACAAACAAAAAACCTAGCCGTGTGACCTTGGGCAAGTTACTTAACCCCAACTGCCCTCCAAAAACCAAAAAAAAAAAAAATTAGGCATGTGATTTGTTGTTATCAAACACAAAAATGAAATTTTACATTTCTCATTTCCCCAAGGTTTCTTATGTCTCACCTACCCTCACTTCCAGGCATTCTATTCCAGAAATCAGGAGTAACTCATATACTCAAAATTTATCTATCTTTATGGGACATAATCTGGTTTTATTGCCTTTCATCATTGCTCACACCTTTCTAGCATATGAATGAATGAATTATGCTAAGCCCTTGTGATACAAGTAAAAATAAACAAAAACAAAAACAAAGACAGTCCCTGCAAACAAGAAATTTAGAGTTTAATAGAGGAGACAACAGACATAAATAAATGATGACCAAAAAGGGGCTCCTTGGTCTGAAAAGTTATGGGAATGGTGAGTAATGTCATAGGGGAGCAGATTGCCACATCAAGGAGCAATGGCAGAGTTAAGTTGATCATGGTTCCTGGCTTCAGAACTATAGAGGAAGGTGGGGGAGGTTACCCTCATGACCTTAAGGATGTGAAAGAGAAGTCCATAGAGAGAGGAGTGCTTCCCAAGTGTCAAACTTACTCTTGCAAAATATACTATTCCCATAACCACTGGCTCAAACTAGACTTTCATGCTCTTGGCTCCCAGACCAGTTTTTTAAACCACTAATCAACATACACCAACCCTACGATTATTTACTATTGCTCCTAAATACCTGTGCTGAGCTGCCAACTGTACTCTCTGCACAAAATAGAAGGATGAGAAATAAATTTTCAGGGAGAGGTCATCCACTTATATCTCCCTTGTTTCTTCTCAGCCCCATGATATCTCATAATGTGATCTGTATGTGTCCTCCAAATCTGGTAAATGACTGATAAGTACTTGCTAATGATATTAGTTTTAATAGTTTCCTTTCATCATAAGCTTAAGTAATTGATTCCCAATCCAAGCTTAGATGTAGTTTGGAAGCATCCTTAGTCAGAACCATAAAAACCCACTGGAGACACTAGCCATCACACTTGCTCCTAGGACTCAACTGGGACAGACTCCTGTGTTCCCCTCATTCAGAAATATGGAAAATATGGAAAAGCCTTCCATGTTTGTTTGAAAATAATGATGATTGATTGACACATCAGAAAACCACCCAAGAAACAGATGCATGGCCCCCAGGTAGATAGAGAGAGAACCTTCTTATGAGCACAAGTATGCAATGCACTTACAGAATCTTTAGGAATCAGTTTGGTAGTTTGTAGCTAGAGGGTTTGATATTTAAATTATCTAATAGTTGATGCAATTTGATTGTATATATTGATGAGTCTAAATCTTATGAGTGTACTGTCAGCCCAAGAAGCATACATAATGGTAGCTTGTATTTATACATGTACCATAACTTACACCTCCTACCTTTCTATACATTCATTTTCATTCTTCTTTACTATATCATTATCCATGATATACTTCAAATATGAGGGTGTACTGGAAGGCTCTGTGTTGGACCTCTGCTTCTCTCTCTATTTCTTTTTCTCTTGGTGATTTTGTCAACTCCCGTGGGTTCAGCTACAATCCCTACGCAGTTTACTCCTAAATCCAGCCCTAGTTTACTTGAGAGCAGTGATGATTGACAAAGACTTGCCAGAAAACAACCTTGAAGGGAGACATATGGTTTCATGGCTTTGGGCAGAGTGTGGAAGGAACCATTGTTAGTGTTTTGTGCATTACAACAGCTCTCAGGTCTGGGGGAAGTCCTAGAAGAAGATGAAGAAAATATTCCAGAGACCTATGTGAGGAGAAGCTAATATTGCATCTGACTGTTGGTCAATTGGTGACCAATCAGTACAGGGAAACAACAGGGCTTCATCTAGCTGCTATAAGGTCACTGAAGAATTCACAAATGTAATAAGTGAGGTTTGCCATGGAAGCAGCCAAGTGGGAAGAGTAGAATGTGGTAAGCTAAGGCAGAAACCATTCTGTTTCCTTTTCCTTTGAAATGAAAATGACTTAGTGGCCATTTCCCACCAGGGTGGTCTTTGGGAATGCCCTGGCACAGAAATTCTGATAGAAGGAGTTGAGATTTCAGATCTCACTGTAAAGACAAGTTGCTTTCTATTTAAAAAGCTTTAAAGCAATCAGTTTTATTTTTTTTTCAAATGCTTTATTAACTTCTGGTTTACATCATTTTCCATCAGATTTTGAGTTACAATTTTTTCCCCATTTTCCCCCTCCCCACGACCCCAGAATTGTAGTCCCACAGGATATCCCCTCATCCAATCTGCTCTCTCTCATCTCTTCTCCCATAACCCCTTCGACTTTTCCAGTAGGGCAAGGTGAATCCCAGTGCCCCAGTGCCTGCCCATCTTATCTTCCAATTATATGTAAAATAGTTTTAATAATAGTATTTATATATTTTTAAAACATTTGATTTTAAAACTTCGAATTCCAGACCCATTCCCTTCCTCCCCTGCCACCCACTCCCACTGGGGCGATAAGCAACTCAGTATATGCTGTATGTGTATAGCTATGCAAAATATTACCATAGTAGATATATTGTAAAAGACTGACTATATTTCCCTCCGTCCTATCCCACCTCCCACTTGGTCTATTCCCTACTTTGATCCTGTCCCTTTTCAAAAGTGGGTGCTTCCAACTTTCCTCCCCCCCCCCCCAGCCTGCCCTCTCTTCCATCATCCCCCCTCTCATCCCCTTCTCCCCTACTCTCCCATAGGGTGAGATATCCTATTTAGTATGTATGCTATTCTTTCCCTGAGCCAAATTCAATGAGAATAAGGTTTTGCCTTTTTGCCTTCCTGTTCTTCCCCTCCCCTGCAACCACTTTCCCTTGCCTCTTCTACATGAGATAGTTTACCCCATTCTGTCTTTCCCCATCTCTTCCCGTTATATTCCTCTCTCACTTCTCAATTTCACCCCTTAAATATCATCCCTTCCCATGAAATTCGACCTATCTATGTATACCTATAAACATATATACACACATTCACATATGTATTCATATGCCCAAATGCCCTTCTTCAGCTATTTTCATACTGAGAAAAGTTTCATTAGTTACAGTTATCGTTTTTCCATTTAGGAATGTAAATAGTTCAACTTTGATAAGTTCCTTATGATTTATTTTCCCTGTTTACTTTCTCAACCATCTCTTGCTTCTTGTGTCTGAATGTCAAATTTTCCATTCATCTCTGGTTTCTTCCTCAAGAATGCTTGAAAGTCCTCTATTCCACTGAACAACCACATTTTCCCCTGAAACATGATACTCAGTTTTGCTGGGTAGGTGATTTCTGGTTTTAATCCCAGCTCGGCTTCCAGAGCGATGAGCTGACCACTCCCTGCCAGGCTACGGGGCTGTCCTCAGTGGGAAGTTAGCTTCTCTATGTCATTGTGTGGGTTCTGGAGCTCCAGAGGTCATTCAGAGCCCCCTTTTACATAATTTTGTAACCTATGTGTCAATGAATAATCCTTTAGGCAGTGTGACTTTGGTAAAAAGATTAGAATCTCAGTGGGATAGGGGTCAAGCCAAGATTTATTATATTTATTTAGATCCTTGGATAGAAATCTGGGCTAAGTCACAGAAAGGGAAGGTTGGGAGCTTCAGAAACTTTGTAGAACCCATCTATGAATGTACCAAGAAGTTTTGGACTTAGAGCGGCAAAGTATTATTCATGCTATCTGGTGGCCTACACATTTTATAGCCCTTCTGGTAACTCCTTCCACTCTCCCTCCCTCCCTCCCTCCACTCCTCCCTCCCTTCCTTCCTTTTTTCCTTCCTTCCTTCCTTCCTTCCTTCCTTCCTTCCTTCCTTCCTTCCTTCCTTCCTTCCTTCCTGTTTAGACTTTTTGATATCTACATCTAAGAAAGGTTTCCTTTATAACTGGCAATGAGAAAGTCTTGTTTTTGCATTTTTTGGACCATCTTAAAAAGTAGTATTTCTTCTTATACCCTTTTCCTTATCTTGAATTCATTAAAATATTTTTCCTCATCTCCCACACTCACTATCTTTTGTTCTCTCTGGGGCAAGGGATCTTCACATTTTGTTTCATGTAGCTTCAGGCACATAAAGTACTGCTTTTTGATTGGTCAGGGTTAGTCCTTTCTACACTTTCTACAATCCCTACAGTAAACCTGCACCTATTGCTCCATCTGTGAATATGCCTCCCTGGACAAGGCCTAGAAATGAGACTGAGACTGGCTTTCCAGTCCCTTTTAGATCATCATCTGGGGTGACCACTTCAATAAAGCAAGCTTGTGTATGCAGAAAACGTTTGAAATGTTTCTTCTAGTTCTTCGTGATAGAGAGGGTTTAAGAGCATCACTCACTTCATTAAAATGTTTTCTTAGCTTTAGGGGCTTGAAAGCATTTTTATTATCTTCCAACATTATTTATCCTTCCTTTGCACATCAGTGAAAAGCAGCAACCAAAAGAGAAAAGCACTTAATTCCTGTAATTTCTGAAATATAGTTACACCTCATTTATCTGGCATAACTAAGGAATGTGCTATTCTGCATAGACAGATTTTTCAGGTATCTGAAGTTCATACACTTTAAGCTTCCAAACTTATAAAAAATAACCATTTTGGTTGAAATCTTCCTGCCTTAGGAATTTTGCATTCAATGTCAGACAGGGTTGCTGTGTCATTTGGTTTTGTTTAACTATTTTTCTTGTAACAAGAGAAAGCTCACTTGGGACTGGGGAGGGAGGAATAGGGGTTTTATTTTGCAGTGACTTAGATGTAAACACTAAAGGCATCAGTAAAACTTTACAAAATAAAATAGAATGTATCACATTTATCTGAGTTCTTTTAAAAATTTTATTGCTGTCTTTTATTTTTATGTTACCTTCATTTCTAAATAGATCTCTCCCTCCTCCTCTGCCCAGTGGGCCATCCCTTGTAACAAAATTTACAAAAGAAAGAAAGAAAGAAACAAAAAAACGGTTCAGTAAAACTAATCAACAGCATCTCTGGAGGCTGAGAGTAGATACATTATTCCACGCCCCTGGTCTCCCACATCCGCAAAGAAAAAAGGGTGAGGGAGCAGAATGGCTTCCCTGAGTTGTCAAGCAGAATATGCCAAGCATAATTTAACCTTTTCATCATGATTTAAGGAGATTAAACCTCGTATCTCTTGTTTCAGCTTAACTTTAGGATCATGTGGTCCCTCCTCTTTTTTCAAGGAATTTTGGGCCAGGCACTTTAAAGGAATTTTAAAATGGTAGAAGAAACTATGATAGAAGTTGCTGTTTTGGATCTGGTTATAACTGAAGAGAAAGAGCTGCTTGTGGAAGCTCAAATGCTGGGAACACGGGGAGAAAATAATCACATTATTTTGGAGTTCATTTCTATAAGGATGGGAATTTAAGAGAGTGCCTCTAGGTGGTGCATGGAATGTTGGAGTTAGCTCAGGAAAACCCAAGTTCCAATACTACCTCAGCCACTTCTTACCTGTGAAATCCTGGGCAGATCACTTAGTCTTTTTCAGCTTCAGCTTCCTCATTTGTAAAAAAGGTGGTAATAATAGCATTTACCTCGTAAAAGTTGTTGGGACTATCCAAAGAAATCATACATATAAATTGCCTTGCAAACCTTAAAGTGCCTTATAAATACTAGCTACCATATATAATTGATTTTTTGAAAACAAATTTAAAAGGATTCCTAGAAAGGTCCAGTATTTTCTGCTGAAAGTTGATTCAAAAGTGATAGGATGCTTTTATTTTTCTTCTTTTAAATATATTGATACATTTTATTTTGACACAACAGATACTTCCTGACAAATGCCCGAGTAAATGTCCTTACAAAGTATATTACCTTTCAAACAGGTCATTTATCTTTTGTTAAGAAAAATGAGGGATGTGTCCTGTAATTTTGACAATATGACATTAACATTGACCATCATTTTTTCACTAGAGTTTTGTTTCCTTTCCATGTTCATGCTGATTTTATTTATATTTTTGTGGTCCTTGTTCATATTGTTCTTTTGGCTTTGCTTGTTACACTCTCCATCATATCACATGTGTCATCCCATATTTTCTCAATTTTCCAGATTTGTCATTCCCTGCAGCATAGCATCTTATATTTATATGCCATAATTTGTTCAGCTATTTCTCAATTGTTGGGCATATATTTTATTTCTGGATTTTTGCTATCCCAAATAAAGTTGCCAATGAACATCTTTGTGTACATTAATTTTTTCTTACCATCAACAACATCCTTGGGTTATAATCCTAGTAATGGGCAAAGTATATCAATAATTTACATTTTTTGCATGCTGCCAAGTAGATATCCAGAAATGTTTGAACTAATTAATAGCCCTACCCAAAATAAATGAGCATGATTATCTTATGGTCCTTTCACTAATGACTTCTCTCCTCTTTTAACACCTTAATTACCTTGATCAAATAGTTTCAGTATTCATTTTTCTGATTATTAGATATTTTTAAATATTTCACATGGCTATTGATACTTCACTTGAAAATATTTGTAAACTTTGGCCACATATCTCTTCAGGAATGGGTCTTGTTTTTATAAACTCACATAAATTCTCTTGATTTTTGATATCAGATTTTTATTAGTTATTGAGTGCAATCACTTTAACCTACTTTAAATCTTTTCTTCTGATTAAAAATGTGTTGACTTTTTTGTGTGCAAAAGTTTTTTTTTTCATTTTAGATAATTGAGATATCCCACTTTAATTTTCTTGGTCTCTTCTCTTTTTGGTTACAAATTTTTCAGTCTATCTATAATTGCAAAGAAAGTGAACCTCCTATTCATTTCTGTTTTTTTCTTATTGTGATTATTTCTATTTAGATAATTTATTCATTTGGAATTTATTTTGGTATGAGGCATAAGATACCAAACTTTTCCAGTTTTCTCAAAGTTTTAGTCAAGAAAAGTGTCCCTTTCCATTTTATGTTCTTGCTATGTGTATTTAATTCTAGGTTTTGCCTGTCTTGTCAGTTATATTGATTAACTTTTCAACTTACCTAGTGTCATGTAATTTTGATAATTATTGCTAAGCTGTATAGTTTAAGATCTATAAAGCTCCCCTACTTCTTATCTACTCCAGAGTTGAGGGGTCCCAACAAGGGAAGTGTCTCTGGGTTCACACAGAACAGGGTTCAACCCTGGGGGAGGAGTCTCTCTTTCTCATCTTCTTCTTCCCTCTCACTTTCTCTTCTCCTTCTCTTTCTGGTTGTGTGTCTATGCCTGTCTCAGTCCTCCTCTCCTTCCAGGAAAGTCCCTTAAATAAATCTAAAATGTAGCACTTATATAGGTTCTACCCCAAATGTTGATAACAGAGTACCCTCTAGAAAAGGGACTCAATGTATCAGTATTATATGTTTCATAGAAGGAATTTGATAAGGTACCTCATTTTCCTATTTATATAGTATAGGAATTATTTATTCTTTTAATATTTTATATAATTCATTACTTTTTTCTGCTATGCTTTTCAAAATGTCTACTTTTTTGAGGATTATTAATTTTGAAATTTTCTAATTTTAGCTTTTTGCTTCATTTATTCATTCATTGGTCATCTCTTTCATTTGTTAATGCAAGTGTTTAGAATTTTTCCTTCTAAAGACTATATTCCAAAAATTTTGATGTTTTTGGTTTCTTTTTTTATCACTTAATATAATTATTTTCTATGTTCTTTAATCTACTGATTATTTAGGATAACATTACTTAGTCCTCATTTAAGTATCTGTCATTCATTAATCATTGTCTTATGCATTATACCTTTTACTGCATTTTAATATGTAAAGAATACATGTTAGTTTTTTCTGCATTTATAAGTTATTTATGCCCTCTCACACATGCATGCAAAAATAATTTTTTAGGGGAAGGTAGGTTGTGCAGTGAGTGAATAGAGCCACCAGCCCTATAGCCAGGAGGACCTGAGTTAAAATCTGGCCTCAGACACTTACTAGCTATGTGACTTTGGGCAAGTCACTTAACCCCAACTGTGACCTTGGGCAAGTCACTTAACCCCAACTGCTCTGAAGTGCTATTTTGAAAAGCACTGTGCAGTGATAAAAGGTAGGTATGCTCTTTAAGATGTGTATTTAATAATCATCAATATCTGCTTTTTACAATGCTCTTTTCAGATCCTTAATTGCTTTCTTGTTTATCTTTCTGATCATTTTGTGTAAGTCTGAAGGAGACATGGCCAAGTAAATTACATTTGTTATCTTACTACTTTAGTCTTTCTGTGGTTCACTTACTTTTTCATTTAGGTATTTAGACATAATTTCATTCAGTGTGTGTGTAGGATGTTGAAGGAAGACTGATACCTCTGTTGTAAGGGTTGCCAAGTCCTTTTAAAGGCTGCTTTCAGCCTTTGGTGTCCACTTGATTAACCCAACTCTCACCTGTACCTGCAAGTTTCTAGAGCAGGTGCAGAAGCCATATACCAGTAAACCATTTTGGCAGATGGA
Source organism: Gymnobelideus leadbeateri (assembly GCA_011680675.1). Classification (NCBI taxonomy): domain Eukaryota; kingdom Metazoa; phylum Chordata; class Mammalia; order Diprotodontia; family Petauridae; genus Gymnobelideus; species Gymnobelideus leadbeateri. The sequence continues at coordinate 94,918 of WOXC01010331.1, read as the reverse complement.
CTGAACCAGGTTGAGGTGACCCACGGGGTCTCAAATCCATTGGTGAGTTAGGGGGATGTCTGTCCCAAGCATGTGAAGATTCCCCCTGGAAAAATGGGTGAATGAGAATAATTTGTTTGTTCCAAGAGCCAAGAAAGTAGCTGAAGCAGGTGTTGTGGAGTGCTTAGAGCTTGATTAGACATACAAGATGCTAAGCTTATCCACTGCATCCTGAGCCATTGCCAGTCTTAATTTTTGTCTTGCCACTGGACTCTTATGACTCTGGAAGAGAGAATGAGGCCGATAACTTTGAGCAATTCTGCCTTACTTAAATCCAATTTGTACAAAGTCAAGATATCAACCATATCATTTTACCTTTTTTACTGACCTCAAAGTCCTGTGGTAACGGGCAAATGGCAAAGTGGTAGGTGCAGATACACTGGGAGCTGTAGTAACAACCCTGCACACAGGTGGCCCAGGCCATAAGGTTGTCTTCTCACTGAACTGAAGCAGCAGTGGGATTTGACTGCCTCTTGGAAGTCTGAGCAATCTTTTTTAAGGATCACTCTGCTTACCTCCTAAGGAAAGGGCTAGAAAAGGTTCCATAAAAATTGTCTCTTCACCCAAACCTGGTCTGCTTATTATGGCAGGTAGGGAGCTCACCTTGTGCTCAAAACACCAAAAAAATGTCCAAAAACTTTTGCAAAGATGATTCTACTCATCATCAGTACTTGGAAAGTGTGCATGCTTATGGGCCACACAAAATCCAGTAGACCTGAAAGATAAACAGCTCTTGTTGTAAGATAACTCAGTAGGTATCACATCCAAATAGCAGTCCTCAGTGAAACAAGGCTGACAAATGAAGGTCAATTTATTGAAGTCAGAGCTGGATCCATATTTTTCTGGAGTTGTCACAGTGAAGGGGAATGCTATGAAGCTGGCATAGGTTTTGCCATCAAAACAAATCAACAAACTTGTATGCCTATCAAAAAGAGTGAATGACAGATTCATGATAATGACATTGCCACTCTCAGGAAGTGCCATGCCACCATCATCAGTGTGTATGCTCCCACCATGATGAAACCTGATAAAGTCAAAGAAAAATTTTATGAAGACTTGGAAACCCTCATCATCAATGTGCCAAAAAAGAACAAGCTTATAATCCTGGATGGCTTTAACATCAGAGTAGGCACAGACCATCAGATATGGAAAGGGATCCTTAGAAGGAATGGAATTGAAAGTGGCAGCAGCAAGGGTCACTTATTATGGAAGACATGTGCATCTGATGACCTTCTCTTCACCAATACTGTTTTCCATTCATCCAAATGCAAGAAAACTTTGTGGATGCACCCTTGATAGAAACATTGATATATAATAGATTATGTCATTAGAAGGAGAAGAGACAGTTCCACCTTCCCCAATTCATGTAAAAGGGGACTCTGAACAAACTTTGGAGCTACAGAACCCACAAAATGACATAGAGAAGCTAACCTCCCATTGAGGACAGCCCGGCAGCCGGGCAGCCTGACAGCCCGGCAGGGAATGGCCAGCTCAGCACTCTGGGAGCTGAGCCCAGGCCCACATGAGTTGGAGGTTTTAGCCCTAGGGCAGGCCTGATCAACTACCGACTGGATGGACCTCAGATCAGCTGTGGTGGTTTCTAGAATTATCAACATATAGATGCCAAGGACAAAGTGAGAGGTCAGTGCAGTATGGACTTTGGGACCCACTAGTTGGGAGTGTGTTGGCCTCTCCCCCCAGGGACAAGAAGCTGCTGAGAAGCCATGGCACAGTACAGCCACATGTGGCTGCTTCAGCTCCTGGCCATCAGACTGTGGGGGGACCAAGCTACCATTCTGGGGGGTAATTGCTCTTGCTTTAACCTACTTGGATCTGGATTGTGGTCTAGGGCAGAGGTCCTGGGGTGTGTGACCAGCTTGACAGAGTGTGTAGAGGCTTCAGAGAGGGCACCCAACTAATATCTCCAGCATGTGAGAAAACCCCAGTGTTTGGGACAGAAGTTGCCCTGTCTGGTGGCAGAGTCCTACTGTAGCAAAAAGCCCAAAAGTCAAGTAATTTAGTGGTAACATGACCAGGTAAAGGAAGCAAAACAAACAGAAGAATCCAACATTAGACTCCTATTTTAGGAACAAAAAGGATCAAAGCATGGAACGGGAGGAAGACAGTGAAGTCAGTACTCCTGCACCAATAGCTTCAAAGGAAAATACGAGCTGGTTACAGGCCATAGAGGACATTAAGAAGCAAATAAAAGAAGAGGAGGAAAAATTGGAAAGAGAAATGAGAAAGATGTAAGAAATTATGAAATGAGAGTCAACAACCTGACTGAGGAAAATAACACCTTAAAAATAGACTAACTCGGGGGGCAGAGCCAAGATGGCAGAGAAGAAACAACACTTACAAGGTGCTCTGCCCCACACCACCTCCAAACAATGTGAAAGGGGAATCTGAACAACTTCTGGAACCTCAGCACCCACAGAACTACACAGAGAAGCTAACCTCCTGCTGAGGACAGCCCAGCAGCCCTACAGGGAGTGGCTAGTGCAGCGCTCTGAGAGCGGGCAGCACAGAGTGCTGGGAACCGACAGCGCCCCGCTCTGGGAGCTGAGCCAAGGCCCACGTGAGCGACGGTTTTAACCCCAGGGCGGCCAGGCCAGCAGCCGGCCAGAGGGACCCCAGAACACCAGCAGCTGTGGTGATTCCAGAATTATCAGTATAGATATGCCTAGGACAAAGTGAGAGGTTAGTGCCCTATGGACTTTAGAACCAGTATTTGGGGAACGTGTTGGCTTCCTCCCCTGGAGGCGAAAAGCTGCTGAAGAAACATGGCACAGAGGCCATTTTGCAGCATCAGTGGCAGCTCCAGCTCCTGGTCTGTGAACTGTAGAGAGATCCAGTAATCAGTCTGGGGGTTAATCGCTCTTGCTTTAACCTGCTTGGATCTGGATTGTGGTCTTGGGGGAAGGTCTGGGGTGGGTATCCAATTTGCCAGAGAAGGTGGAGGCTTTACAGAGGCCACCCAACCTCCGGAAGTTGTGAAGACCCCACATTTGGGACAGAAGCTCTCCTGTCTGGTGGCAGAATCCTACTGTGACAACAAGCCCCCAAATCAAGTAATTAAATGGCAATATGCCTAGGTAAAGGAAACAAAATAAACAGAAAAATGCAGCTTTAGACTCCTATTTTGGGGGCAAAGAGGATCAAAGCATGGAACAGGAGGAGGACTGTGAGGTCAGAACTCCTGCACCAAAAGACCCAAATGAAAATACAAGCTGGCTACAGGCCATAGAGGACCTTAAGAAGCAGATAAGAGAAGTGGGGGAAATATTGGGAAGAGAAATGAGAAAGATGCAAGAAAAGTATGAAATGGCAGTCAACAGCCTGACTGAGGAAAATAACACCTTAAAAAATAGACTAACTCAAATGGCAAAAGAGGCTCAGAAAGGCAATGAGGAGAAGAATGCCTTAAAAAGTCGAATTTGCCAAATGGAAAAAGAATCTCAAAAGCTCACTGAGGAGAATCATTCCTTCAGAATTAGACTAGAGCATATGGAAGCTAGTGACTTTATGAGAAATCAAGATGCTGTTAAACAGATCCAAATAAATGAAAGAATAGAAGGCAATGTGAAATATCTCTTTGGGAAAACCACTGACCTGGAAAATAGATCCAGGAGAGATCTTTTAAAAATTATTGGACTCCTCAAAAGCCATGATCAAAAAAAGAACCTAGAAATCATCCTTCAAGAAATTCTCAAGGAAAATTGCCCTGATGTTTTAGAACCAGAGGGCAAAATAGAGGTTAAAGGAATCTACAGATTACCTCCTGAAAAAGATTCCAAAAAGAAAACTCCCAGGAATATTATAGCCAGGTTCCAGAATTCCCAGATCAAGGAGAAAATATTACAAGCAGCCAGGTAGAAACAATTTCAATATTATGGAAACACAATCAGAATAGCATAGGACCTGGCAGTTTCTACACTGAGGGATTGAAGGGCATGGAATATGATATTCTAGAGGGCAAAAAAGCTGGGATTAAAACCGAGAATCACCTACCCAGCGAAACTGAGTATTTTGTTTCAGGGGAAAATATGGTCATTCAGTGGAATAGAGGACTTTCAAGCATTTTTGAGGAAAAAACCAGAGTTGAATAGAAAATTTGACATCCAGACACAAGAAGCAAGAGAAGCTTGAGAAGGTAATCAGGGAAAAGAAATCAAAAGGAACTTATCAAAGTTGACCTATTTATATTCCTACATGGAAAAACAATAACTGTGACTGATGAAACCCCTCTCAGTATGAAAATAATGGAAGAAGGGTGTATGGTCATTTGAATACATATGTGAATGTGTGTATATATGTTTACAGTTATACATGGATAGAGGGCACAGGTTGAATTTGTTGGGAAGGGATGATACTTAAGGGGTGAAGTTATGAGGTGAGAGAGGAAAGTGGCAAGAGGAGATGGGGAGAGACAGGGTAGGGTAAACTATCTCATGTAGAAGAAGCAAGGGGAAGTAGTTGCAGGGAAGGGGAAGAACAGGAAGGCAAAAAGGCAAAAGCATATTCTCATTGAAGTTGGCTCAAGGAGAGAATCACATACATACTAAATGGAATATCTTACCCTCACTCACTCTCCTGAGTAGGGGAAAGGGGGATGAGAAGGGGGATGATGGAGGGGAGGGCATTCTGGGGGGAGGGGAGATTGGAAGTACCCACTATGAAAGAGGGATAGGATCAAAGTAGGAAATCGACCAGGTGGGAGGTTAGACAGGTGGGAGGGAAATATAAGCAGTCTTTTACAATATATCTACTATGGTAATGTTTTGCATAGCTATACATGTACAACACATACTGAATTACTTATCTTCCCAGAGGGAATGGGTGACAAGGGAGGAAGGGAATGGATCTGAATTTCGAAGTTTTAAAATTAAATGTTTCAAATATATATAAATACTATTATTAACACTATTTTGCATGTAATTGGGAGATAAAATGTTCAGATATTGGGGCACAGAGATCCACCTCGCCCCAATGATAAAGTCGAAGGGGTTATGGGAGAGAGCAGATTGATGAGGGGATATCTTGTGGGACTGCTATTCTACGGTGGTGGGTCGGGGAAAAATGGGGAAAAATTGTAACTCAAAATCTGGTGGAAATGAATGATGTAAACCAGAAGTTAATGAAGCATTTATTTAATAACAAATCAAATGAAAATAAAAAAGAAAAAGATCCCCAAAAGAGAACTCCTAGGAATATTGTAGTCAGGTTCTGGAATTCCCAGATCAAGCAGAGAATATTATAAGAAGGCAAGAAGAAACAATATGAATATTGTTGAAACACAATCAGGATAACACAGGATCTGGCGGTTTCTACACTGAAGGATGAAAGGGCCTGGAATATGATATATATATATATATATATATATATATATATATACATATATATATATATATAATATATATGTATATGTGTATATATATATATATATATATATATATATGTTTACAGGTATTCATAGATAGAGGGCACAGGACCAATCTAATAGGAAGGGATGATCTTTAAAGGGTGAAATTAAGAGGTGAGAGAGGAATATAATGAGAAGAGATGGGGAGAGACAGAATGGGGTAAACTATCTCATATAGAAGAGGCAAGGGAAAATGGTTACAATGGAGGGGAAGAACAGGAAGGCAAAAGGGAATGGGTCAACCTTATTCTCATTGAATGTGGCTCAGGGAGGGAATGACATACACACTAAATAGGGCATCTCACCCTACAGGAGAGTAGGGAGGAAGGGGATGAGAGGGGGGATGATGGAAGGAAGGGTAGGCTGGTGGGGAGGGAAGTTGGAAGCACCCACTTTTGAAAAAGGAACAGGATCAAAGTAGAGAATAGAACAAATGTGAGGTTCGATGGGAGGGAGGAAAATAGAATAAGTCTTTTACAATACATCTACTATGATAATGTTTTGCATTAGCTACATTTGTACAACCTATATTGAATTGCTTATCTTCCCAGTAAGGGTAGGTGACAATGGAGGAAGGGAACAAATCTGGAATTCAAAGTTTTCAAAGCAAATGTTTAAAAATACATACATACATACATATATTATTATTAATACTATTTTACATGTAATTGGGAAATAAGTTATATAGGCAATGGGGCATGGAGATCCAACATGCCCTACTGGAAAAGTCAAAGGGAATATGGGGGAAGATAGGGGAGAGAACAGATTGGAGGAGGGGATATCCTGTGGGACCATTATTTTGGGGCTCTGGAGAGGGGAAAAATGGGGAGAAAATTTGTAACTCAACATCTGGCAGAAATGAATGATATAAACCACTAGTTAATAAAACATTTTTAAAAAAAGAAGGAGAAGAGACAGACAGAATGTGAGAGTGGCAAAGACTGTGTGGTAGGGAGATAGTAGTGGACTGGTGATAGTCATCCTCTCCAAGCTAAATATTCACATTCAGCAAAAGTGATGGCCCCAAGACAAGATGACAACCAGGAAAATTAATGTCAACAGATTAGAGCACTTCTCTGGGAATAGTTAATTTCTAACTTGGATGGAAAGGTCAGCCAACACACAATTGGCAACAGTGGAGCAGAAAAGGAGTGGGCAGCTTCCAGAGATTAAGTGTACAGCATTGCATTTACTCATGTGGGGCAGCAAACTAGGAAATATCAAGGTTGGTTTAATAAAATTGATGGTGAAATTCAGAAGCTACCAAATGAAAAACAAGAACTCCACAGTGTTTACCAGCAGGATATTTCATATGTCTCTAAGAAGACAGTGTTTTATTCCATCAAAAGTAAAGTGCAAGTGAAACTTAGAGAGATGTAGTACTCTTGACTCAGTAAGAGGGCAGATGAAATTAGTTTTATATTGATAGTAACATTGAAAACTTTGGTGATGCCTGGAAGGCTATTTATGGGCCAAAGACCTATGGAGCTTCTCAACTACTCAGTCCTGATGGAGCCACATAGATTAGTGAAAAGGACATGATACTGAAGAGATGGGCTGAACATTTCCAACTGAAGAAGAAGTTTTGAATGTCATTAGGTTCCTCTTGTGTTGCAAAACTCCTGATACTGATTCTGTTCCAGCAGAGATTTACAAGGCAGGGGGTTTACATGCTTGGCGAGGTTCTGGGTAACAGACAATGCTCCTGTGTTTTCCAAGTTACCAATGGAGTGAAGAAGGGCTGTGTGTTTGCTCCCATGCTTCTTAGCATGATGTTTTCTCTGATGTTTTCGGACACCTTCAACAAGGATAAAAAATGACATCAAGGTCAGCTATCTCACTGATGGTAAATCTTTTAAGTTAAAAAGGCTACAAGCCAAGACTAAAGTAGAAAAACAGTTGGTACATGACTTTTTATTGACAGATGACTGTGCACCCAGTGCAGTTTCTGAGGCTGAGAGGCAAGAAAGTATGGATTAATTCTCTTCTGCTTTTGCCAATTTTGGCCTAACAATAAACATCAAGAAAAAACAGGTTCCTTACCAGCCAGCACTACATCATCCATATATAGAACAATTAGTTATAGTAAATGTAAAAATTTTGTATGCTGTGGATTTGTTCACTTACTTTGGCAGTATACTTTCCAGGGATATACACACAAATGAAGAAATTCATGGATACATTGCCATATTTAGTTCAGTGTTTGGTAGTCTCTGAAGGAAAGTGTGGGAGAGGAGAAAGAGAGACTGCTTATCAAACTGAAGATCCACAGAACCATTGTGCTGACCTCTTTGTTTTATGCCCTGTGAAACCTGGACCATGGCAGGAAACTGAATCCCTTCCATTTGCATTTTCTTAGGAATATTCTGAAGATCACCTGGCAAATCTGAAGATCACCTGGCAAAATAAGGTGCCAGACACTGAAGTCCCTTCTAGAGCTGAACTGCCAAGCATTCTACTACAGAGAGCACAACTCTGATGGGCTACTCATGTTGTTCAAATGCCATAAATACATTTGCTAAAATGACTTTTATGGAAAACTTTTACAAGGCAAGTGCTCACATGGAGGTCAGAAGAAGTGAGTCAAGGACATTCTCTCTGAAGAACTTTGGAATTAATTGTGAGACATGGGAGACCCGGGCCCAGTACTATCCAGCATGGTTTGCTTGAATCAAAGAAGGTACTGGGCTCTATGAGCAAAGCAGAATTGAAGTGGCTCAAAAGAAATGTGGGATGTGGAAATTTAGAAACATCTTCACTCCAGATGTTCATAGGGACTATTTGTGTCAGTCAGCCTTGTGGTAGACTTCTAAGCTCATATTGATCTGATTAGCCACAGCTGGACATGTTGTAGTTTTACCTCAACACAGTGATACAATTTTGATTTTCTTTGAGAACAGACAGCAGCCACCACCACTACAGTGCATATATGTGTACATATACATAAGTGTATGTGTGTGTGTGTGTCTGAGAGAGATTTAGTTTTCCTCACTGAAGGAAGCTTTAAATATTATACAACTTCCTGTTTGTCTTTTTTTTTTCTTTTTTGCCTTTTTGGAGGGGGGAAAGCAGGGCAATTGCTGTTAAGTGACTTGCCTAAGCTCACACAGCTAGTAAATGTGATCAAGCGTCTGAAACTGGAATTGAACTCAGGTCCTCTTGATTCCAGGGCCAGTGTTCTATTCACTGTACCACCTAGCTACACCACCTGTTTGTTTTTCTTAACCACATTCTTTTTATAGTTGTCTTGTATGAAATCATGATTCTTGTCTCATTTTTTTTTATTTTGTTGAGGCTTATAAATTTTACTTCAATTTCTAATTTTAACATATGTCAATCTTTATGTCTTATACATGTATTGCTAGTTTCTGATTAGTGCACATAATGAATACCATCAAGTGCTTGCATTATTTGAACTTGTACTATTTGAAGTTGTACTTATATGTAAAATATGTTAATAGGCTCTAGCCCAATGGAAATATGCAGTATGAAATCAAATAATGAGCTCTACATCACAGGATTCATTGTTCATATTATTTGGGACCACGATGCAAATTTTTGCATTTTCTTTTTCTTTTCTACTCCATTCTGTCACCCACCTTCCTGTGTTTCATGGGTAAGTTTATTCTCAGTGTGGTAGTTTCTTGTCCTTAATAATGACAATACATCACTCTTGAAACACACACAAATCTATTCTATTTTTCATGTATTTATTCCTCTGTGCACAATTTCATCTTTAAATATTCTTGAGATGTTCTAACTTAGTTGGTGTTACATATAGCTTTTTGTAGGCTCATTTTCTTTTCCACTCTTTTCTAATATTTTGTAAGGTGATAATGCTCAGTCATTTCTGTCCTCTTCTCTAATGTTTTACTCCAAATTGGCATTGTCTTTGGTTGCCAAATATTTCAGCTCCACTAAGAAGTCATATATTTGCTAGGTCCAAGTAATTTGTTTTCCCCCTTAATTTCTTTATTTTAGCAAATATTTTATATTAAAGATTCCCTAAGAAATGTTGATAATCAAAGTTTACTTTGATCTCTTTTGCATTTTTTACTCAACAGTTTAAAAAATCCCATCAGTTTGGAACTATTATAATATATTGAATGTTTTCATCTTATTCTTTTCTTTCTAATATGCTGTTGATTTTGACCTTTTTTTGAACCACTGGAAATTCCAGCTACACACAGATAGCTGATTTTGAAATGACTACTATGTGAAGAATGAGCTATTTTCTATCCATTAAAATATAATTGATTTCATTTTTTTATAATGTTGTTAGTATTTGCCATGCCCAAATGACTTCTCATTCTTTTCTTAAAGAAATTTTTCCTCACTAAATTCTTGGTTATTGGCAAGCCTTTGGTCTCTCTCATTTTTTAATCCAAAACCATGTTCTCCAAAATATTTTTCACTGTCCCTACTTTTTCACTGAAGTAACCAATTAGCAAGATATAGATTTACTTGGTTTGGAAGATCTTATAAAATTTTTTTTAGAATTTCAATATTTCATCCTCTATAATGTTGAATCATAAACTTCAATTATTGTCATTATGGTTTATTTTGCTTTTAGACATAATGAATATTCCAAGGTGAGAACTCTGCCAATTCCTTTATTCACCTCTCCAAGAAGAACTTATAACCCCATTCTTCTGTTCATCTGCTGCTCCTTTATGGTGTCTGTTTTCACATAAAGCAATGGCGTCAATATTGATATGGTTCAGTTCCTACACCATTGTATCAATTTGTTGGTCATTGAACAGACATCTCACTTTTAGAATATCAAGAGTTAAATTAATGTTTATGGATTGTATACATCAAAAAATTAACATTTCCCTCTTTTCTGTCACTCTAATACTACCAATGAAAAAGTGAAAAGTAGAGAGGACTGAACACCATTTTTGTGTTTTTCTTTGCTTTGGGAGTTACAGTAGCCAAATAATTCATTATCTAGAGTTTTATTGATGAAGATCCAGTAGAAGGATAATGGATTTGTTTGGCTTTCACTTCACTTAGTGATCTCATCAGCTTCTATGGATTTAATTATCATCTCTAGACTGTTGATTCTCAAATCTGCCTTTCCTGACGCATATTCTCTGCTGACCTCCAGTCTCACATCTCCTACTGTCTTTCAGACATTTCAAACTGGATGTCCAGTGGACATCTTAAATTCAATGTGATGAAAATGGAATTCATAATCTTTCCCCCTGAATCTTTCCCCCACACCAACATACACCTTCTCTGTTACTGTAGAGGGCAATGCCATTCCCCTAATTTCTTAGGTTCACAGTCCAGGAGCTATTTTGAATTCCTTACTATCTCTCACCCTCCTCACATCCAATCAGTTGCTAAGACCTGTCAATTTCACCTTTGCAATTCCCTTCTCTATTCTGACACTGCCGCCACTCTAGTGCAGCCCCTCCATACATCACACTTGGATTATTGCAATAGTCTGCTGGTGGATATGTCTGCCTCAAGTCTCTTTCCACTCCAATACACCCTTCAATTAACCACTGAAGTGATTTTCCTAATCATCCCCTCCCATCCTTAACTTAATAAACTCTAGTGGCTTCTTCTTGCCTCTAGGATCAAATGAAAAATGCTCCATTTGGCATTCAAAGCCCTTCATAAGCTAGCCCCCTTTTATCTTTTCAGTATTTTTACACCTAACTAGCCACATAGTTTTCAATCCAGTGACACAGGCTTCCCTGTTCCACAAACAAAACACTCCATCTCTCTTCTGTGGACATTCTTTCTGGCTATCCCCTGTGCCTGGAATGTTCTCCCTCCTGCTCTATTAGCCTCCATGGCTTCTTTTAAAGTCACAACTGAAATCTCACCTTCTACAGGAAGTCTTCCACAGCCCCTCAATTTCAGTGTCTCCTCTTTATTATTTCCTATTTATTCTGTATATAGCTTGCTTTGTATATATTTGTTTACTTGTCTCCCCCATTATATTGTAAGTTCCTTGATCTTAGAGGTAATGGAAAACCCCTGGAGTTTACCGAGTAGGGAAGTGACACAATCAGACCTTCCCTTTGGTAGCTCTGTGAAGGCTGGATTGGGGGTAGAGAGATTTTAGGCAAAGAGACTAATTAGAAGACCAGTGCTAGGGCCCAGCCAAGATGTGGTAATGGTTGTGGTGGCAGTGTGAACAAAGAAGAGAGGTCGGATGGGAGAAATGCTGTGGAGGCAGAAATAGCAAATTATAGCAACTGAACTGCAATGTGATATATGGGAAAGGGAGGAGTCCAGACCAATGTAGAGGTTACAAATCTGGGAGACTAGAAGGATGATTGTGCTTTTAATAAAATCAGGGAAGCTTGGAAGAGGGGTGAGGTCAGAGGGGAATTAGTTCTGTGGCACTTGAAATCTCCCCAGGACATTCGGTGTGAAATATCCAATAGACATTTAGAAACATGGGACTGAAGCTTAGGAGAGAAACTAGGGCTGAATGTATAGCTCTGGAAGCCATCTTCACAGAAATGATAATTAAACCATGGGAACCAATGCAACGTAATCAAAGGAGATGGTATAAAAAGAGTAGAGATCAGACCTTCCCTTTGGAAGGCCAAAACCTTGGGGAATGTCCACAGTGGGCATAGTGCATGGCATATAGTAAAGACTTACTAAATGTGTATTGATTGATTACTTATTGTTGTAATGTGTAATAGGGGGGTGGTGAAGCTTTTCTTTATAGCTCTTGAGTTCCCATGTGATGTTCCCCCTCCTTGTTAAGATCCAATGACTAGCACCACGGTTGTATTTAACCACTAACACCAATTAGCTTTTACAAAAGGATATGTATTTCCAATGTATAGCTGGAGTTTCCCCCAGTATCTCCAGGGGCACATTCTCTTCTACATTGCTTTGATTTCTGGAGGAGTAGTCTCAAAATTTAGTTCTACTCTACATAATATTAGCAGTTCATGTCTGTACCTAGTCATGACTGCAGGGTGAGTCCTTCTGCTGGGCTGGATCCCAAAGGTTACTCCTGAAGATTATTCCTCCAAGCATGAATTCCTGGCTCCTTGTGAAACCTAATCTAGACTTCTGGATCCTTCATTCTTTTGACTTTTGCAGAGATTCCACCCCCTCTAACAACTAACAACAAACAAAAACAAAATAAACAATGAAAAGATCAAAGCCTATTTCTTGGAGGGCTTCAGAGGAGACAAGGTCCTAAGGCCCTTTGCTTTCTTGTTTGGTCTCTCATTATATATTTGTAACTTGAGTATACCCACGTATTTCAAGTGAAATGGAGTGTGAATAATGATCCAGCAAAGGAGACTAAAGTGACCAGATATGTAGGAAGTGCAATGCACTATTAGGTATGCTTAGTAGTGATGATCCTTGGTAGGGCTAATTAGGACTGATAGTGGGGTATACTCATAAGACTTACATTTATCAATACATGCCAGTCAAACTTCATTGACTATTTAGCAATACATCAAACCTGCTGGGAACAAACCATTAATATGATTCCTAAGGTAAGGGTAAGTCCATGACAAGGAACTCTACCTAGTTGATTGTTTGCCATTGAGATGGAATTCTGGCAAGTCTCAAGTCAGTCAGAGCTGCTCTTTAGTGAGCATGTGACACATTTCCAAGTGTGGAGAATGCAGAGGTATCTCTTAGTTGGGACCCAGGAGCAGATTGGTGGCTGGGACTTCCAGTGAGTTTTATGGGTTTGGCTAAGGATTTTTTATAAACTACATTTAAGTTCTGCTTGATGATTGATCACCTAAGTTTTTTATGAAAGGAAACTATCAAATAAGATATTTAACAAGAATTTTTAGTTGTTTTCCAGATTTGAGTAGGAGGGGAACATACATCTTTAGTAGTTGTTTAACAAATATGGGGGACACACACATCATTAAGAGTTGTTTACTACATTTGAGAGATAGTTGTATGATTGCTAAACTCTATCACTCAAATGCTTATCCTATTATGGAAAACAACAACAACAAATAGCTTACACAACAACTACTTAGTCACAAAATGAAGGCTTAAAACAAAATAGAGTTATGGGAGTATATTAACATACTCATTCCCCATTATAGGAGGAGAATCAGGAAAGAGTAGTATCTTGAAAATTCAGGGAAGGAGAGAATATCTGGGAGGACGAGGGTGGTTAACAGTGTCATGTGCTGCAGAAAAACAAAAAAGGATTGAGGAATGGTTATTAAACTTGGCAATTAAACGTCATTGGAGAGCAGTTGCAGTTGAGTGATGAGGTGAGATTAGAAGCCTGGTTATAAGAGGTTGAAAAATGGGTGGGAGTTGAGAAGATAAAGAGTAGAGGTATCTTTTCCATTCTCTCCAAGGAATTTGGTTGTACAAGGGAAGAAAAGGTATAGGAAATGGTTTGAGGGGATGGTAGGATATTGAACATTTATTTTTGGTTGTTTATTTAGTTTTTTTTTAAGGATGGAGGAGATTTGGGCATGTTTATAAGCAATAAAGAAGGAGCTAAGAGATAAATTAGGGAACTAGAAGAGATGATTGAAGTGGAAATGTACCAGAGAAATCGAGAGAATGTGATCAAGGGCACAAATAGAAGAGTTGGCATTTGTGAAGAGGGTCACCTCTTCTTTGAGGTTGGAACAAAGGTATAAAGATTCAAGGTTGTAATTGAAATGGAGAGTTGGGGAGAAAAGTGAGTTCACAATGAATGGCCTCTCCTTTTTTTTTTTAACTTAAATATTTGGCAAGATCCTCTGCTGAGAAAATAGACCAGGAGCTTTTTTTTTCTCTTTAAGGAAAGAAAAGAAAGTTTGGCATAGATGCTGGGGGGAGTGGGGTGAGGGTGAGAAAAGGAAGGGGGTGGGGGAAGTTGGAGGAGAGGGGATTAGAGAGTTAATCAGGTAAGTGTAAAAGGATTGACTTTAGATGATGTGTAAAATCATTTTTCACTTAAATATATGACATTTTGCCTATGTAGAAATTTCCTTCATCTCAGGGAGACCCTTAACCCCCAAAACAACTTGAAATGTTGTGTCAGGCCCTGGGAATTCCTATAACCTATGGACTGTGTGATACTGAGAAAACCTTGGCAAGGTTCTTTCAATGGTGGCTCTAGAGGATTCAAACAGGTGCACAATCTTGACCTTACATAGTTATGACATGATTTCTCTCAAATCTTGAAGCATGACTGCACAGTTGTAGAAGAAGTTTAAAAGAGAACCACAGGAAATCAGAAACTGGGAAAAGAAAATTTAGAAAGGTGAAAATGTTTCATCTGGTTATTCACAAGGAAGAAAGGAATTTTATCCTTTCGTGTTGCCCATTGTTCACCTTGAAATGCTCAGTGCCCCAGCCAAGGTCACCTTTATTCTGGAATACCCACAGCTCTGCCATTTGGAGTGAATTTCAGGTTCATCTTTGCTGACTGTGAGGCTGGTTTGTTTTCACCTGACATTTGTTGAAGCCCCAGAATATAAATTGGTGGTGGGTGGTAATGGTGCCAGTGGGAATGGATGCCCAAGGAGTTGCTATTGGTTGTTTCATCTTGTTTGTTTGTTTTTAGTTTTGGTTCCACTTGACCAGGGAGACTCAGGCTTAGAGTAACCCAGGGACTTTGTGCAAAATAGGTAAGATGGTCTTGCTTGGATGGCCTTAATTAACTTTATCATTAAACATACCTTGGGCTTCCCTACACAAATATGGGCAAGGCTTTTGCCTTTCCTTTGATTCAGTCTATAGTACTGAAAACTGGTCTGTGCCTTCCTAGTTGATTTAATTAATCAACCAACAAATATTTATTGTGTACTTATTAGGACCTAATAGGGTGCTAGATCAACAGAATTGGTGTCTGCTTTTGAAGAGTTTATAATCCCATTGAGTAAGAAGACAATGATTAGAGAACAACACAGTGCATTATCACCAGGTGTTCAACTGTGTGAGTGCTCTCTGGAGCAATGAAGGAAATGAATGAATCAAGGAAAACTTTATTGAGGGCTAAGTAGTACTTGGCAGAGGTGATGGTACTTGGACTAGCTCTTAAAGAATGGATGCAGATGGAGGAGATGGAAGAGAGAGGGCAGACCAGGATTAAGGGAAAAGCTCAATTAAAGGTATGGAGGCTGGGATGTATGTAATGTGGAGTGTGTGTGTGTGTGTGTGTGTGTGTGTGTGTGTGTGTGCATAAAGGAAAGGGAAGGTATCTTTTAGGGAGGGAGGCACTAAGGGAAAGCCTTCCTGTAACAAGGTGGTACTAAGCTGAGCTTTGAAAAAAGTGATGAATTCTAAGAAACAAAAGTGTCATAGGATTAGAAGATTTTTGGATTTAAAAAAGGTTTATGTAGAGGTCACCTAGTATGTCTTCTTCATATTGCAGATGACAAAACTAAACTTCACCCAGATTGGCTAAGTGACTTGCCCAAAGTCATACAGGTAATAGTATTTTAATAGTAGAGCTGAGACTAGATGTCAAATGCTCTTATTCCAAGTTCCAATATTCTTTCCACTCTTTCTATAATCCACAATGGTGTTTATTCACATTTTGGTGCCTGTGCTATTCCATTTTGTCAAGTCCTGTGAATGAGGATAGCAGAAGGATATCTTTTATGAATCCTGCTACAAGACAAAGCAAGAAGAATCCATAGATGCACTGTCTGAACAGCTCGCTCATTCGTTTTGGTTGTCAGCTGTATCTTCCAGGCAATTCTTCCAGACTAAGCATAAAGCCTTCCACTTTAAAAGTGTCCAGTCTGCAAGACCACCAGGTGTGAAACTGCTCCCCATAGGCCCACACAGGATGGATACAGACAGTTACCTTTCTAAGAGCAGGCGGCAGAATTGCTGAACTAATTAAGAGAAACCAGTCATAGTGTGAATATGTTGCCGGTGATCAAAACCAGAGCAAGGCTGACCCAATTCTTCCAGAACTGGAGAGAATGGGGCTGGGCAGTGGGCTCTGGCACCACTCTTTTCCGATCAAATTCTCCCTTGGCAGAAGTGGAGTGAAGGCAAGAAGAGGCTTGATTATTGTGAGAAAAGTGCCTTAGTCTAGAGTTTTCCAGCTTGGAATAAAGCAAGAAAGTAGATGGCCAGGGAACCTGCCAAGGAGAAAGGCAGCACCCAGCCAGGTCGTAATACATTACAAGTAGGTCATGGTGACTTGTTCTTTCAATGTACAACATGTGCTCTGTGACTGAATTTTTCTTGCTGGCGACTACAGCTAATTTCAGGTTGAGATCATATAGCTCCAGATACATTCCATAAAAGACTGAAATGTCACTCTCATAATGGCCCCTGAACAAGACAATTCTGCATCTAAGTTTAGTGAAAAGATATGTTTCTTCCAGCTGGATTTTCAAATGTTTTCCTTTCCTGGTATTTTAGAAATCTGCCCCAAGTCTTTGTGAATGTTTTCTGTATCCTTTATTTAGAGTGAATTGGGTTGTTGTTATTTTGTAGATAAAAACACATAGCTTTTGTTTTAAGGGTTTTCCTTGGACTCATAAGATCATAGATAGCTTGAAGAGAACTTAGAAGTTATCTAGTCCAACTCCATCCATTTACTAATGAGGAAACTGAGGCCCAGAGAGCTATGTCTTGCCCAAAGATTTTGAGGCCTTCTAACTCCAAATCTGGTATTCTATCTATTCTGTCGTTCTGACTTGCCCAAGATAGAATTAGCATTGGAAATCAACCTACCTGGGTCTTCCAATCCAGTGTTCTTTCCTAAGAAAGAACTAAGACATACTGATTATTGGGCCATGGTACAAAGGAACAGCAACTGTCCCTCAAAGAGTTTGAGTGGTGATAAGGGACAAACACTGGGTTAAGTGTATAAGAAAGAAATAGCAAAAATTTGATGAGATTCAAGTCCAACAAAACAGAATAATCTGATTAGGCACCTTAAGAGGGGGTATGACTACTAAGCTTGCCAGAGGTTGTAATGAGTAACTAGAGAAGGCAGATTTTTCCCCCTCTGTACTACTCTATGGAAACTGTATTCTGTTGGCATTTTGCATACAATCTGTCCTGCTGAGCCACTGTAGGAACCAGTAGGAAGGGGAGCCCACCTAAGATGAAGAAAAGCAAAACATCCACGTGGGTGTTTGTGTGAGCCATGGGGGTACTGCAAGTCCCTGTCACAGAAGCTCAGAAAATTAACACCTTTTGGCAATTTCCTCACAACTACTGCTGAACAGGAATACTCTTGATTCCTCAAGCCATACATAGAAATGAGCCTGGCCACTCTATATTTCCTTATATCTTTTCTGGCTTGAAGCAACTATCTCAGCCCCTTTGCTATATTTCAAACTATTTATTAGGATAGGGACACCAAATATATTATGTCAGGACTTTGATGATTTCCCCCCCAAAAAAAGAATTTTGGGTTTTGCTCTCTCCTTCAGGCAAAGATAGGGAAATGCTGAAAATGCTTTCTTCTCTGACTCTCTATTACATTTTCCCAGTGCCATAGGAAATAGGGCTATAGTAGATAAGGGGCTGTGAAAAGAAGAGAAGGTTTTTGGGGGTGGGGAGTGGGAATGGAATATGAAAAAGTTGTCTTCAAATATTTGAAGGGAGATTCGGTAGTTTGTAAACTACCAAACAAAAATATTTGGTCGCTTGTAAAAACAACAACAAAAGGATTAGATGAGCTCTGTGTGTCTCTGTAGGGTAGAACCAGAACCAACAAGGTGAAAGTGAAACTGAAGATTCAGAAATTTCAGCTCAATATAAGGAAAAACTAACAACTGAGATAATTTGAAAATGGACATCCCCCTTCCCCATAACATAGTGAGCTCTCTGTCACAGAAGGTATTCAAGCAGAAGCTGGGTGACCACTTAAAGACATAGTAGAAGAGATTCCTGTTTCAGGTATAGGGGTTAGAGCAGGTGACTTTTGGGGCTCCTTTAATTCTTAAGGTTCTGTGATTTCATGGTATAATGAGTTAGCCTGTCAATATTTATTGAGTAGCCAAGATCATGGAGGTAAGTGGGTGATGGTGAGATCTACTTGTCAGTGATTAAGGGAAGGAAAATGGTGGTCCTGGGAATTGAGAAGGTTTTATCATTGGAGGACCAATTAACAATTTGTTAAGATTGCAAAGAAAGACTTTGAAATTGGTACTGAGAATGGAGAATGGACAGAGAATGTCTTTGAGTCTGGTGGATTACAGCACAAAAGATCTTGATCTGGTGACACAGGCAGATGGAGAAATCCTCAGAAGAGGACAGGTTGAGTGCTGGTGACAGAGGAAGGAGGTGAAATTGACAGGAGCAAAGAGTGATTCTTTCTCCTGGCCTGGGTAGGATGGGATGTTGGGGGCCTGTAATGGGAATGGGAATTTGAAGATCTTCCCTGCCCCTTAATAGACCTAGGGGGGTGTTTGAAGACCTCCTCTGCTTTGAAAGTAAACTCTGCCCTCTAATTGGCTGAATGTAATCACAAGGAGCTGATGATAGAGGGAATTTTCTAAAGGGTGGAGCAGAGCCCATAGGAAGCTTCCCTGCTGTGAAGATAAACTCTGGCCCCTGATGGACTAAATAGAGTCACATGGAGCCTGTAGTGGGAAGAATTTGCTGAAGGGAAGCAGATCCCACAGGAAACTGGTCAGAGCTAGTGAGACAGTGGGGGAGAGAGGATGCTCTTTAAGGAGATGGAGAGGTTTGTGAGTAGATATTGATCTCGTATTGGTTTGTGGGAAGGCTGAAGGATGCTGTGGCTCTCGGTGTTTTTATGGCTTCTGAATATCTTTGATACTATGATGAATTGGCTTACTGGTGTTAGGATTAGGTTTTCTGGTGTCTAAATAAATGCTTCAGTTCTTTCCTCTCTCTGGAGAGTTTGGTATATTTCTTGATCAAACATCATGTGATACTTATGGTCACAGTCTTTACCATGATCATGGCATTGTAAATATTACATTGGCGCTACAGGCCCTTATCATACACAGTGACCAGGTGTCTTCCAGGAAATGTGAGAGCAAGGAACTCTGGAAATATAGGCTTGAGGAAATAGTCTCTTGCCTACGATGGGGCATCTAGGTAGCACAGTGGGAACACTGGGACTGGAGTTAGGGAGTTGTTGTTTTTCAGTCATATCTAACACTTCATGACCCTATGGGCCATAAAGGAGTTTTCTTGGCAAAAATAGTGGAGTGGTTTGTCATTTTCTTCTGCACTGGATTAAGGCAAACAGAGGTTAAGTGATTTACTCAGAGTCTGTCGGAGACCAGATTTGAACTCTGTCTTCCTGGCTCCAGGCCCAGTGCTCTATCCATTGAACCACCTAAATGCCTCCTGGAGCAAGGTGGACCTGAGTTCCAATATGACCTCAGACTCTTTCTAGCTATGTAATCCTGGGAAAGTCATTCGACCTTTGTTTGCCTCACTTTCCTCATCTGTAAAATGGGGATGATAAATAGGGTTGTTGTGGGGACCAAATGAAATGATAATTTGTGCAAGTAGCACAAATCCTGGAACATACTAGACATATAAACATTTATTATTATTGATATTACTTTTCTTGTTGATGATATTATTAATATCCAAATTACTAAAATAGTTCATTTCTTTTTTTAATTTTTATTTCATTTTTACTTTTTGGAGGGGGGAAGGCAGGGCAATTAGGGTTAAGTGATTTGCCCAAAGGTCACACAGCTACTAAATGTTAAGTGTCTGAGGCCACATTTGAACTCAGGTCCTCCTGACTCCAGAGCTGGTGCTCTATTCACCATGCCACCTAGTTAATTTCTAACCCAAGGTTTCTTAAATTTTTTTTTTAATGTCATGGACTCCTTTGGCTGTCTGGTAAAACCTAGGAGAAGGTATGGCCTTCTCAGAACAATGTTTTAAATTGATAAAATCAGACACATAGGGTTACAAAGAAAACCAACTGTACTGAGATATGGTTGCCAATGTGTGTGTGTGTGTGTGTGTGTGTGTGTGTGTGTGTGTGTGTGTGTGTGTGTATTTTTATTAATGAGTTCACAGACTCCAATTAAGATAACTTGCCCTGCTACCAAAATCGGAAGCTTCCTTTATCTTTCAAGAGTTAATTAAAAATTAGTGTCAGGGATTAGGGAGTGTCCTTGCTCTAAGGGATTCCCTCCTCACAAACCAGATCTTTCAGAATGAGTACATATTATCTTTGTTCCCTTGGGGTTGAGTAATGCAATACTATGACTGAAAATAGCAGTACTTTGTCCTTAAGGTTGTGTCTTACTATTTTTCGTTTCATAGTCTCATGATGACCAAATCTCACATTTGTATGCATCTCATATTTTGAATAAATAAATGTTCATTGAAAATTGCTTTAGACTAGCTCCCATTGGGGTCTTACCCTTAACTTTCCAAAGTGGTAATGACTCTCCATCTATCTTCATTTTTATGAAGAACTTTGGACAATCACCCACCACCAGGCAAAGTAGGAAGGTGTTCTGAGATAATAAAAAAAATCAGTTCCTGAGAGTCTAGCGGGATGAGGAACCAGTGACCTGGAGGTCACATATGGCCTTCTAGGTCCTTGGGTGCAGTCTTTTGACTGAGTCCAAGTTTACCAAGCAAATCCTTTAATTAAGGGGATTTGTTCTGTGAAGTTTGGATTCAGTCAAAGGGCAGCACTTTGAGGACTTAGAGGGCCATAATTTCCCCACCCCAGTAGTGGAAAGAGACTAGAATCAAGTCCCTGCTCGATCAGGCAATAAATATGTATTGAAGGTTCACAAAGAAAGGCAAAAGACAGTCTCTTTTTCAAAGAATGTATAGTCTCTTGGGAGAGACAGCATGTAAACAACTACATGCAAATAAGTTATATGGAGGATAAATTGGAAATAATCCTTGAGGGAAAGCACCAGAATTAAGAAGGATCAGGAAACGGTTACCTGTAGAAGGTAGGATTTTTAGCTGGGACTTGAAGTAAGCCAGGGTAGGCAGGAAGCAGAGGAGAGAATTCCAGGCTTGGAGTAAAGCCTATGAAAATGCCCAGTTAGTAGATGGAAAGTCTTATACAAGGACCAACAAGGAGGTTGGTGTCACTGGATTATAGAGTATATGAACAGGAGAGAGGGATATATATGTAAGTTGTAGGAAAGGTAAGTGAAGGGAAAAGTTACGAAAGACTTTGAACAACAGAAGATTTTATATTTGATTCTAGAGGTGATAAAGAGGCACCAGAGTTTAGCTAGTAGAGGACAGACATGACTGGATCTGTGCTTTAGCAAGATAATTTTGACAGCTAACTGGAGGAGGGACTGAAGTGGGGAGAGACACGGCAGGGAGACCAACTAGCAGGCTATGGCAATAGCCCAGCTGGGAAGTGATGAGCCATAGAGTGATGGCAGCCTCAGAGGAGAGAAGAGGGCATATGCAAGAGATGTTATCAAGGCAAAATCAACATGCTTTGGCAATCTGTTGGATGTGGAGGAGGGGTGAGAACTAGAGTAAGGAATTGAGGATTATGTGTGGACTTCAAGCTTGAGTGATTTGGGAGGATGATGGTACCTTCAACAAGTCTGGGAGTAAAGCTGAGTTAATTTACCTCTTTCAATCTCAGTTTCCTCCTCTGTAAAAAATGAATAAACTAGACTAGATGATTGTACTCAGGACATCTACTTGACTCTTTCAGTATGCAGGACCAATCCTACTATCCCCTTCTTTCTTTTCTCTTGTCCTCCACTAAGGAGCTGTAGTAATCTAGAGCTTGCCTTGCAGGCAGCCCCAGCTGTCTAGTAGAGAAGTTAAGAAGGACTTGCCTGGGGCCCTTCCTTTGTCTTCTTCCTACTGAAGCCTCAAAGTTTGTCTCCTGTCATAACAGAGCTACAGGGAAGAAAATACATTCCCAGGCCCAGTTTCTGCCTAACCCACAATAACTGAACCTGCATTAGAAGAGTATTGTAGTGATCAGTCTACTAGAGAGGAAGAAGCAAACAAAAGTTGCAGCCATTGATGACCTCTTAGAGGTAAAAATGTTGTAACCATTATGCCTGAAAGGTTTGGGATGGCTCAGCAGCTAGGTGATACTGTTACACTAAAATAGGGGTGCTGGGAAATTTTAGGGCTAAGTTGGGGGCAGCCTCGAAAGAATTCAACTCAAGCCTTCTTTCAGGCAGAGAAAAGGGCCGGACTTTTAAAAACCAGTATTATTTTTGATGCTTATTGACAAGCAGGCTAGACTCTTAAGGAGTCTGAGCAATTTGGTAGATAAGACTGACCTTTTGTATAGTGTGGCCAAGAGCTTGGGGTGATTGGGTGGGTAACAGACCCTGAGGTAACAGAAAAGGGGCCTGGATTAAGGAGTGGGAAGGAGGGGGCCGACCCCATGGCATCCAGGTGCAGACAAAGAGGGCCACAGTGAAAGGGCAGTTACAGGATTATCAACTGGGAAGGGCTAGGTGCCCCAGACAAATACCAGCAAACGGCCACGTGGGGACGTCCAAGGCTTTTAGGGGCATCAATCCAATGTGTAGAGTACTAGGTCCAGAGTCAAGAGCACCTAAGTTAAAATTTGACTTCAGAAATTTACTAGCTTGTGTGACTCTGGGCAAGTCACTTATCCACTGCCTGCCTCCGTTTCCTCAAGTGTAAAGACGGGGATAATAATAACTGTTGTTGTTCAGTTGTGTCCAACTCTTTGTGACTCCATTTGGGATTTTAGTTTTTTGGCAAAGATGCTGGAGTGGTTTTCCATTTTCTTCTCCAGCTTATTTTACAGATGAGGAACTAAGCAAACAGTTAAGTGACTTGCCCAGGGTCACACGGCTAGTAAATGTCTTAAGGCCAAATTTGAACTCAGTTCTGCCTGACTCCAAGCCTGGGGCTCTATCCACTGTACCACCTAGTACCCATCTCCCAGGATTGTTGTGAAGATCAAGTGAGATAATATTTATATAGTGCTTAGCATAGCACCTGGAACTTAATAGGTAACTAATAAATGTTTATTTCCTTCTTCCTTTTTTAAAATTCCATAAACATTTATTGAGTACCTTCTCTGAGATACCAAGACCCTGGTGACATAGGAGTGTCACACAGAGAATCACAAGTGGAGGCAGCCTGCTCTAGTGGAAAGAGCACTGATTTGGAAGTTGTCTGGAGACCTTGATTCAAGTCTAAGGTCTTGTAATCTTTAGGGCTGGATTCTCAAAGTTTGATCCAGGGATAGGTGTCCCTAAGGCTCTTTGAGGTCAAAACTATTTTCATAATAGTACCAAGATATTTTAATTTCTAATATGGTAAATGTTGATTGATAAAACCCACATAAACAAAAACTCTTTGGGAAGGTCCTCAGTAATGTTTAAGAGTGTAAATGCTGGCTTCCGGCTGTTTGACTGGTGGCAGGAGTGGGATGAGTAAAGGCAGCACAGAGCAGCTTGTCCTGAGTTACCTATGGGAGTAGAACCCACCCTACAGTGCCCAGGATGTATTTGGGAACCTGTGGCGGGATCATGGGCTTGCCAAGGCGGCAGTGGTGAAGGCCTTAGAGCAGCTGGCACAGCAGGGCAGAATCAAGCAGAAGGTCTACTTTGTGGACCAGGATGAATTTGATACTGTGAGTGACACAGATCTTGATGAAATTCTGTCATTCACTTCCCAAGTCCAAAGTGTCCAGCAGAGCTGCCGTGACATGGAAGCTGAGCTGACCAGAGATGTGTAAAGAGATTGAGGAGTTAAAAAAAGAATGTGCCAATGATACAGAAAGGCTGGATAAAATCCAAGCAGCTACCAACCAGGTGACTCCAGAAGAAAAAGAAAAGTTGCATCAGGAGAGGCAGAAGTATCACAGAGAGTGGAGGAAGCACAAGAGGATGGAAGAAGTTGGAATCGAGACAGATGAAGATTAGAACGTTGCTCTTCCAGACCCCCAGAGGAACCTCTCTCCAAAGTAATGCTGGAAGAGTCACAAGGAACTTCCTGGACTGTTTATATTGGTGTTGTTTTGGCACTTCCAACTGCCTTTCAGCTAGAGGAGGAATCTAAAGTAGGGGAAAGTGACTAGACTAATTACTACCAAGGAGGCAGGTGGTTAGACATATATTACTCAATCAGTTTTAGTCATGGATCTGACTTGATAAATTCAGAACAAATTTGGGCTTAAACATTTAGTAAAATTTATTGCAATCACAATTTGATAGAAAAATAATTTTCATTGGATGGTAAAGTCTTTCTTTTAAGCCTGGAAAAAAGGAGAGGGGGTAGGACCTCTATTTATCTGACAGAAGCTTCTCCACTCTCCCATGGCTCATTTCTAATAGAAATAGTGGTAGTGAGCATGAGGTGGACAGGAGAACGGATCCCTAATGGACTCTTGAAAAGAGATAGCAAGTGAGCCTGAGGCACCACAAGACCTGCGTGACTTAAATTAATAAAATTGTAAGCTTGAAAAGATTACATTGAAATAAAAGTTAAGAAATATGTAAAAAAAAAAGTGTAAATGCCACACTCTCATTGTTTAATTTATATTTCAACCAGTCAATATACATATTTATTCACATGTCTTCTTTCAGCCCCAGGTTGCTACTCTGGGGATCTCAGTAGTTCAGACTGGTGAGAGTTCTTCAAAATTAGGCAGATTCAGACCTATTATATTCCTGCTTTCCAACATCTTTGTGCCACCACACCTCTGTATTTTTGGCTGTCCTTTCTTGCTCTAGAATAGTAATCAAATCAACACTATCAATGTTATCAAGGGCAAATCAACTGTTTGCCCTATGACCCTGCTCAGCATCCCAGTGACTTCCCAGTCCAAAACACCTTTTCTAGGTTACCACTCCTTATATTCATTGTGTTTCCTTCTTATAATATGTTACTTGAGGGCTGGGACTGTCTTCCTTTTTGTATTCATATTCCTAGCATTTAGCTGTGTCCCAGCAAAAGATGTCTTAATTGATGCCCCTCCCTCCCTCTCTCCTTTCCTTCCTTCCTTCCTTTCCTCAATTTATCTTTCCTCCCACATTCATTCATTTCTATTAGAATGTAAATTCTTTTAACCCTTGATTTGTTTGGTGTTTGTCCTTTGTTTTCAAAGAGGATCAATGATTTCAGGAAGGAGACCTCTTGACTTGCAAGTGAATTGGATTTAAATGAGGCAAAGCTGTGTAAAGTCTTCAGCCTCACTCTTTCCCTCAGGGTCATCTGAGTCTAGCAGTTAGACATAGATCAGGATGACTGGAGATGATCTCAGAAGCAGTGGGGAAACCTTGGCCTTTTTAAGCCAGTCTTTTCCGGTTTTTAAGACTTTCTTAGGTCTCAGTTTGTCTGAGGCAGCACCCATTTAGTGATTTAAGGCTAAGTAGGAAATGAGACAAAAAATGGTCTAATCTGACAACTCAAAAAAAAAAAAAAAGTCAGTCTGGGAGAGGAAGACTTCTGGGTTTCTGGCCAGAGACAATTGCTATTTACACTCACTCTGAGTCATCAAAACCCAACAATGACCAAGTGAGACTTGGGCTGGAACCAATTATTGGTCAACCAATGAAAGCCATAGTGATTTGGGTTTAAGGCATGATTAAGTAGCTCCATTTGAATCCCAATGAGTTTTATGGAAGCCTGGTTTTCCAGTGCTCTATTTCAAGAAATAATAAATGAAACTACATGAGACAAAAGAATTAATTGTCCCAGTTGTCTGTTTTTTTTTTTTTAGTGGTAGAATAAATAGGTAGGGAAAAATAAAAAAAATCTAGCGCATAAATTCCAAGATAGCTTGTGAAGTTTCAATGATCAAAATTTATATTCCTTTGTACAGAGCACCCATATGTAAGTTTATGATTTCCCATGTGGACAGAGAGGGAGAAGGGAGAGAGGAGGAAAGGAAGGAAGGAAGGAAGGAAGGAAGGAAGGAAGGAAGGAAGGAAGGAAAAAAGAAAGGAGTATTGCCTAACTGGAACTGACCAATTGGGTTCCAAGTGGGGCAACTACTACAACTCACAGGTTATTGTTTGTCCTTTATTCTTGAAGAGAACCAATGACATCAGGAGGAGTATGTCTTGACTTGCAAGTGAATTGGATTTAAATGAGGCAGAACTTCCCCTTACCAGCTCCTCCAGGGTCAACTGAGTCCAGTAGGTTAAGATGACTGGAGATGGCCCCAGATGCAGTGAGGAGACCTTGAATGAATCACCAGTGCCATGAACATAGGAAAAACCTAATAAATGTTTCTACTGGCTCCCTCTTATTCCCAAATTAGGAGCACTTTATTCAATTGGCAATAAGTGTATTACATAAATCTTCGTGGAGTCCTTAATCATGGGGATAGCTGAATGCATGCCTAAGGAAATATTTTTGTTCCTAGGAGAAGCATGTTGAAAAGAAGTAGAAAAAGAGAGGCTAAAAATCTTGGATTCTGAGTTCTGTGTTCACAGCTTTTCCACAAACTTGATATATCGCTTTGGGCACATGACTTCCCCTTTCTATGTCTTAATTTCCTCATCTGGAAAATGAGATGTTTGAATAAGAAGACTGCTAAGGTCTCTTCTAACACCAACACTTTCTGATTATCTTTTTTCTATTTTATAGAAAATAAAACAAAGAATTGAGAGAAAACATGTGCAGTCACTTGTCATATAGACACCTGGATGTCATTTTTCTAGATGCCATTTGGGCATACCATAGTACTTGTGGGGTCCAAACAGGACCTCAGAACACTAGGTAGCAGTGTGGTACAGTGGAAAGAATAGTGGATTTGAAGTCAGAGAACTGGGGTTCAAACAAATCTCAGCTCACCTGCTGTGGGACCTTGAAAAAGTCATTCCATATTTTTTCAGTTTCCCAACCCATAAAATGACGCAGTTAGGCTAAATAATCTCTATGGTCCCTCTCTGATTATCTTTCCCAGGAAGGTAGACCAAATCTGGTTGCATAGAAGCCAAAAGGGAAGAAAATTGTACTTTTTTTATACAGATAACAGTTTCTTAGAACAAAAGGTCCCTGAAGTGTCTCCAGGGCTCAGAGAATAAGAAAGGTCTGGGAGCTTTTGCCCATAATTCCAGCTCCTGGGGGTATATTAAATGGAGTTGTCACCTTTGGTTCAAGTTGCCTTGGACATCAGCTGTTGACTTGCCCATGACAAATGCTCTCTGTGGGAGTTACTGACAGCTTGATGCAGCCCTGGGCTCTTTACCTTTTCAGTGGATAAGAGGTGGCTTTATCCTTATTGGAGTCAGTTCAGTTCTGCATGCATCTTCAGGGCAGAACTGTTTCTGAGTTTCAGAAATGTAGCCAAACTCTGCTGTCACTGATATGCTTTGGGAGCTGATTGAAGTAAGATTTTTGCTGCTGATTCTCCAGAGAAGATTAATAGGAGAGGACAGCCCTATAGCATACCCAAGGCTAAAGTCTAAAGTCTTTCCTCTTCATTTGGAGGGGTCCTTGAGCTTCTACCCTCTGCTTCGATTCAGTTCAGTGATGAACATGGAAACATTCCTTACCCCCAAAGTACTTAAATTCTATGGGGTGTGCCACCTGATAAATAAATAAATAAATATAAAACAATTTAAAGTGAACACAAGTCATAAATGGGATGGATCAGGAAAGGCTTCATGTGGGAGGGGGGTCATTTTAGCTGAGGACTGAAGACTGGTTTGAGAGACAAATGTGAAGAAGGATTATATCTCAGTCACTGGGGATGGTTGGTTGAAAGCAGAGAGAGAAGTGTTTGAATATGAAATTTGAGGAAAAGTTGGTAAACCAGTATGGCTGTAATGTAGATTTGGTTATGAAATAAGTCTGGAGAGGCAGATGGAAGCCAGCTCATAGATTTAAGTTTGGAAGGGCAATCAGAGGTCATCTTGTCCACGCATCTCACTTAACAGATGAGGAAACAGGCCCAGGATAAATGATGTGTCCAAAATCACTGAAATTACCAGGGCAGGGTATTTGGACCCAGATCTCTTGACTCCAGGCACTGTGCCCATTCCACTACCTCATGGGTTGTGGAAGACTTTATTTGTTGGCTCAGGTTTTTGTATTTTATTCCAGAGGCAAAAACCCTACTGAAGATTTTTGAACAGGGGAATGACATGGTCAGAACTATATCTCAGAAAAATTTATTAAGCAGCTATGTAGAGAATAGTTAAAAGAAGAGAGGCAGGAAGCAGAGACTGTAGCAGACTGTGCAAGAGTCTAGGTGAGAGGCAATGAAAGCAAAAATGAAGGTGGTGCTATTGTTTCAGGTAAAAGGTAATAAAGATGAAATGAGGGGAGGTAGCCATGTGATTAAAAAAAAAAGAAGGGCTAGATACAAAGGAGGGTTTTGAGGTTTAATGAAACTTGACAAATCACTGCATGTGGGAGGTAAGAGAAGAAAGACTAAAGGTTGATTCCAAGGTTGGGAACCCAAGTGACTGGAATCCTGGTTGTACCCTCAACAGGAATAGAGTAGTTAAAAGGAGGAGCATGTTTAGATGGGGAGATAATGTGTTTTGTTTTGAACATGTTGAGCTCAAGATGTTGATGGGACATCCAGATGGAGTTATGCAGCAGCAATTGCTGATGTGGGACTGGAGAAGAGGGAGACAGATTAAGGCTGAATATATAGATTTGGGAGCATCTGCATAGAGATAATAATTGAACCCAAGGGGAAGTGATAAGCTCACTGAGAGAGTTTGGAGAAAGGAGAGGAGGGTTCAGGAGAGCTTTAGGTGACAGCTAGACTTAGTGAATAGAAGATAGATGGAAATCTAGCAAAGGGGATTGAAAAGGAGCAGTCAGACTAGTAGCAAGAGAACCAAGAGGGAACAATGTCATGGAACTCAAAGGGGAGGGTATTTATAAAGAGAGGATGGTTGACTGTATCAGAGGCTCCAGATAGGTCAAGTAACACCATCAGATTTAGAAGTTAAGATGTTATTGATATCTCTGGAGTGGGAAGCTTTAGCCAATTAGTGAGATACTGGAATGGTTTGCCATGTCCCTCTCCAGTTCGTTTTACAGATGAGAAACTGAGCCAAACAGGGTTAAGTGACTTGCTCAGGGTCACACAGTCAGTAAATACCTGAGGCTGGATTTGAACTCATGAAGATGAGACTTCCTGATTCCAAGCCCTGTGCTCTGTCCACTGCACCACCTAGATGCCCAATTAGTGGGATAGGAAGCCAGATTACAGTGGGTTGAGAAGTGGATTGAAGGTGGGGACATAGAGGTAACAAGCATAAAGGAAAGGGAGAAGAGTTATTGCACCTTAGCTTGGGAAGATTATGAGAAAGTTTTTTGGTTTGTTTTTTTTGTTTTTTTTTTTTTGGCTTTTGTTTGTCTAAGAATAGCATATTCTCTGATTATCTCTGCGGATAGTGGGGAAGGAGTCACTGTATAGGAAGAATTTGATTCTGAGAGAAAGGGAATGAAAGGAGAGGATTCTAGGAAGATGCAGAGTAGGTCAGAAAATTCCAAGCTCCCAAGATTTTCCCTCACAAAAGAGTTAAAATAGCACCTTAGGGCGAACAAAGTGTGGATGGAGTTAAATAAGAACAGGGGCATAACTGAGGTCCTCCTGACACAATTTGAGAAGATGGGGAGAGAAATTCCAGGATGAGTTTTAGTCCCTGTGAAGAATAAACAAGCCTCTTAAATAATAAGCAACAAGCCCTGGAGTTAATTGGTTTGAGAGGCTTCCTCAGCCCCAGCCACTGAAATTTTTACCCCCATGGATAGTGAGGGGAGTTGGGTGTTTGAGCCCAGGAAGATCTCTGCTGACCAGGAACACCGGACCCAGTTGTGCTGTGAAGAGCAGTGGGGGTGAAAAGGAACCAGTACACACCAGATGAGTGCAGAAGCAATGGGGCAGAAAGCTCCTGGCAGTGGGCACTTACAGGAGGTTGGAAGTTTGGTTTTGGTTTCAGGGTAGAGGAAAGAAATGAAGATCTGGGGCAATAGGTACCATTTCCCATATCCCAGGGCTAGAGGTGACTACAAATAATTAAGCTATCACCACAAAAAAAATGCATAGGCAAAGGAGAAAAAATCCAAACATAGAAAACTATTATGGCAATAGAGATGACCGGGATTCATTTTCAGAGGAGGGTATTGAAGTAAAGAAACCCCCCAAGAACCCCTCAAATGGTTACCTACCCAAAAAGAATTTATAGAAGATCTTAAAAAATACTTTAGGCGACTAGGTGGCATAGTGATAGAGCACTGGCGTTGGAGTTGGGAGGACCTGAGTTCAAATGTGGCCTCCAACACTTAACACTTATTACTGGTGTGACCTTGGGCATGTCACATAACCCCAATTGCCCTGCCTTTCCCTCCTCCAAAAAGCAAAAAAAGACTTTAAAAATCAAATGACAGAGAGGAAAAACTAAAAAAAAAAAAAAGATAAGAATAATCCAAGAAAAATAAGAAGGTTACGAAAGGAAAGTCAACCAACTAGAATCGTAAGGAAAAAAATAGCAACTTGAAAATTAGAATTGGAAAAAGTGAAGCCAGCGAAATATAAGAGATCAAAGAAACGATTAAACAAAATGTGAATAATGAAAAAATAGAAGAATGAAAAATAAAAGTGAAACATTTTATAAGAAAAACAACAGGGGCAGCTAGGTGGAGCAATAAGAGTGCCAGCCCGGAGTTGGGACAACCCAGGATTGAATCCGGCCTCAGAAAATGAGCACCCACACATAAATAATGATTGGCCATGTAACCTTACTTAACCCCAATTGCTTAAAAAACAACAACAACAACAACAACAGCAATGGATTTGGAGAATAGATCAAGAAGAGAAAATATAAAAATAATTGAACTAACTGAAAGTTATGATAAAAAAAAGAATCTTGATACAGTAATACAAGAAATAGTTAAAGAAAACTGTCCTGAAGAATGAGAACAAGAGAGGAAAGTAGAAATAGAAAAAAATCCAGCAATCACCACTTAAAAGAGATTCTGTGAGGAAAACTCAGGAATATTATAGTCAAATTCTGAAACCCCCAGCTCAAGGAAGAAAATATCAAAAGCATCAATATTAAAACAATTTAAATATGATGGAACCACAATTAGAATTACACAAAACCTAGCAGCAGAGACATTAAAGGACCGCTGGTCTTAGAATACAACATATTAAAGAGCAAAAGAACTGGGGCTCTGGCCAAGTATTATTTTGAACAAAAAAAAATGGACATTTGACAAACTCTCAGACTTTCAAGACTTTGTTAAAAAAAAATCCTGAACTTAATAGACAATTTGACATATAAGAACCAACAGAAATATATGCGGGACTGACTATAAGGGATCCATAAATTCAGACTATTTACTTTTTTATATATGCAAAATGTATGTCTAAGATTCTTATTAATAATTGGGTAGTTCATAAGAAAGATTAGGGTAAACCTGAGTATGATATGAATTTTAAAAATAAAACTATTTAGGAACAGCTAAAAGGAGTAATTATTTTATACAAATGAGATGCAAGAGGAAGAATTGATACACAGGAATTAGATGGGGGAGGAGAGCTGGTAGTTCTGGTAACCTACTTTCATCAGCCATGGGTTTATGAAGGAACAATACATATATATTTAAAAGAGTATAAAAGTCTTCTAAATTCAGAAGAAATAAAATGATAGGGCATAGGGAGGGGGAAAAGGACAAGAGAGGGATCTTTAGAGGGAGGGTGAGGGAATAGGTAAATAGGGGCATAGAAGGGTGTTTAGATTTATGGGAATGGTAGAATAGGAGAGGATTTCTTGGAGGGGGGTAGTCAAGTCATAGGAGGGTAAGGTAAGTAAAAGTAAAGTAGAGGAGGCAGGCAGGATCAGAAACAAGAGATATGCACATACATAGAAACAAAGATCAGTAATAGAATAGGTCTGGGAAAGTATATGTCTACATATGTCTACATATGTGTATATATATGAAGAAACAGTCTAAACTCTATTGTAGCCTTCTGGGGGCTAGGGGAGGGTATGCATATATTTATAGCCATAGAGAAACATATCTAAACTTTATTGTGGCCTTCTGGGGAGGACCTTGGGGGGAGGGGAAAAAGAACAGAGTAAAGAAGGGCACAGCAGAGAAAAAAAAACTCACAAGGAAGTATTATTTATTTATTTATCATATAGACTTCCCTGAAATGAAAATTTATTGTCATATATTTTGAATCTTCTCTTATGTTCTGCTATGCACATGATATGCTTTTTATCTAACTTTGTATTTAAGTCCCAATATTTAAGTTTATGATAAAAAAAAATAAACAAAGAAAGGGAATGAAAGAATTGAGATGGAGTCCTATTCCCCAAGAGGGAACGGAATAGCATTAAGGGAATAAAAAGAGGGGCTAGCCTTGGCAAAAAGACTTCTTCCTTAATGACTAGAGAAAACGGAGAGAATGGAGGATGATATGGAGTTATTTTGATGTGTGGATAGCTGGGAAGAGGAAGCTTATAAGGAATGGCCTTTGTTTTCTTAAGTCTAGAAGTTGGTGAGGTCTCCTAATTGTTGTTGATCCTTTGTTCTCAAAGGGGACTAATGACAGCATGAGGGTGATGTCTTGATTTGCACATGAATTAAATTTATGTGACTCAGAGTTGTGCAAATTTATCACCTGATTAGGGAGAAAGGGGAGGAAATGGTGTTAGGAACTTTAAGAGAAAAAGAAAAGTTTCAAACTGTTGCTGAAGGGAATGTGATAGAGTCAATGAGGGAGAAGATAAATGGCCATGCAATAGTATAAAGGTCTAGTGGAGATGAGATAACATTAATTTGTAGTGGTTTACTTGAGTAACTATCTCCAACACTTAGTGGTGTGAAAGAAAGAATCAAGAAGATGGTTTGGGTGGGTAACCAGTTTGGGAAAGCATGAATGACAAGACAAGGAGGAAAGGATTCAGGGATAGAAGGTAGAACACAGTTAAAATGATCAATAAAGACAAAGTCGAAAAAAGAGGAAACTGAAGGCAGAACATGGGTAATTAGGAGAACAGGGAGAAGTGAAGAAACCTAGAGGTTGAAAGAAGAATGTTCGAGGCAGAAGGAGACAGAGTATTATAGGATATTATTATTGAAGAAAGGAATTTCATAGTACATGAATTAGAAGGCAGTACATTCTGGGTTTGTCTTTCCCAGTTGGCTGAATTGGAGTGAAAATGTAGGTTACAGGAGTTAAGGAGGTGATGAAGTGAGAGTCCCAGACTTCCAAAGGGATATTAAGGTGCATCTTGAAGTCTCCACGTATTAGGGCAGGTATTGATACAAATGAATACTATGAATGAGGTACTGACTTTCTTTATTTGTTTTTGTTTTTTGCTTTTTGGAGGGCAATTGGGGTTAAGTAACTTGCCCAAGGTCACACAGCTAGGTTTTTGTTTGTATGTGCATTAAGTGTCTGAGGCTGGATCCAAACTCAGGTCCTAGAGCAGGCCAATGCTCTACTCACTGCGCCACCTAGCCACCCCGGTACTGAATTTCTTAAGAAAGGAAGAAATAAATTTTCTACTTGAGAGGGATGAAATGGTAACTAGTAACAGAAAGAAAACAGACTTAATGGATTCTTATTTTCTTTGTTTCCTGTAGTAAATGGGAGTGACCTTTGAATTGGAAATGACACAATTAAAGTGATTAACAGTCAGTTGTTAAGGCCCTAGAAGCCCTTAATGAATTCAAGTCACCAGGCCCAGATGAACTGCATCTTTGGATATTGAATTGTCATTGTCAATGATGGTTGAAAGATCACGGAAGAGAGAAGTACCATAGGAAAATAAAAATCAAATGTCTTTTTTTTTTTTTTTAAAGAATAGGTTAAAAAGAAAAAGAATAGGGTCTACAAACAATTGGCCAAAGAGTTTGATTCCAGAGACCATTAGAATGGACCATTAAAAAGATAGAAGATTAAAGAACCTGTCTTAAAGAAAGCAGTGATGACAATGAGCCAACATGGCTTCAAGAACAGGTCATATTAGACTAGCCATGCTTCATTTATTCTTTTGTCAGACTTCTTAAACTGGTGTATCAGGGGAAAGCTGAAGATATTTTACTTAAAATTTAGTAAAGAATTTGATGGATTTTTGCAAGCAAATGGATTTTATCAGGGCATTTCATTAAAAAAAAATCACATGCTATCCTTATGGAAAAGTTGGAGAGGTGTGGGCTAAATTATATAATTTTTATTTGTTTCGTTATGAATTTTGTTTATTCTGACACTAGACATTTTGAGCACATCTATACACACAGTAGAAGTAACAAATCTCATATTATGTATCCCATTTTTAAAAAGTACATAACAAATTCAGTTCACTATTTTCAAAGCTATCTTACTTTCCTTTGTTTCCTTCTAAACTTCTTTTCATTCTCAACTGTGGATTAGAAAATATTTCAGT
Organism: Gymnobelideus leadbeateri; assembly: GCA_011680675.1. Taxonomy (NCBI): domain Eukaryota; kingdom Metazoa; phylum Chordata; class Mammalia; order Diprotodontia; family Petauridae; genus Gymnobelideus; species Gymnobelideus leadbeateri. Next base: position 60,205 of record WOXC01010331.1, on the reverse strand, counting down.
AACTATCTTTGTTTTCTTTTTCTTTTGGGAAGTTTTACTATTGCTAGCTCTTCAGCTGTCACCAAGTACTGACAGAATGGTAATTGATTACAATGGAGAGAAGAGGGAAAAGGGAAGAGAAATAAACATTAAATAACTCCTTTCCAGGATAAATATTGTTTCATTCCATTCTCACAATGACCTTGTGAGGTACGTGCTATTATGATCACCATTTTAGACTTGAATAAACAGAGGCAGAGGTTAAATGATTTTCTCAGGAGCATACAGTTAGAAAATGTTTGAGACTGGATTTAGGTTTTCCTGACTCAGGCCCTGTATTTTATCCACAGTACCACCAGAAAGTTTAAAAAACTTCCTGGAAAGTGTTGGGCCAAATGGGACAGAGAATGATGATGATATAGAAGATTTAGAATAAGCTTAAGAGTCAGATATGAAAGAAGATGGTGATCAAAGACTATGAAAGATGAGCTGTAAGGGGGAGAACTGTGTCTGTATTCTCCAAATTAGATACCAGATAGAGAAAAAAAAATCTACTAACAAATAAGTAACATTGAAAAAAAAAGCAAAACCATCAAATCCATGTATTTGTTATATCTGAATATATTGTATATTGTTATATCTGAAATATAGTATATTATATCTGAATATATTGTATATTGTTATATCTGAAAAATCTGATATTGTACCTTCAGTCTATCATGCCTCTGGCTGGAGGTGGATAACCTGCTTCTTCAATTGTCTTGTGGTGTCATAGTTGATCATTGAATTGATCAAAGTTCTTAAGTCTTTCAAAGTTTTTTTTTCTATAATTCTGTTGTTTCAGTATAAATTTTTCTTCTCATTCTGCAACTTCACTCTACATTAGTTCACATATCTTCCCAGGTATTTCTGAAACCTCTCTCTTTTTCATTTCTTACAGTGTAATAGTTTTCCATTATATTCACATATTGTTCAGTCATTCACCAAATGCTAGGCACCTGCTTAATTTCTACTTCTTTACTAGGCCAAAATAAGTTGCTATATGTATTTTTTCATTCGTGGGTTCCTTTTCTTCTTTGTTCTCAGGGGAATAAGTACAGGAGTAATATTTCTGGGTCAAAGCATATGCACGCTTTAGTGACTTTTTGGCTGTAGTTCCACATACTTTTCCAAAGTGACTGAACCAATCTATATCTCTACCAATAGCTTTAGAATACCTCTTCTCTCACATCCCCTTCAACGACTATCATATTTTCTGCATCTCCTTCCTTCCTTCCTTCCTTCCTTCCTTCCTTCCTTCCTTCCTTCCTTCCTTCCTTCCTTCCTTCCTTCCTTCCTTCCTTCCTTCTTTCCTTCCTTCCTTCCTTCCTCCCTCCCTCCCTTTCTTTCTTTCTTTCTTTCTTTCTTTCTTTCTTTCTTTCTCTCTCTCTCTCTCTCTCTCTCTCTCTCTCTCTCTCTTTCTTTCTTTCTTTCTTTCTTTCTTATAATCTGATGGCTATAAGGTGAAACCTCAGAGTTACTTTAATTTGTATTCCTCTTATTAGTAATTTGAAAAAAAATTATATGGGTGTTGATAGTACGAATTTCCTCCATTTCCTCTATTTCCTGCCTGTTCATATCTTTTGACCATTTATCTATTGGAAAATGACTCATATTCTTATGTATTTGAATCAATGCCATATATTTTTTAGCTATAGGACTTTTAGTAGGAAAACTTGCTGAAAGATTTTTTGCCTATTTAACTGTTTCCCTTCTAATTTTATGTGTATTGTCTTTATGCAGAATTTCTTCAATTTTATGTAAATAAAATCGTCAATTTTATCTCCTATAATCTTTTCTATCTCTTGTTTTACTGAGAGCTCTTCTTATATCCAAACTTGCAAAAGACATCTTTGCCCTTGTTCCTCTAATTTATTTATGATATGACCTTTTAATATTTACCTCATGTATCTATTTGGAACTTATTGTTTTATATGGTGTGAAATGCTGGTTTACGCCTAATTTCTGCTAAACTACTTTCCCACTTTCCCAGCAGTTTTTTTCAAATAATAGTAAGTCTTTACCCCATAATTGTTGTCATTGTGTTATTGAACATTCTGTTCCTATGTTAATTTATTATTGGTGTTGTGTACCTAATCTGTTCCAATGATCCGTTTTTTCTATTTTTAAAATTGGTACTAAGCAGCTTTGGAGATTGTTGCTTCATAATATAGTTTATGATCCAGTACTGCTATGTCCTTTACCTTCCCACTTGTTTTCGGTATTTCCCTTAGAGAGTCTTAACTTTATGTTCCCCCAGATAAATTTTATTATCTTTTCTAGCTGTCTAAGATGACCTGTTGATGGTTTGACTGCTATAACACTGAATAAACAAACCAATTTGGGTAGTATTGTTATTTTTATTACCTCATCCCTTGAAAAAATGAAAAAGATAAAATATGGGAATAGCAAAATGGAGAGCTGTAGAAAGACAGATACTAATATATTATTGGTAGAGCTGTGAATTGATCAACCCATTCTGGAAAACAAATCTGAATTTCACTAAAAAAAGTGACTAAAATATCCATTACTATTGGCTTAGAGATACCATTTCTTATGTATATTTACTAAGAAGACCAAAGAGAAAGAGGTTCCATAGACACCAAAATATTCACAACATATTTTTTTGTATTAGCAAAGAATGGATTGGAATTGGAATGGATTAACTATGAGAAAATATTATCTTTCCTATTATTTAGTTCTGTCTTGATTTTTGTATGCAGTGTTTTTTTCTATATTTTGTATATAGTGTTCTGCAGTTGCATCAGTATAGGTCCTGTGTTTCTTGGTAGATGGACTCCAAAATATTTCATCTGATAATATAATTATGTGGATTTAGAACTATTTTGACTGATGACTCAAAGAATAGTTGGTAATAGTTCAACATTAACCTGACAGGAGGTCTCTGATGAAGTGTCTCAGGGAACTGTGCTAGATCCTGTATTGTTTAACATTTTTATGAGCGATTTGGATAAAGGCAAAGATGCCATTCTTATTAGATTTATAGATGACACAAAGCTATTAGGAATTTTCTAACACCCTGGATTAGGTGGTCAAAATTAAAAAAGAACTCTACCAATTAGGGTATTGGGTTAAATCTAATAAGGTGAAAATTGGTAAGGATATATGTAAGATCTTTCATTGGATTTTTAAAAAATCAACATTACCAGTATGAGATGGGGACACATGGTTAGGGAGCAGTTTGTTGCGGGGGAAAGAGCTTGAATTTTTATAGGACTGAAAGCTGGATATGAGACAGCAATGTGATGTGACATTCAAAAAAGCTAATGGGTTCTTGGGCTGCATTAACAGACACATAGTTTCCAGGAATAAGCAGCTGATATTTCCACTGTACTTTGCCCTTGTGAGACCTCATCTGAAGTATTGTGTTCAGTTCTGGTCACCACTATTTTAGAAGGATATTGATAAGCTGGAAAGTATCCAAATGAAGGCCACTAGGATGATGAAGGGACTTGAGTCCATGCCATGAGGATTGGCTGAAGGGACTGGGCAGAGTTAATAAAATGCTTATTGATTTTTTATCTTTTGTTTTCACATTGCCATCATTTCAAAATATATCCCTTCCCCTTCCCTAAACAAAGGATCATCTCTTGCAACAAAGAATAAAAAAGAAGGAAAAAGCAGTTCAGCCAAACTAACCAATATATCAACTGACTCTGACAATATATGCTATGTTCCACACCTATACTTCCTCACCTCTGTGACGAAAGCTGGGAAATACATTTTCTCATTTTTTCTTTAAGGCTAAGTTTTATAATTATCATTACACAGTGGAAAATTTCTTTTTATTGCTGTCCTTTACATTTTATTTTTAAAAATCACTATGTGTATTATTTTCCAGTTTCTGCTTACTTTATTTTGCATCATTTCATGAAAGACTTCCTATGTTTCTCTTGGTTTTTCATATTCTTCATTTTTTTATTATTATGGCACATTACAATACTATAACTTTAAACCATTTCCCAATTGATTTGCATCTAATTTATTTTAATTCTTTGCTAATACAAAAATGTTGTGAATATTTTGGTGCTTATGGAACCTTTCTCTCTTCTTAGTATATATACATAAGCAGTGGTATCTCCAAGCCAATAGTAATGGATATTTTGTTCGCTATTTTATTAATGAAATTCAGATTTGTTTTCCAGAATGGTTGATCAATTCACAGTCCTACCAACAATATAATAGTATCTGTCTTTCTACAACTCTCCATTTTACTATTCCCATATTTTGTTATCTTTTTCATTTTTTTAAGGAATGAGGTAAGAACTCAGACCAACGCTTAAACTATTATAATTTTGTCAGTATTATCAGGTAACCAGAAGCAAGTTGCGCTAGAATCTGAACTCTGTGATACATCAGGACAGAATGAATTTCAAGAGAGAAGACTGCTCAGTGATAGTGGCAAAGTCTGGAAGTGGCAGGAAGGAGAAAGAAGTATGATTATTCCTCTTTATAGCCCAGTGCACTGGGAAACATGAGAGGAAACAAATACAATACTAGAAAGGGTAACCAGGGATGGAATGTTTTCTTTGGAGAGCCAAGTTTCTTGAGTACCAGGAAATAGAAAGAATAAAATGAAGAGATCTCTGATTAAGGACATTTTATTTAATATATAGAGGAGATTTCAGAGGAAATGATAGAAGGGGTGAATATTTAAGAATATGGATTGTCAAAGGGTGAAACACTAGTCATCCAGGAATGAAAGTATTGAGAGAAGTGTATTGGATAGCCATCTTCACCTCATAAGACATACCTCTGAATCACAGGGGTAAGAGGAGGAAAAGGTATATTAGCCAGATATAGGATAGGGAAAGAATCAATTTTTCCAAGCATCTATATTCTCAGATCCTATAATGACTGACCATGGCATTTAGTTTAGAGGAAGCACCATCAATTTCTATAGCGTATCACTCCAAAGACAACTATTAGGGATGTAGGAGGCAGATGATTACATCAAGAAGTTCTGTCTAGTGAAGTAACATGGCTGCTGGATTCTGAGGAATCAAGGCCCAAATTCAAAGCCTGTCTCAGCTGCTTATCTTGTGACCCTGGCCATTTAACCTCTCAGCCTCAGTTCTTCATCTTTAAAATGAAATTATTCGACTAAATGGAATCCAGGATCACTTTCAGTTTAAACTTATACTCCTACAGTCTTGGTCTTGGTCAAGAAATACCTAGTGTTCAGGTCAAATGGACTTGACTAAATTCATGCTTGCTATTCCCTCTTTAGCATCATTAAAAATGGTAGGGGAAGAAGAACATTTAGAAGATTCCCCACATGTTTATCAGTCACTTAGCTCTGTGTCCCTAGAAGCACAGCCCTTGAGAACCTTGGGTGACTTGGGGTTAAGGATCTCTGAACGATTAAGATTTTAGATGGATGTTGGTCCTCTTGGGTCCAGGTACTCTACGCCCTCTTATTCTCTGAGGCTCCAGGCTCTGTTACTCTGAAATCTCTCAGGCAGTACCTTAAACACTGTGAGTCTCAATGTTCTCTTTTATAAATTGTAATATTTTGTAACCTGGCTCTTAGGCATTCTAGAATAAAGCAGCCACAACTGGAGGGAGGAGAGTGAGAGAGAGAGAGAGAGAGAGAGAGAGAGAGAGAGAGAGAGAGAGAGAGGGAGAGGGAGAGTAGAGAGAGAGTATTAAGTTGATGAGACCATGGTAAGTCCATGGGTTAAATCTCCAGTAAAACCATTGACAATGATTTAGTACACATCTGTTATCTGAAGAATATGAATTATCTATCAGTGCCCATTAGGTTCATTTAGTCTAGGAAACTTATTTCAATTAAAAAAAAAACACTTATTAAATGCCTACTGTGTTAGGAACACTAGACCCTATGGACATAAGATAAAAATTAACAAGCTCCTGCCCTCTTAAGGACTATATTCTACTATGTGAAAACATACATATTCATAAGAAAATGTAGAACATGTAAAGTAAATATTATGTAACTTTGTAGGGGTGAACTACAATCCTTGAGGTCAGGCTCTTTTTTGCCTTTCTTTGCTTAGTGATCACATTAACCCACATAGATTCAATTATAATCTCTATGCACATGATTCTTAGATCTGTTTGTCCAATCCTAGCATCTTTCTTGATCTCCAGTCATATCTCTAATTGTCTATTGTAAATCTTGAATTGGCTGTCCTCTAGATATCTTAAATTCAATATGTTCAAAACCGGACTCATCGTTTTCCTTGTTACCCCTCCTCCAATTCTGCTCCCCCAACCCCAACAATCTCTTCCCCACTTTCCTATTACTGTTAAGGGTATCACTTTTCTCCCATGTTCAAAACCTGGGTGTCATCCTTGACACCTATTTCTCTCTTGTCTTTCATATTCAATCTGTTACCAAGTTCTGTCAATTTTACTTGTATAACATCTTTTGTATCATCCCCTTCTGTCTTCTGCAATTGCAACCACCCTCATGAAAGACCTTATCACATCACATTTTGACTATTGTCATAGTTTGCTGTTTGGTCTCCTTGTCTCAGATATCTCCCCTTTCCACTCCATCCTCCAAGCAGATCAATGTGATCTTCCTAAAGTGAAGATCTTGATCATGTCACTCTCCTAGTGGATAAATTCCATTGAACTCCAAATCAATTCCATATGACCTCCAGGATTAAATACAGAATCCTCTGTTTTGTTTTCAAAACTCTTTTATCGAGGGCCACTTGGGTACCAGTTCCAAGTGTGAGTGAATATGTGATAAAGAATTAAGCAGGCAGGTAGTTCGTAGGATAGAACTCCATTTATTGATTCTTAGGACAAGATTTTTATAGAGCAATCAGACAAAAAAAGACTCAAGTATTCATATCATTATCTTAGTCTATCATATCCTGGAAGTAGCACAGAAGTAAGGCTTTTGTTCTCTAGGTGCCAGAAAGTCTTAGGAAAAGTCGGTTAACTCCTTTCATATGCAACCACATTACAAAGGATACTCTGAGAGCTGGCTTCAGCCAAAGCCTTAATCAAGGAGAATATTTGCATAGGAGTGGAACACCTAAGAATAACTAAAGTCTTGGGGAAGAGCTATTGGTCTCAGAACTCAAACAACATCCTTTTAAGTGCAACCCATAACAAAGAACTCAGGAGCAAGCTTAACAAACCACATCTCCAAGAGCTCTTGCTTTAAAGTACACTATTATTAGGCTTATTATCTGAGTCCTGAATCAGGCCTCTTTGGCTCCCCACACCCTTTATTACCTGACTCCCCCCCCAAGTCTTATACCATACTCTTGTCCATGTACTCTGTGATCCAATGACACTGGCTTTCTTACTGTTCCCCAAAGAAGACTCTTCAATTCTTGCCTCCGTGAATTTTTCCCTGGTTGTCCTCCAAATATGAAAATCTTCTCCCCACCCGCTTTTCTGTTCCTCTTGGACTTCTTGGATTCCTTCAAGTCCCAGGTAAACTCTTACCTTCTGCAAAAAGCTTTTCCTAGTTCCCCTTGATGCTAATGACTTCCATTTGAAATCATCTCCAATTTATCCCATATATATTGTATTTGTATTTATTGGTTTTCATTCTGTCTTCCCCATTAGATTATGAGTTCCTTGAGGGGAGGGGCAGTTTTTGCTTTTCTTTGTATCCCCAGTGCTTAGCAACATTCTTCTACAAGAATTAAATTTAATCCAGAAAGAGTTTGCCTTTGCTAAAACCCAAACTAAATTGTTAATCTTTCTCTAGCATTCATTTTTGCTTTGCAGGGCAGATGCTAAATCTTATTCACTGAGTTTTCCTGGTTAACAAAATTTCTACTAAAAACAATAAGATTTCCATAACCATTCTCAAAGCTTTGTGTATTTATTATATTTAAAGGAAATAAAAAAATAAAATAAAAAGCAGAGGCATATTTAAGTGTGTTTAGATATGTGGCCTATGAAGTAGAGAATGGATCGTGTTAGGCAGAGCCATGAACATTCTTCATTGTATTCTTGGAGAGTCTATCCTATAGGCTACTCCATAAATATGTGCTGAATGAATACATTTCACCCAGTTTTCTCACTCAGAATTCTTTTTGCAGAAGACAGAGCAAGAAGAACAGGAATGGTCTATTGTTTATGGGATCATAGTTATCATAGATTTGGAGCTGGAAGGACTTTATATGTCATATAGTCCATTTCCAGCTCCTTATTTTATAGTTGAGGAAAGTGAGACCTAAAAAAGTTAGATGATTTGCCCAAGTCACCCAGAGATCATATGGAAGAATCTGGGTTTGACTTGTTTGATCCCAAATCCAGTCTATTTTCAACTGTCCCAAAGCCCCCTCCTAAACTCATGCACTTTAAACCCAAGATACGTTATTACCTAGAGGGTATAAGTGGGCAGCAGGAACTATACACAAAACAAACCCAGGTTTGCAGTAAACCTTGGCTTTTATCCAGATTTAACATTAGAAGCATTACATAGTCTATGGAGCCATACACCACTTCTGTTCCTTCAGTGTGTACAAGAGTGTTTACTGGGCTCGGGCTAATGCCGAACTGACATGTTCCTTGCACAAGGCCTGCTTGAAAATTAGATCAGGTTGCTCCCCCACTGTAACATATGACATTTTTCTAATTAGGGCAATGTTTAATTTACTGTCTCATGGCTTTTTGAATAAATATAAATTGTCATACTAAAGTGACAGGTGTTAAACCCAGGGTAGCTGTGTTGGAGAGGTTAATCTGCTCTTAATCAAATCAGTTCTGCTTGACTTTCTCCCGGGGAGTGAGGGAGATAATGGGCCTGTTTAACTGGAGATTAGCCAGCCTTTGGCTGGAAATCCCCAGAGCTTCACCTGAGCCTTCTTGTGTCTTATTCTAAATGAAGACATTCAAATGTATCAATAATTAAAGATGGGCCAATCTCTTCCCTGGGCACCTAAGAAGCCAAAGGCAACCAATTATTGAGAATGTGTCCTCTCCTCTCTTCACCCTTCCTCCCAACCCCCACCTTGTTTCAGCTAAGCATTCAGAATTTATCCACTGACAAAATGCAGTACCTACTAGAAGAGTATTTCTTTAGGCCAAACTCCTTTGCACTGTTTTTCTTATCTTGACAAGCAAGAGTTAGTTTCCTTCAATTAAATCACAGGCATTTAGCAATTTACTCAATGGTAAATTGGGTTGGATTGAATTGGATGGCATGATGATGTGGGGAGGAAGGAGAATAATGAAAGGAAAGCTACCTTGTTGAGACTCCTCAAAGACCTTTAGATTTTAAGCTGTGATTCATATATGACTTTGGACCCTATTAATTGTGATTTGTGATTAGTGTGGGGAAAGCCAAGGAGGAGCCATATCAGGTAGAGAGAATGCCTCTAATTATTTTTGTTTGGATATTGGATTTTTTGCTCATCCTGCTATAGATTAATGATATAATAAGGACAGATCTGTCCCTTTTCATCTTCCAAGCCTGCTACAGATTGTTAATCTTCGTTGTGACCCTGAATTGTCTATGAATTTTGGAGAGGCAAAGCAATGTATCTACTTATTTTCACATAACTCACTCTGTATGTAAAACAAATAACAGCAGTGACATGTTCAGAATCATGTGTATTGGTCAAAACAAGGAGGAGAGACAGGATTACTCTTCTATTTATGGACTATAAAATCTTTACAGTGGCATTGATAAAGGGTTTATAGTCAGTACACAAGCTGGTTAAACCATAAATTGTAATGTTATATGATAAACTGGGAGTTTATAGCAGTAGTAGATATCAAAGAAAAAAATGAGTTTGGGTCTGAAATGATCTATCATAGGAGAAAGTTGCTACATGTTTAAATATTCAAGCTTTTTTGTCTTCATTTCATTGAAGCTACTGATAATTCATGGTCTCCCTAACACGGATTTATAGATTTGCCTAGAGTCCCCAACACTGAAAAAAATCAGAAGCAACATGGTCTTGGGGTGGATAAGAAAGAAGAGTGGAACTGAGTCATGTAATTGAACTTCTAACTTTTATGGAAAAAATGACAGGTAAAGCTTCTTCTTTTCTTCCTCTCCCTCCAAGTTTGGGGGCTTCTGTAAGACAATTTGGTTACTATTTCTAGAAAGTGAAAATATTTACAAGGGAAATATGTTGAGCATAACTTAATTGCTTCTAGTTTACATTAAAGCTAAAAGCAGTAAAATGTCAACAAATGTTAATTTCACTGCCTCTCTAATGGGCATATACTCCTTCAGTAACCAATTCTGTACTTATTCATTATGAAACTCAAACTGCTAATATTTACTTATTACTTATTTATATTTTCATTTGAAAGTACAAATAAGCTCATTTGCAATAATAACAGCTTAATATTTTCAGTGCTAAGGAACTGCCTTTAAAATATTTCTATTAATGATCCTGAAGAAAAAAATCAAAAAGGCTTTCATATTGTACATTTGGAATATGGAAGAGTATCATTAATTTGGAACATGATCATCATTCACTTTGTTTACACAGCTCTCTAGAAAAGAGAGGGTGTTTGAGAATCATTGAAAGGGACTGTGCTAGGTGAGGAATTTTTGATAACTGAAGATGGAGATAACTTTGCAAAGGTATTAATATTCAGGTTCTCTAGAGTCAACTGAGTCCACCTGGAACACTCCAGATGGGTTTTGTTTTTCAAGACATGTACAGCTAAAAAGCTATATGGGAATCCAATTTTTATAAACTGGAGTTTATATTAAATGCATTAGAGAAAACAATTCTAAAGTGAATCCATTTATAAGGTCTCAGCAAAGGGATTATAGTTGCAGAGTGAGAAGGGACCTTGGAGCCATCTTGGTGAATAATTTGTACTTTCTGTACACTTAGATTTTCATACATAGCATCATAGATGCTCAGTGGGGTTCCACCTCTAGATACTTAAAAGAAGAGAAAAATAAACCACTAATTCCCAAAGTATAAAACTGCATATTGAAGACATAATTTCATTAAAAAAAAAAAACGTTTGCTCTCCTAGAATCTCTCCACGTGCATCTACTATTAGGCAACAATTACACTGACAGGGACACAATCCTTGGTACATGTTGTTCTGCCATTCAGAAGGAACACATAGCCTCAACTCTATTCTGATTAACTAGGAAAATCATAAAATATAACCAAATTTTATAGTCAAATATTCTGTGATTCTGATTGGCAGTCATGAGATAAAAGTTCCCTCTCCTGAAGGGACTATAGAAATACTTTTCTATGTATTTACTAATTTATGGGCAGTGTGCCATGTACCTGGGAGAGAATGTGTTTTGTTTGCTTCTTCCAGTGAAAAATAGACATCAGTGAACTAAGGCTTTGGAAACTCAGTCCTATAGCTTAATTTACTGTGAATTTACCTGGCTTGATTCAGTTAAGTCATTTAATTCTATTCACATAAAATTATTTATAGTGTGTGTGTGTGTGTGTGTGTGTGTGTGTGTGTGTGTAATCAGTGATTACATTGATGGAGGTACTACCTCTCCCAATGCAGATTGCCATGCATCCATCCATGTCTTCTCATCCTCTTTGATTCTTGTCATTGTCCTCCCATGTTACCATAGTGTGGAGTCTACCAAATATACTGAGACTTTCTTTAGGTTAGGCATTCTTATTGTGTGTGTGTGTGTGTGTGTGTGTGTGTGTGAGAGAGAGAGAGAGAGAGAGAGAGAGAGAGAGAGAGAGAGAGAGAGAGGGAGAGAGAGAGAGATAGTGAGATAGTGATACACAGGTTTGACAATTTAGTTAATCCTTTGTACCCCTTCTCAGAATCTTTTGAAATACACAAAGTGAAATATATGGAATTATGAAGAAAACCAATTGTATCGAAGTAGTTATCATATATGTATGTGTTGTTATCAGCATCATCAAGATCACTATCATCATTGACTGCTAAGGATGATGATGACCACCACCACCAACAACCATAGCAACATTTATATAACACTCATATAACAAGAGCTGTGTTAAGTGCTTTCCAAATATTATCTCATTTAGTCTTCACAACAATCCTGTGAGGTAGGTGCTATTGTTATCTGCATTTTATAATTGAGGAAACAAGCAAAGTGACTTGCCCAAAGTCACACAGATAGTAAGTGTGTGTGAGAATAGATTTAAACTCATGTCCTCCTGACTCTAGGTCTATTGCTCTATCCATCAAGCCACCTAGCAACCACCTATTTTCCCTTACTCCCCCTATTTAGAAAGTCTACTGGTTCTTTTGGTTGTACAACTCTTTGAGGATATTTTGTGCCACTTTTGGCGTGTATATTTTTTTGGGGGGGGGTAAAATGTGGCTATATATTTTCACCTACCTGGAGACTTTCTGTTGCCCTTGGGATAATCCAAAAATTTAAATCTTTGGAGACTAGGGTATTCGATGACAGTGATCTATTTGTCTTAGGAAGACAGACTACTGTTTGACAGAGAGGTTTTGGTGGCTTTAAAAGCATTGCATGATTTTCCAAATATATCTCAGCCCTCTCTGTTCTTTTTCAATATTGACCCAGTTCATTGTTCATGTTCATTATCTCTTCAAGATATATGTATCAGGTTGTTCCTTGGAAAGCAGACATAGTCTGTTACAGGGTTTATATTAATTTCTTTCAGTATAGTTGATTTTTTCAGAGTGGGTTTGATAGAAACATTGCCTTTATTTTCCCAGTATCATGCCATGGTACAATGTTACATCAGATGAATTTTGTGGAAGGTTCATGTATATATTAATTAACTAGATAACATTCTCATCTAATTCATTCCAATGTACAAGGTACTATGTGGTATACAAAAAAGTTCAAGACTTGGTTTTTGTTCTAATGGAGTTTATAATCTTATAGGAAAGATAACATGAGCACAAACAGAGGCTTTGTGGTATAGTAACAGAGCATGGAAGACCTTGGTTCAATGAGTCCTCAGTTATTTACTAATTGTTCTACCCTGGGAGAGTGATTTAATCTCTCTAGGCCTCAGTTTCCTCATCTATAAAGTGAGAGAGTTGGTTGGATGACATCTAGTGTCTCTTTTGGCCCTAAATTTATGATTGTAAGAAATATAGGGGAACATATGCTAAATTGGTGCTATATACAACATAAAGAAGAGTTCAGGGCAGAGGAGATAAGACTTCATTATTCATACAAATTAGATATACTAAGTAATGAATTGACTTTTTATATGTAGTTTATATAAGCAGTCATTATTTTTTTTAAACAAATGCTTTTTTAACTTCTGTTTTATATCATTTATTTCTGCCAGATTTTGAGTTACAATTATTTTCCCCCCTGTTTTTCCCCTACCCACCCTCCCAGAATAGCAGTCTCACAAGATATCACTTCCTCCAATCTGCTCTCTCCCATATCTTCTCCCATACCCCCTTCGACTTTTCCACTAGAGGAAGGTGAATCTCTGTGTCCTAATGCCTGCACATCTCCCAATTACAAGCAAAAGAGTATTAATAATAGTATATATATATATATATATATATATATATATATATTTATTTGAAACATTTAATCTTAAGACCTCGGATTTCAGATCCATTCCCTTCCTCCCTTGTCACCCATTCCCTCTGGGAAGATAAGTAATTCAGTATATGTTGTACATGTCTAGCTATGCAAAACATTACCATAGTAGATATATTGTACAAGGCTGCTTATAATTCCCTCCCACTCATCCCACTCCCCACCTGGTCCATTCCCTACTTGATCCTGTCCCTCTTCTATAGTGGGTACTTCCAACCTCCCCTCCCCCCAAGAATGCCCTCCCATCCATCATCCCTCCTCTCATCCCCCTTTCTGCTGCAGGTTGAGATATCCCATTTAGTATGTATGTCATTCTCTCCCTGAACCAAATTCAATGAGAATGTGGTTTTGCCTTTTTGCCTTCCTATTCTTCCCCTCCCCTACAGCCACTTCCCCTTGCTTCTTCTACATGAGATAGTTTACCCTACCCTGTCTCTCCCCATCTCTTCTTGCCACTTTCCTCTCTCACCTCATAATTTCACCCCTTGAGTATCCTCCCTTCCCAACAAATTCAACCTATGCCCTCTATCCATATATAACTGTAAACATATATACACACATTCACATATGTATTCATATGACCATACACTCTTCTTCCATTGTTTTCATACTGAGAAAGGTTTCCTCAGTCACAGTTATTATTTTTCCATGTAGGAATGTAAATAGGTCAACTTTGACAAGTTCCTTTTGATTTCTTTTCCCTGATTACCTTCTCAGGCATCTCTTGCTTCTTGTGTCTGGATGTCAAATTTTCTATTCAACTCTGGTCCTTTCCTCAAGAATGCTTGAAAGTCCTCTATTCCATTGAATGACCATATTTTCCCCTGAAACAAAATACTCAGTTTTGCTGGGTAGGTGACCCTTGGGTTCATTCCCAGCTCTTTTGTCCTCTGGAATATCATATTCCATGCCCTTCAGTCCCTCAGTGTAGAAGCTGCGAGGTCCTGTGCTATTCTGATTGTGTTTCCACAATATTGAAATTGTTTCTTCTTGGCTGCTTGTAGTATTTTCTCCTTGATCTGGGGATTCTGGAACCTGGCTATGATATTCCTGGGAGTTTTCTTTTTGGGATTTTTCTCAGGATGTGATTGGTGGATTCTTTCAACCTCTATTTTGCCCTCTGGATCTAAAACATCAGGGCAATTTTCTTTGAGAATTTCTTGAAGGGTGATTTCTAGGTTCTTTCTTTGATCATGGCTTTCAGGTAGTCCAATAATTTTTAAATTGTCTCTCCTAGATCTATTTTCCAGGTCAATGGTTTTTCCCATGAGATATTTCACATTGCCTTCTAATCTTTCATTTGTTTGGATCTGCTTAACAGCATCTTGATTTCTCATAAAGTCATTAGTTCCCATTTGCTCCAGTCTAACTCTGAAGGAATGAATCTCCTCAGTGAACTTTTGAGATTATTTTTCCATATGGCAAATTTGACTTTTTAAGGCATTCTTCTCCTCATTGCCCTTTTGGGCCTCCTTTGCCATTTGAGTTAGTCTATTTTTTAAGGTGTTGTTTTCCTCAGTCAGGCTGTTGACCCTCATTTCATACTTTTCCTGTATCCTTCTCATTTCTCTTCCCAATCTTTCCTCCACTTCTCTTATTTGATTTTTAAAGTCCTTCTTAATGTCCTCTATGGCCTGTAACCCGCTCATGTTTTCCTTTGGGGCTTTTGGAGCAGGATTTCTGACCTCACAGCCCTCCTCCTGTTCTATGCTTCGATCTTCTTTGCCCCCAAAGTAGGAGTCTAAGGTTGCATTTTTCTGTTTAATTTGTTTCCTTTGCCTTGGCATGTTGCCACTTAATTACTTGACTTTTGGGCTTGTTGCCACAGTATGTCTCTGCCGCCAGACAAGGGGCCAGACAGGGGAACTTTCCTCCCGAACATGTGTGCGGGGACAACTTCTGTTTCTGGCAAGCTGGAAACCCAACCACAACCTCCACCCCAGACCACAATCCAGATCCAGGGAGGTTAAAGCAAGAGCAATTACCCCCCAAGACTGATTGCTGGATCTCCCTACAGTTCGCAGGCCAGGAGCTGGAGCTGCCTCTGAAAACTACAAAATGGTGTGTCTCCTCAGTGGCTTCTAGCCCCCAGGGGAGGAAGCCGACACATTCCCCAAACACTGGTCCCAAAGTCCATAGGGCACTAACCTCTCACTTTGTCCTAGGCATGTCTATGTTGATAATTCTGGAATCACCACAGCTGCTGGTGTTCTGGGGTCCCTCTAGCCGGCTGCTGGCCCTGCCGCCCTGGGGCTAAAACCGCTACTCAGGCGGACCTGTGCTCAGCTCCCCACGCACTGCACACTGCACTGCTGCTTCCCAGAGTGCTGTGCTGGTCCTTCCTGCAGGGCTGCTGGGCTGTCCTCAGTGGGAGGTTAGCTTCTCTGTGTCATTCTGTAGGTCCTGGGGCTCCAGAAGTTGTTCAGAGTCCCCTTTTCCATAGTTTGGAGGTGATCTGGGGGGAAAGTGGCTTGCACGCACTGTTTCTACTCCACCATCTTGAGCAGTCATTATTTTTACTGTTATATTATGTGTATTACTGCAACTGATGATTATCTCCTCTTTTTTTGAACTCCTTTTAGCTGTCCCATGAATTTCGTGTTTATTATCATAAGACCATAGTTTATGGTCAGTACACATGTCTTATTTTTCCTATTAGATGTAAAGATGTGGGAGAAAGGGGACTGGATTTTGGTCAGAAGACACGAGTTCAAATCCTAGATCTGCTACTTACTATTTTTGAGACCTCAGGCAAATCAATTCACCTTCTTTAAAATCGAGGTATTTGAATTAGGTCATCTCTAAGGTCCCTTCCAGTTTGGTGTCCTATAAGTTACTATAAGGGCTTTATTCTATTCCAAAAGCCATGTGTATGTGCACATACACAGACATAGATACATACACACATACTTACATCAGTGTTATTATTTTATAATGATATTTCAAAGGGATATAAGTATGTTTGTACATACAGATATTCTATTTATTAGTTCTTACAGATCAGTTGACAAAATGTGTAGATTAGGACAAGTTCCTAAGCAGTAATTATTTTAAATATCCAAGTAAATAATAAAATCCAAAAGTAGTCTTTAATCCTGGAAAGTCTTTCTGTGACCTCTAGCAATTTGGACTCACAGGTTAGCTACCTGAAAATTAGAGATTCTGTATTTCAATATGACAGGTAGAGTCACTGAAAATTAAAAAAAAGAGCAACCTTAGCCTTTTCCAGGACATATCAGGTCAATATTGTGACCCCTCTTTCCCTCTCTACCCCCCAATAAAAACAATCAGCAGCCAAGAATGAATACTTCTATGATTATTTGAAAGGGAGAATTTCTCCCCACCTCCCCATCAAAAGCAACCTTCTCATTTAAGGTATTGCTGCTTTGATGATGCTTGTTGTTACTTGAATTTGGAGATATATTTTCAATGTTCCAAATCATACAGTCTTACTCTACAAGCTAGATTTGAAGTGGTTTTTTTTTTTTAACTTATTTAACTTATATAAAAGTGTAGGAAACCAACTTCCCCTCTAGCAGAGAACATTTAAGCCTTGGCAAGCTTCTCTAATCAGTGCTTAAACCAAATGAATACTCCTGAAAATGGCCTCTTCGATTTGGAGAGAAAAGTCCAGGGGGTGCTTTGTATCACATCATCTTTTCAAAGCTGTTCAAACAGCTGGAGTTTCTGTCGCTAGTTTCAGAATGGTTTCTGTCCACGGTGCTGAAGAGGCAGAACTGAGGAAACAAAACTGGGTCAGAAGTCATACATGGTGAGTGTTATATACAACCTTACCTAGTTTTGTAATCTTAGGCAAATCACTTTGCTACTTTGAGCTTTATTTTTTTATCCCTATGTCTAGAATGTTTTTATTCTTTTTCTGTGAATTCCTTCCATCCTTTAAAGGCCAAATCAAATGCTATGCTCACTGTGCATTATTCCCTATTCCCTCCTGTCAGAAATCATCTTACCCCAGATTTAGCACTTTGCATTACATCTCTGTAATATGTTTTTGTGTTCCATCTTGTATTATGATTATGTATGTATTGGTCATTTTTCTACTAGATTATAGACTCCATGAGGTCAGAGGCAGTGTCATATTTAATAACTTGTATTGATATAGTGCTTTACATATAATATCTCATTTATAACTCACAACAACTCTATCAGATATACATTACAAGTATTATTATTATTACCTCGATTTTGCAGATGAAGAAACTAAAGCTCAGATAAATTAATTAGTTTGTCCATAGTCACATAGTTTATAAGTACCAGAGGTGGAATTCAAAGAAGTCTCCTGACTCCAAAGCCTGCACTATTTTCAATACACTATATCCTCCAGTGGTTAACATAGTGTTCTATACATAGTAAATGCTTAGCAAGTGTTTGTTAAATAAACATGGGTGTCTGCAATCTTCATATCCCTTTCTCTTATTTGAATTCAAAGGGTTGTATGAGATGATTTCTAAAGCCCCTTCCAGCTTAAACACTGTATGATTCTATGTCAGTTTCTCTAGGAAGTAAGTTTAAGGTATTCTGAATGTCTCACACATCCTTCCAAGAAATCTTTAAGCCAATAGGCAAATTTAGTCTCTGAAAAAAATAATTATCATATATTTGCACCCTCATTAGACTTCAAACATGGCACCATTGATTTGGCTTAATATGTTAGACCTCAAGTCAACAAACATTAGGCATACACTATGTATAAGAACTCATGTACCTTGTTAATATGAAAAATTTTTAGTTTTTGGAGTTAGTTTTCAGAGGAAATTCAATTATTGGAAGATAATTTCTGATAAGATAATCTATAAAATGGTAATTTTATACAATAAGCAATTCACTGTGGATGCATCACTTATTTTATGGTAGAAATGTTGATGGGTTTGAAAGTACTTTCAGATTTGACCGTCTGGAAGGATTGAGTAGGTAATTAACTACTTCAATGGCATTCAATGTACATTTCTTACTTGACTGTTAAATACAAAGCACAGTGTAAGATTCTGAGGGAAAAGTAAAGATTAGTGAGATCCTATGGTCTTATAGGGGAAGTATGTACATATGCAAATACCTTTAATGCAAATTAGACTATGATAATTGCAAAAGAGTTATTAAATAGCATCAGGTGTTTTTTTTAGCAGGGTAGATAACTTGGCATCTTAAGATTACAGGGTTCCCTCATGTTTTTATTCCAGGTGATGGTGGGGAGAGGGACTGTATGGAATTAGAAATAAGAATAAGTAGTGCATCATGCCAAGGGTCTTTGAGCATGCTGGGGGCACCAAGAAGACACTGAGAAACTAGTGAGTGGAGAGATAGAGAAGGACATGTTTGAAAGTGTTCCCACAAAGAAACTGCATGTATTCACAGTTTTACCAGGCACTGATCTTATCATCATGTCCTGCTGAAAAGAGGAGGAAGTGCTCCTTCCTTTTCTCTCTTCAGCTGGAGAGAGTGAAGAGAGATTAGAGAAGGGAGATGAGCACAGAAGCCATAACTAAGGGCTTCTACCAAGTGTCATTCAGTGTGAGTGCTATCTTTATCTTCTTTTCATCATTCCCTCAGCCTGTGCTTAATTGATTCCTGATTTTCTTACTATAGGTGTACAGACACTAGACATTAAAAAAAACAACTCAACATATACCACCCTATTATAAGAAGTTCCTAGGAAATTAAGAAAGGAAAATTCTCAACAATAACAACAACTAATTAACAGGTATTATTAACTGATTAACAAGTGCCAGATATTATGTTAGGCAATAAGGATAGAAAGTTCAAAAAAAAAAGAAGAAAGTCACTGCCCTCAAAGAGCTTACATTATAGTAGAGGAAACAGCATGTACAAATAAGAAAATACTGTATATAAAAAGTAAAGATAAGGTATTTTGGGGAATTGTGAAGGGACAGTAGCTTCTGAAGGATTAGGAAAGGTCTTATAAAGCTGGCATTTGAGCTGAGAACTAATGGAAGCTGGGGATTCTAGGAGTCAAAAATCAGTACCAAATGAGACAGCTTGTCTCTTTTGTACAAAGTGATCAAGTTAGAAATTGGCACATTAGTTATGAGGGTCATCAAATAGGTCAGTTTGACTGGGCCATAGAGAGAATTAAGGGCAGTCAGGTATAACAAACCTGGTAGGGTAGTTTGGAAGCAGATATTGAAAAATTTTAAATGCAAAACAGAGGATCTTCTATTTGATCCTTGAAGCAAAGTAATATCACTAGAGCTTCTTGATTAGATGGGGGACATGACCAGAATTGTTCTTAAAAAATATAATTTTGACAGCTGAGCAAAACGTGAGTTGTCAAAAGAAGGTCCTTGCAACAGGGAGATGAATTAGGAAGCAATTGCAATTATTTAGGTAAGAAGTGTGAAGAGTCTGAATTCAGGGAGTGACTCTATGAGTGAAGAGAAGGGGATGGATGTGAGGTAAGTTTAGAAGATAGAATATTTTGCATAATATTTAGTGAATGATTTGATTTGTTGGAATGAGGTAGTGTGAGAAGCAAGGGATATCTGCAATTGAGAATTTGGGTGACTAGAAGGATGCTATTACTCTCAATAACAACAACAAAAAGGAGACAGGGGAAAAGGTGGGTTTTAGGGGGAAAGATAATGCATTTCATTTTAAAACATGTTGAATTTGGTATGTCTAGAGGATATTTAATTTAAAATGTCCAATAACAAGTAAGTAATGAAGGACTGGAACTCAGAGAGATTGGGCTGGATATTTGTATGTCTATGCCTATACATGTTTCTCCATCTATCTATCTATCTATCTATCTATCTATCTATCTATCTATCTATCCTTCTCTAAATATAAATTATAATTGAAGTCATGGAAACTACCCCAAAGTCTAATAGAAAATAAGAACACTGTCATGACATCTTCCATGTAATTTTCTACCACATTGTACTTACTATAAGACTGGAATACAACAATTCTGGCTGACAAATTTTCACTCATCTTTTGAAAGGAGTCTCTATAAGTGAACAGAAGAATCACATTCTATGACATTCATGGATCTTTTGAAATATGGAAGCACATTTATAATAATTTTATGATTTACAGAATACCTCAAAAACCATATTAGTTGGCATACATACTAAAATTTTGTTTTATAGCTGAAGTTCAGATTTTGTAGCTTTATTGAGATCCCATAGCTAATGGATATGAAAACTGGGGCAAGAAATTAGATCTGAAGCTGTCCAATGCTTTCTCAATTCGCTATGCCACAGAATCATAAAATTCTAACATTGGAAGGTTTCTCAAATGTCATCAACACTCAACTAAAGGATGGATCCTTTAGTTCACAATATGTAATCATCTAGCTTCCACTAGAAGACCTCTGATGACATGAAATTCATTCCTTTTTGAGGCAAACTATTCCATTTTAGAAAAATTCTAGTTATGAAATTGTTATAATAAGTCAAATTTTTTTTCACTGTGTCTCCCTTACTGGTCCTTAGTCCTGCTCTCTGAAGCTCATAAAGGGACCCAGTCTTCATTCATATGATATCTATGTTTCAATAGTCTAAATCAATGGATCTTCAATTTCATCAACATGAATACTCATTCTGTTGTCACTTAAATACCTGCAATATGTTGTTTTATGATAACCTGCTGTTAACAGATGTTGTAATGGAAAGCACACTCAATTTGAAGCCAGAGCACCTCAACTTGAATTCTACCATTTCCATTTACTATGGGCATTTATTAGGCTATTTATTATGGGCAAAACATGACCTCCTTTAGTATACATTTTATTTAAATGTATAAAATAAAGAGGCTACCCTAGATATTTATGGCCATGCCAAAGAGAGATAGAAGTCAAAGATAACTCCTAAATTCTGAGCATTATTGTATCTTGTACCTCTGTCCAAACTTCAAGGGTGACAACTACAATAAGAAGAAAACCAATGGACCAATGTCCCTGGGCCATTTATATCTTCTTGTGGATTCTTTCTATCTCTCTGGAGACAGTTACTCTAATAGAGGGAATTAATGGTGATGAACACTAGCAAAGGTTCTAAATTTCCACAGGGGTTGGCCAATTAGAATGGCACTGAGTGGGTAGGTTGATCTGCTCTAGTTTAAAATATCATAGAAGGAAGCCATCAGGCAGATGTTAGGGTAGCTATTTCCACCATTTTCTACTTCTTGATATTACCTTAAGCCCTAGAGGGCACTGCTATTTTAGCCCTTACATACCTCTCTAACATTGTTCTGCAGAACTTCAGGACATTTTCTTGAGCCAGGACTAGTCACCTTTACCATTTGCCTATTGACTGGCTTGTAGTAACTGATCCAGATTGACCGACCAAATTGTTCATCTGTAGGGTTACTCCTAGATCAGAAACTCTGAGACTACATAACCCTCAGCACTATAGGCATAAAACTGAATAGCAGGTAAAGTGACATTTTCTTCAAAATGGGACACATTATGGGGGAATGGCAAAAAATTTTGGTAGCTCAATGTAACGGAATAGTTAGTGTTGCTCTATAAGAAACAATGAATAGGCAGAATTCAGAGAAACATGGTGAGTCTCCAGGAACTGATTCAGAATGTAATAAAAACCAGGAAAACCTATAGAGGAACCACAGCAGTACAAATGAAATTTAAAAAACTGAAAACAATGTAATTATGACTAAGTTTAAACCCCATCCCCCTTTGAGAAGAGTTGGGAAAATGAGCCTGATTTCTTTCATTGAAGATGCAGGGGACAATGGGTATAGAATAATGTATACAGCATTAAACACAGTACATGTTTTAGGGTTGATTTTGTTGAACTGTAGTATTTTTTTAAAAAAATTGTTGTAAAAGAAGTTTTTCTGGGTGGGGAGGTAGAAAATATTCAGGCATAAATGTGTTATAAAATCAAAAGAAATCATTTTTTTTATAAAGGAAATACACATAAAACCAAATATTGTACAATTCAACTGACCAGCCTTGGTCCCAAAGAACAGATGAGCAAATGTACCTCCCTCTTTTTAATGGAGAGGATGGGGGGGTCTATGGAATTGGATTGTTGTATGTGCTGTCAAATGTCAATATGTAATTAGTTTTGCTTAAGCTGATCTCTTCTTTGTTAAATAGGGATGATCTCTGAGTAGTGAATAGATTTATTCAATAATGATTAGAAAATACAAGCAAAAGGCATTTATAACATTTAAAATAGAGTATAGGACTAAAATAAGAAAATAATTTTCTTAGTTTAGTTTCTTTAATAGAAATAGGAAATTTTGGAGGTCACAAGAAAAATGATGTTTGTGTTTTGACATGTCAAGTCTGATGTGACTTTGGGACACCCAAGTGCATATGTCCAGTTGGCAGTGCTTGAACACAGTGAGAGCTGAAGGCTGAGGGTATAGATTTGTAAATCATCTCCAGGGAGCAGTATTTGAGACTGAGTGGTTGAGATCTTTAGAAAAAAGAGTTCAGAAATACAAGAGAGGAGGACTGAGAGCAAAGGCTATGTAGGACTTCTATTTAATACTTCCACCAAGCATCTTCTATTGTGGATAGAATCTACCCTCTTTAAACATTTCTTGAAAAGGTTGTCTCAGGCACTATTTCTCCTACTCTTTTATCTGTATAAATGGCAGGCAATGAAGATATATAAGGGTATTTTTTTCTTTCTGAGGGGTAAGAGAGAGGAGAGCAGGAAAAGACTTACCAGTAGGGCTAGACTTGATGTCTTGAAGTTGCTTTTAATCCTATTTAATCTATGAGGTAGATTCCTTCTGGTTAGTGTCATTAGCTTTTTACAAAACCACATGCTGCCGGTTTTTGGAAGTTGATTATTTAATTATAGAAATTGCTTTAGAAATTTTTTACAGCCTAGAAAGTAGGCTCTGTCCAAGTATGAGATGTGATTAATAATTATACCTTGCATTTGGATAGTGCTTTTAACCTTCTCAAAGAAATATACATCTACTACCTCTCTTTATTTTCAGCACCTTCTTGTGTGGTAGATAGGTTAAATAGCATCAGTGTTGTATAGATGTGGAAATCAAAGACTAGGGCAGTAAAATGACTTTCCTAAAGTCACACAAGAAGCTAATGACAGAGCAAGAGTTAAAATACACCTCTTAACTCTTCATATAGGCCCCCTTTTACTTCAAAAATATTAGAATTTAATGTCATATTCCTGTTGATACTTAAGACATAAGCCATAATTGTTTGCTTCCTTTGGTACTTCCATAGCATTTTGTAGCACACAAAAATAAAAATGAAAAAACGATGAGATGAATGTGATATAATTTTATCCTAGAGGAAGTAAGACATTACTGGAGATTGAGTAGGGGAGTGACATGGTCAAACCTGTGCTTTGGGAAAATCAATCTGGCAGCTCTGTGGAACATGGATTAGGGACCAATCAGGAGAGTATTGCAACAGTTCAAGTGAGAAGGGCTGAGTGTTTGAATTAGGGTGGTGACTGTATGAATAGAGAGAAGGGAACAGATCAGAGAGATGAGGAGAAAGAAATGATAAGATTTGAAAACTGGATAAATGGAGTGATGAAGAGTGAGAAATCTAGGATGCCATTAAGGGGGCAAATCTTGGTGACTAGAAAGATGGTGGTACCCTCTAGAAAAAAAAGAGAAGTGAGATTGGGTAGGGAAAAGATAATGTAAAAGAGATCTACAGTACAGCTCACAACCCATCCTTGCCTGCTAATCTTGTGTGGCTTACTCTGACCTACAGAAAATAAAAAAAAGGTTGGGGGTGGGGAGGCGGAGGGTCTTACCAGAATACAAAGACTGGTGCTCACTGAAGCCATGAAGCAATTGCAGGGGCTGACTATGAAGGTACTGTGGGGGAAGGGGCAAGGAATTTTTCCTGCACAATTCCTGTGAATGTCTGGGGTTTAACCACAGTAAGCAAGCTTTGGGAAGGGATAGAGAAGGAGAATGTTGAGTGGTTAGAGGTGAAGGGGGTGGTGTAGTTATGTTAGGGACAACCCCATGATGAGCTTTCTTATGGGTGGAAGAATAGCACTAATCTTCCCACCCTTTCATTCACTAATTGATTTTGCTCCTCTTTGGGTCATGTCTTGTAATTTTGGAGACTATGGATCTAGGAGATCTGTGACAAGATAAGTTAAGCCAATCATGTAGCAAAAGTGAGGGCAGCTTATACAAAATGCTAATGTCTCCATGATCCGACCTCCAAGGTCAGGGGTGGCCAGGTCTTACCTTATTCCGGCCTTCAGTGTACACCTGGTCGTAGTCCAGCTACGTTCCCCTAGAATGGAGTTCTAAGCCAGGAGAGTCAAAGAGTAACAAGACTTTATTCAGCAGTTTCTTATGCAATTGCATCCTAACTTCTACGTGATCAGCTAAGAGTTCAGAATATATAATGTATAGTTGTATAGCCATCACAAACTACTATCTTTGGGAGTACAACATTGTCCTTGTTCCCATATGCCTCTTACGTCATGGCTGAGTACTCTGTATCAGGTTCTGAGTACTGGGCAGGATGTTCCAAACCTCCCTAAACCTCACCAAACCTCCCTGGAATCTCAAGGTTTCTCTTCCCTTGAAGACCCTATCGGTTGGCAACAATTCAGAAGGTCACAGAGCTCCCTTCCTGGAATAGAGCTGTCTCACGGAATGTCTGATTTACCTCCACAGTGTTAATAATAGAGTCAGCATGCTCTGGGTCTCATGCCTCCAGGGGAACTGCATGTGTACCCCCAACATCTCCATAATTTTATAAGATGTAGAAAACAGCTTCTAGTACATTGGACGGGAGCTCATATAGAGGATTATGGAAGGATGTAGAGTTGAAGTAGCTTCCCAAAATCACATAGGCAATGAATCACAAATGTGGGATTTAAACCCATTCCTGACCCCAAATCCAGGGATCTTTATACTGCAAAGTTCTAATATAATTTCCAAGACTTAGAGAATTCAGTAGTTCATGTATTGATCTCAATGGGGTAAAGTTCATCTGGCTCCCTACCCATGGATGTGGTGCCATGGAATGAATATTATTTTGTGCCAAAGGATTAGCTTTCAAATCTCAGTCACAGCACTACACTGGGTTTGGACTTCCTTATCTATAAAATGTTTTTTTTTTCTAGGCGACTTCTATATATTGTGACTCAAAGGTTAATCTATCTACTTCTTAGCTTGACTGATCAATGATTACTTTGAGACCCATTTCTCTACCTCCACTGAAGGGAATTCATATTGGTCTTGTTTACAATTAGTCTTTTTCCTTTGACTTACACAAAACAATATTAAACAAATCTCAAGTTGTACAGTTCTACAAACTTCATATGAGCCAATGGTGTGTGACATGAGAACCCAAATAGCTGATGGGAATTTAAAAATTAAAAAGAAGCATAGTGTTCAGAATCAAGTAGATTGTAGTCCTTCTGTACTTTGTTCTGATCAAGCCACATCTGGAGAATTGTATTTGGTTCTATGTGTACGGGTTGAGGAATATTAACTGAATTCAGATCTTTCAAGAGTTCTCATTTTATCATCATGGTCCAGTGAAATGAGCACTATATCCTTAGTCAGAGGACCAGGTTGAAATCCTGTTTCTCACACATGAATGACCTTGGGCTCAATAATTTTTAAAGCCTTGGTTTCCTCATCAAACCCTCATAAGGGGTTTGAACAAAATGGCCTCTTAAGGTCCTTATCAGGTCTAGATCTGTGACTTCAAGCCTTCTGTACTATCCTTTGCTGTTTCTTCTCCCTGATTAGTAAAAAGACACTCTCTTCCCCATTTTTGATGTAGTGAAGAAGCTTGATTCTTAGAGAGCTGGCCTCAGAGCCAGAAAAACTTGGATTTGAGTCCTTTTTCTGACACATGCTGTGTAACCCTGGGTGAGCCACATAACTTCTTAGTGCTGTAGGTCAGAAGTCTCTGCCTCAAGGGGATGACTGATGTGACCCCAAAAAGTGTCTTGGATCAAGAGGTCCAGAAGAATCAAATCCCATTCTCCCCAGGATAGGCAATCACTGGATTATTATTTAACATGAACATACCTATTCTTTATCCCCTCTGATGCCTAAACCCCATACTCCCTTGCTGTATATGCTTCCTAATTCAATCTCCTGGTCCTCACCATCATTTTAAGGAAGCCTTTAAATATTTACTACTGGGTACTCACAGTAGCAAGCTATTGAGATGCTCTTGGGAACATTCCACCTCCGCAGATCACCTAGTGGATGCAGCAGGATGAACTTTTCTTATAGTAACTGGTAAGTAAAAGACCCACATGCTTCCATTTTTATTTTGAATTAGAAACAGTGAATTATATAGATATTTACCATTTATAAATAAATAACTACATGCTGGGAGTGTATACTAAATTTTTTTACTGGTAGGGCTTGCACAATCAAAAAATTTGGGGGACCACTGCTGTAGGCTGCTCTCTAAGACTATGAAGTACATAAATTGCAAGACTGACCTTTAATAGTAGAATTTCTTTGTGGGAGCTCACTACACCCATGAAATTACAGGTCCAGTCCCTATGCCTATCTTTAATATATCTGTGAGACTTCATCACCTTTATTCCAATATCCCTTAAGCAATGCTGCATTCTTAATGATCATTTCCCCCAGTTCTTGGCATAATGAATGAAGCTGGTTTGACTGCAGAAGCAATCAGTGCTCGGTAATGAGCCAGTGGTCTTGCTAGCCAGTATCACACCAACAATGTGTCCAGTCACCCACCAGAAATTACAGCTGAAAAGTGAGTTACAGGGGCACCATTACACCTGTACAACAGGGCAGACGAGGAAGGGGGCAGGATGTTGAGAACCAGTTTACAGATGAAGGGTTTACATCTCATTCCAGCTTGCAATGTCATTTCACAGCCAGGCAGATAGATTGTACTTGGAGCATCAGTCTGACACATTAGGAAAAGCCTTTTCCGCATGCCCTGTTTGCAAACTGACATTCTTCAGAGTGGGGGGGGTGGGAGGACAGCAGCTAAAAAAAAATTACCAACGATGCAAATAAACAAATGAGCTACAAGATCCCTCCCTCACTCCCTGCCCAGCCCCACCCAAAGTTGGAGAATTGCTTTGCGGTAACTTTACTGCACTGAATTACCCAATTATCTTCTAAATTATAAAAGGCAAATCTTCACCACCAACTGTTCCCGAAACTGCCAGGATGTGCAGTGTTGCAAAACTGTAGCAAAAATGTAAACAAAAGAGCCCTACTGAACAGGGAGCAGGCTGTCCGCATATGCCAATCCCAGCGGCTTCAATCAAAGGAGAGATTGCTTCACCAATAAACTAAGCCACTGCAACTAATAAACTCCTGCTCTAATTACTGGCTGCAGATGTATCAACTGAAGCAAATGAGACGCAGGCAACCATTAATTATCTAATGAGGCCAGCAGTGTTTCTGATGAGGTGGGGGCTGATTAAATATTAAACAGTAGCATATGGAGAGTGCCAAGAACAAAAGACTCAAATCTGACAATATTAAAAAAAAGAAAAAGAAAAAAAAAGAAAGAGAATCGCTTAAAAAAAGAGACAAGAGCCATCTCAGTCACCGAGAAAGGTAATTAGGGCCCCCAGTGCAAGCCCAGAACTCAAAGGGAGGCTGGTGAGATGGGATTTCTGAAGTGATACCTTAGATGAAAAGGTTTTTACATTAAAGGGGTGACAAAGATTTAGGTGTAAAAGCAGCCACCTCTTTGTTTAACCCTTCCTAGAGGGGGTTGAGCCCCACTGTTGTTTAGTTCTTTCTCCTGCTTTTCATCCCTGTGAAAATTAACTTCTCTGCTAAATCAAACATGGCAGAATTTTCAAAGGCAGGGGCCAATCCATAAATTTATTGTAAATCTGGGCTCTTCCAGCTTTCTTTTCAAGGACTTGTATGCTGGAAAGAAGAAAAATCATACTGTAAATGTCCCATGTAACAAATATCCCAGCATAACTGCCCCCAGGCTTAAGGCAAGGTATTTGAGAGAAACAACTCAATGTGTAGAGAGGAGGGACTTAGTATCAGGATGATGTGGGTTCAGTTATGCTTCAGACACTCAGCCTGGTGAACTTGGGCCAAATGCTTTCAGGAACTCTCCGTTTCCTTGTTTATTAAATACTTTTTAAAGAGTTATTTTGAGGATTAAGATAAGGCAGGTAAAGGTATTATTAAAACTATAGCATCTTATAAATAATATGATTTAAATGGAAACTGGATTAGACTCTGAGTTGAGATCCCCAAACTGGTACAAAACTATTTAAAGCTAATTCACTTAAAAAAATTAAGATAAAAAATGTGGCGATAACCTTTAATTTATGTAGTTGTTAGCAGTAAGTCCTATTCTTGAGAATAGCCATGTAATTTTTAGAGCCAAAAGGTTATTAGAGGTCATATCTGTCAAGGTTCAGAGTTGGGAGAGCTGGTTCAAATTTTGAAAGAATTCAGTCAGACCTCTTTAGCCAAAGGGGGCTTTATTAATGAAAAAGCATGCGGGCCTGAGACTTAGCAAGGAGCTAAACAAAGGCAATGATACAGGACAAGGACCAGATTTATATAGCCAGAAGCTATACAGCCTATAGGATGGTGATATTATTTTAGGGTTTCTAATGGGGGTTGGAGATTTAGGGACAGAATGAGGAAGATAGAAGACAGGATAAGGAAGATGGGAGATTTTATGACCCAGGATAGGGGAGCCAAGGAATTTTATGGTCCAGGGCAAGTGGGAAAGTTTACTTTAGGATGCTATTCGTCTCAGGAGGGCCTCCTAAGGTACTGAGAAAGCAACCCTTAGTATTATTTTTAATCCTTAGGGCACCACTGTGTCCACATCAATATCTATTAAGAAATCCAACTTCCTCACTTTACATATGAAAACTGTAAGCCCCAAATCTTGGGGAGAGGTAATTTTCTTTTGCCCTAATTGGAATCAAAAATGTGTAGAAGAGGGGTGGCTAGGTGGCGCAGTGAGTAGAGTGTCGGCCCTGGAGTCAGAAGGACCTGAGTTCGGATCGGCCTCAGACACTTAATGCACACACAAACAACAAAAAAAACCTAGCTGTGTGACCTTGGGCAAGTTACTTAACCCCAATTGCCCTCCAAAAAAGCAAAAAAAAAAAAGTGTAGAAGTGTGTGTGTGTGTGTGTGTGTGTGTGTGTGTGTGTGTGTGTGTAACATTTTAGAATTTTTGATTACAAGTAATGGTAATTGTAATAAATGAGAAGCAACTAGGACAAGGCAAAAAGAGCATTAGACATTTAGTCAAGAAATTTTAGTTTGAAGCCCAGTTTTACTACTGGTTGTGTGATCTTGGATAAATTATTTCACTTTTCTAGGTTTGAGTTTCCTCTTCTGTCCTCATTCTTCATATGAATAATAAATTCAACAAGTATTAAACACCTGCTCAACACCTAGCATTATAATATCCTAGGTACTGGATATGGGTTTATAAAATCTATATTCAATTCACCAAACATTTATTAAATACCTTCTATGTTACAGACAGTGGAATACAAAGACATACCCAACCCATACATATATAAATGAACTTAAAGTTATGTATAAAGTAACAGCAAGTAACTTCAAGAGAGTTGGAGACTAAAAGCTTTGGAATGTAGAAGGGAAGCTATGTTTTATAGAAAGTCAGGGATTCTAAGTCAGAGAGGAGAGGAAGGGCATTCAAGAAATAGGGTACAATCTATTGTAATGTTAAAGGAATTTGGAGATCTTCCCTGCCCATTAATAGGCACATTGAGCCCTAGTTCAGAGCTAAGCAGACTCTGGGCTACAGGGAGTTTCTAATTAAATGGATTTTCAAGCTCCTCAGCACTCAGTCAACCAGATGCTGAGTCTTTGTTGTATATTCTGGGAGGTTAGTGTTTTGCTTTTGGGGTCCGCTCATGAGAAGCATCTTTTGATTTCCTGGTTGAGACTCTGAGTAGTCATATGTTCAGAGCCTCCTGACTGCTCAGATTTCTGTGCTCTCTCATCTAGTGATGTATGTAAAGTGTATAGCAATATTGCTTTGGTCAGACAGTTGGAGCCCTGTGGGGCTAACTTCTCTGCTTTGTATTTTCTGTACTCACTTCTTTCTCTGTAATTTTGAAATAGGATTGTTAACCCCTTTAAAGCTGTCTTTCCTTTATAAATCAGATCAAAAGAAACTGTGCTAGCAGGCCACCCTGGGTGTGCTGGGGTGTTTTCTATTACATCTATGCAAAGTAGCTTAGGGTCCAGCATTAAGGAATCTTAGATATTTGGTGGGGAGATGATACTTGGTTAAAAACAGGAACTATTTTGATTAGATCATACATGACAATTAAAATTAAATTGGTAGAATGTGTGGCTAATTCAATCAGGGGACAGATCAAGTTGACAAGAGTTAAGAGGAAAAGGAAGGTAAACTTTGAAGATCTGAAGACATTTAAACGTAGAGGTAAGGTAGACTTGGAGGTGAAAAGTCATTCATTCATTAATCATTAATTGATGGCTTAATATGGTAAAGTGGGTAGAGAGCTGGTTTCAGACTCAGGAAGACCTGGGTTCACATCATACCTCTGACACATGATGGCTGTGTCAACTGTACCAAAGTCACTTAATTTCTCAGTTCTCCAGGCAATTCCTTAAGACTAGAAGGTTCAGGTCTTTCTTCTTTGGTAGGGGAAGTTCCTCCCTGGGAATATACTTATAAAATCAGGTCTCAGGAAAAAAAATACAATAATACACATAGGATCTCCAGTATAGGGCTTGCAGGAACCTTGGAAGCTGTAGAGTCCAACTCGCTAGATTCCTATGATGCTACTCTATCCTGGTTCTCTTCCTGCCTATCTGATAATGTTTCAGTCTCCTTTGCTGGATCCTCACCCAGGTCATACACTTTAACCATGGGTGTCCTACAGGAGTCTCTGACTTTGTCCATCTTATCTTATACTATTTTATACTATTTCACTTAGTGATCTCGGCTCCAATAAATTCAATTATCTTTATGTTGATGATCCCCAAATCTATTTATCCAGCCCTAAACTTTCAGCTGACCTCCAAACTCTTATTTCCAACTGCCTATCAGACACCTCAAACTGGATGTCTTATAGACATCTTAAGTTTAATATGTCCAAAGCTGACCTGATTATCTTTCATATGTCAGCTCTAAAGGCTAGATGGTAAGATACAAAGAATGTTGGGCCTGAAGTCAGGAAGATTCATCTTCCAGAGGTCAAATCTGGCTTTAGACATGTATTAGCTACGTGACCCTGGGGAAAGTAATTTAATTCTGCCTCAATTCTGCACTTGTAAAATGAGCTGGAGAAAGAAATGGAAAACGACTCTAATATCTTTGCCAAGAAAACCCCACACATGGTTGTGAAGAGTTGGACACCAATGAAATAATGGAGCAACAACATCAACTCTGCCCACTTCTGAACTTCCTTATTACACTTGAAAGTACCATCATCCTTCGAGTCATCGAGGCTCACAATCACAAGTCTCAGTGAGTCTCTGTCTCACAGGTGTCATCCTTGACTCTTCCCTCTGTCTCACCTTCCTACCCCCATATCCAATCTGTTGCCAAGTCCTGTCAATTTTGCCTTCTTAACATTTCTCATACATATCCCCCTTCTCTCTTCTGACAATGCCCCCTGCATGGTACAGGCCCTCATCTGTTCACATATGCATTATTGTAATAGCCTGCCAATTGAACTCCCTGCCTTTAAGGGTCTTCCCACTCAGCTTCATCTTCCACTCATATCACAAATCCATCTTCCTAAATCATAGATCTGATCACGTTGCCCTCCCTACCAATAAACTACAATGGCTCCCTAGGAATTCCAGGATCTAATATAAAATCCTTTGTTAGGCATTCAGAGCTTTTCACAACCTTCCCTTTTCTCTAATTTTCATGCTTATTTTTTCTTCCCCTCTCCACATTGTATAATCCAGTGACACTGGCCTTGCTTTTCTCTGTGGCTGAAATTCTTTCTCTTCTCATTTCTGCCTCCTGGCTTCCCCGGCTTCCATCAAGGCTCAGTTAAAATCTCATCTTCTAAGGTTATGGGAAGCCTTTCCTGATCTCCATCAATGCTAGTAATGTCTTCCTTTTGTTGATTATCTCCAATTTGTGATATAAGTATGTGTGTGTATGTGTCTACGTATATGTGTATGTATACATATACCCCCCATCTATATGTATTTTATTTTTACATAGTTATTTACATGCTGGCTTCACTATGAGATTGTGAGTTCCTTGCAGGTGGAGGCTGACTTTTGCCTTTGTTTGTATCCCCAATGTTTAGTACAGTTTCTGACACAGAGTAGGTGCTTGTTTACTAAAAAATGCCTAAAAGACATTTTATAGATTTTTATAGAATTGAGGCCCATGGAGGTTAATTGAATTGTCCAAGCTCACTGTAGTGTTAAATGAAAGAAAAAGAAAAAAAAAAGATTTACACTCAGGTTCTCTGATCCCAGAGACAGTGTTATCGCCACTGTTCTAACCTGCCTCCCTTCGATTGCATATAGTCAGAAGGCTGAACTGGTGAGAGCTGAGGAAGTAGGGTAGTGGGAAGGGTAAATTCACATAAGCAGTGCTGAGACCCTATTTTTATCTAGCTGGAATTTGTCATATTTATACATAAATATGCAAAATGGTCCACTCTGCATTTTACACATGTTAAAGGAATATTCTAACTAAGCCAACAAAAGCTTGAGGAGCAGATTCATGACAATTTTTTCTCTCTCACACATTCAGACACCTTCCTCATGGACACCAAAAGAAGACAAGAGATGAAAAGGGTCTCCTGCTAGACTGACTTAAGAGATTAAATATGTTATCAAAAGGGTTTTTTATTGTATCTCCTCTCCTAGTGAACAGACTACCTATTCCCTTTAGATTAGCTTTCCTTTCCTCTTCAAATCCCTAAAGGAATGAGGAAAAATATACGAAGGACTGCTAGCTAAAATGGATTGTGTTTTTCTCTTCCTCAACACACATGCCTTTAGATTGCTATTCTTTTGAAAACATTAAACCACATCAAGGTTACATTGGTGAATATTACTTGCATTTCTCTGCTTCTTTCCCCCATGTTCTCATAATACTCCCCCCCACCCCCTGCCACAAACTCATGAAGTCAGAATTTCAAAAATGGAATGAAAGTTAGAAGAAAAGCCTTATTCTTATGAATTTGCATCTTGGATCAATCTATCCTCCTAAGCTTTTTGTGAAATAGGTTATGATTCTGTGAAAGCCATTCATCAGTCATCTTGAAGGAGTTAGAAAATAAAAATAAACTTTACCTGTACTTATAAGATGCCATAAAATCCAATTGATATAGTCAATTTTGTGTGTTTGTGGGGAAAGTCAGTCAAACTGGCATATTCACAAGACAACTAGCTGACTGTCAGCCACTTTTTTTTTTCATTTCAAAACAGGTTGTGTTGCTATAGCCTCAGGTACGGGATTAGGTTAGATAGAAAAGCACAGGAGCTCAGGTGCTTGTTCCATATGGGTACCCAGGTGTGTTTCACATGGCCCTGTCTGTGTGGTGTGGTTTTTACTAATTTTCCCCTAAATAAGAGAGGTTCCCTTCAAAAGTAGCAAGATGATCCAACTTGTTGGGAAAGTTTCTTGGAGTTGGAAACTATAATAAAGGGACTCCCCCCACCATGCTAATTGCATTTTTCAAGACTGAACCACAAATAAAACCAACAGGTATGAGTTCCATTGGTGTGACCAACCAGCTCGGGTTCAGATTCCCAAGCTGGAGGCATCAGAATCTGGAAAGCATGTTACCCCAGATACTGATTTGCCTGAAGTGTAAGAACTATCCTTTCCCCAACTGCCATTTTATTTTTTGATAATCCTCTTCTTTATTATAATCTTCTTAATATCCATCTGTTACCCTTTAGGCAAAGGCTTCTTAAATTCAAATATAGGGCTATTTTTATCACAGAAGAATATGTAAAGCAATAGAAAACATTTTAATGGGTTTTGGTGCCTGTGGCCCTCCTTAGCAAAATTTCCATAATGAAATCCAGTTACAGACATTGGTGCTGCTACAGTTGGCTGTTCACACAAATGAGGAATGAACATTTCCTTCATGTAAGCCAGCCCAGGAAAACAGAGTGTGAAATAGCTACCTTCACTGGCCATAGACTTTTTTCTTCTTTTGTGTCTAGGAGGATCCCTTTTGCTCTGACTTCTAATCCCCTCAAACTTGGTGGAGTTCTGAGTGTTTACTCAAGTGTCCAGGATCAATTCAGCCCAGATGGCCTCTGCTGAATAGGGCCCAGGTGGAGAGGAGGAGGAAAAAACAAACAAACAAAAAAACCTCTTTTTTCCCAGGACATTTACAAATTCAACAAGCCTATAGTTAACCAGCTCCCAGGGCCAGGAGTAAAGAGAGAATTCATCCTGGGAAATTAAGGCCTCACTGTTTTGTTGTTGTTTATTTGTTATTTTTCTTAAGTCTGCTTATGGGCACTGTAAAAACTAGATTCTGGGAGCATCCTTCTAAGCTGAATGTAGGCGGCATGGGGGCACATATGATATAAAATGAAAAGCAGTGGAGAGTTGGCCTTAGCATTAGTTTAGCAGAATAGAAGACCACCTACATATAGTATGATTCAAGAAGTATTGAAAATTTATCCCATCCCACCCCCAGAATATATTTATTTTTAAATTAAATGCAAATAGATTATGTAAGAGGATGAAGAATTTAGCCATTATCACCTAGATTCCTTAACCCACATTAATATATTAATGACAGCCATCTTGCACAGTTTTGAAGAAACGGAACACTGGACAGATAGGACTCACAAGGGGGTGAGAGAAGGTTGGGTTGTGAAAGGTTCATAGTCTAAACCCCTGGATTTAAGGGTGGGATGATAGGATCATAGATACTTCAGCAGTTTAGTCCAACCTCCTCATTTTATAGATGCTGGAAACTCAAGTCCATTGAGCTTAAGTGACTTGACCAGTCTCACAAGTAATAATTAGTAAAGCCAGAGAATGCATTTTTTTCCACATGTAGGACTCTTTTTTAATGTATTGAGAGGGATGGAAAGACATTAATTAACTTTAATTATAGCATATTTTCCCCCTAGTTCTGTCCCTGCACTGAATAGAAGGTAAACAGTTACAAATTTGAGTCTGAGTTCTGAAAGAAACTTTGGCCATCATCCTCCTTGGGTTTAGACAAATGAATGACTAAACTTTTAGAACACAGGCTCCCTTATCTCTTGGGAATCTTCATTAACAGAGTCTAAACAAGGGGTGGGGAATCTGGGACCTGGAGGCAACATGTGGCCCTCTAAGTCCTCAAATTGGCACTTGAAGTTTGCATTCAGACAAAGGGCTGCACTTGAGAACCTAGATGCTAGTTTCCCCACCCTTGCCTAAACCATCCATAGAATCCTTTAAGACGTGGTAGTGCAACTACCAGTCCATGAGTAAGTTCTGATCCAGAATAAATTTAATGTGTTTTCAAACTCTTGGTACCAAAAATTCTTAATTTTAAAAAGTTTAAATATTAAAAGCAAACAAAAAAGAACTGACTCTACCTTTTTTCTATTCCTTCCCCTACATCTTTTCTGACTGCTAACTTATCCCTGAACCTTTAAATACTTAGACCTTTATTACTAAAGGCAGAGTTTGGACATAGAGAATTTAAATGCTTTACTAGTTTACAGCATAGTTTGGGTTGAAAAAACTGTGTTAGTGAAGAAATAAATTATTTTTCCCTTGTTTATTCCCAACCAAATGATCTCTTTCAATTTAAGCCTTTTTCTTTTAATTCTTTTTTTAAAATTTACTTTATGAAGATTGTCTATTTGTCCAGAGTATGATATGCAGTTTGAACATAGAATTAGTCCCTATTGCATGGCTGGATAGAATTTGACAAGTCAATAACAAGCATTTATTATTCACTAAAAATTTGCCAGACCATGTGCTAAACTCTGGAAATACAAATAAAAACAGAAAGATAGTCTGGACCCTCAAGGAGGTTATTTTCTAATGGAGGAATATAATAGGAAGCTGAAAAGGGAAGATGAAGGGAGCAGGGGAGGGTTAGGGGAAGCATTGTAGAGAAACTTAGGGATACTAAGAAATATAGACTGGAGAGAAATGAAGATGTAGCTGGCCTGGGTTTCCCCTCCCCCCCTTTTTTGATCATCAATGATTATTTTTTAAAGCTAAAATGATTTATTTACTTTAAAATTTTCTCCCCTTCCCCCTCCCCCGCCCCATGGCTGCATGCAATCTGATATAAGTTTTAAAAATACGTTCACATTAAACATTAGTCAAGTTGTCAAGAAGGATTATAACCAATGGAATGAACAGTGAGAAAGAAGGAACGAAACAAAACAAAAGAGAAAGAGCAGGTAGTTTACTTCCATCTGCATTCAGACTCTATTGTTCTTTTTCTAGATGTGGATAGCCCTTCCCATCTGGGTCCCCTTCTTAAAATAGATGTTCTAACTGGATAATCAGAAGGAGGGGACAAAGTTCCAATGTGTAAAATCCATGGCTGAGTGAGCCTCTAGGGCAAAGAGGTTTCTGGGGAATTATAAAGTCAAGAGTACAGGCAAGACAAAAAAGAGGGAAGAATCTGCTGGACCACCTTTGGGAAATTACCCTGTGCTGAAAAGGAACAACATTTACAAAACTATTTATAGTGGTTCTTATTGTGATGGCAAAGAATTAGAAATTGAGGGGATGCCCATCAATTGGGGAATGGCTGAATAAATTGTGGCATATGATTATAATGGAATACTATTGTGCTATAAGAAATAATGAACAGGAAAATTTTAGAAAAACCTTGAAAGACTTACATGAACTGATACAGATGAAGGGAGCAGAGCCAGGAAAACATTGTACACAGTAACAGCAACATTGTGTGATGACCAACTTTGAAACACTTAGCTCTTCTCAGTAATGCAATGACCTAAGATAATTTCAAGGCACCCATGATGGAAAATGCTGTCTACATTCAGGGAAATAACTATGGAGTCTGAATGCAGATTGAAGCATACTATTTTCACAACATGACTAATGTGGAAATATATTTAATATGAATATACATATATAACTTGTATCAGATTGCATGACATCTTGGGGAGGGGGGATGAAAAAAAAAGGGAGAAAAAACTTTGGAACTCAAACCCTTGTAAAAGCAAATTTTGAAAACTATTTTTGTATGTAATTGGAAAATTAAGATACTATTAATTGGGGAAAAAATGAAAAACTACCCTGTGCTTTTGATTACCCCCAAGCTTCTCCCTGCAACTAAGGTCCATCTTTTAAACAGCATTCTTCCAGTGATGCTGTTGAATGAAAGCAAGTTATAGACAACCGGTCTTTAAAGAATTATAGTTGTGTCACCCAAAGGGTGATAGAGAAGTACATAGTGGACATGAATAGGCTACAAACCATTTCTAGTTAATGACTGTCAAATAGAAGTAGCATAAAGTCTATCAGAGAAATGCATGACTAGAAAAAAAAGTATTTAGGTTTTTTTTTTTTTAAAGATTTTAGTTCTTTTCTCTCTCTTTTTTTTTTTTGAAGGCAATTGGGGTTAAGTAACTTGCCCAAGGTCACACGGCTAGGTTTTTGTTGGTGTGTGTTAAGTGTCTGAGGCCGGATTTGAACTCAGGTCCCTCTGACGGGCCGACACTCTACTCACTGCGCCACCTAGCTGCTACTCACTGCGCCACCTAGCTGCCCCAAGTATTTAGGTTTTACAGTGAGAGGCAGGGATAGGATAGGTCACATACTCCATTGGTAGCCACACAGTGGCAAGAAACCTACAGGAAAACTCTCAACACCTTAGGTGGGTCTTCATTGGAGGATTTAGAGAATGACAAAGACAGGAATTACACAGGATGGACAGGCATGGGTTGGTTTCCTTCTACTTTATTAAAGGGAGAGACTTTCTGGATGAGATCATAGATCTTTCAAGATATCTTTTCATTCTAGTCTCTAGGTATGGAGAACTCAGAAACTACCTTATAAAAACTTTTCATATATTAGGAAACTATCATGTTTTAGTAGTTGAGTTCCAATTAACATTATTGAATGACTTCCCCAGTCAAAGGAAGTGATTTAAGGACCCAACTTTTTTTTTTTTTTGGAGAGGGGAAGATAGAGAAATTGGTGTTAAGTGACTTGCCCAAGGTCACATGGCTAGTTTTGTGTTAAGTGTCTGAAGCTGGAAGCCGGATTTGAACTCATATCCTCCTGACCAGGGCAGGTGCTCACCGCCTCTCAAGAACCCAACCTTTTTCGAGACATTACTGTAGGGATTCTTAATGTGGGGTACATGAAAAGTAGGGTGCCTAGGCTAGCCATGCCTTCATCTGATTCTCCCAGATTTTCTTTACAATGCCCTTCTTATTTTTTTCTCTTTTCCCCTTTTAGTACCACCTTTCAGTACCTATTTGTTTTATATATTCCACCATTAGAATGTAGGTTCCTTGGGGCAGGAACTGTCTTATTTTCTGCTTGTATTTGATTTTCTAGAGCTTAGCCAAATGCCTGGTATAGAGCAAATGCTTAATAAATTGTTGTTGTTGTTCTTTTAATATTTCAACAACTTTCAATATAATTGATTTCCCTTGCAAAACTATGTATTTTATTTTATGCACTTAAAAGCATGACTTTGAGAGTTTATTGGCTTCACCAGACTGCCAAAAGAGTCTCTGAAGGTTAAGAAGCTTAAGAAGCCCTGTTTTAGGGTAATCACTTAAAAAAACCCTACACCAACCCAGAGAGTCTACCGCTGGGCATATACTCAAGGAAGTTATCAACCAAAAAAAAAGAAAAAGAAAAATAGGTTTCATATATACTAGAATGTTTATAATAGCACTTTTTGTAGTAACAAATAAATAGAAACAAAGTAGCCAATCCACTGAGGAATTGCTAAAAATAATTCTACATGCATGTAACGGACTGTGCTGTCAGAAATGAGAAACATGATGAATACAGAGAAACATGGAAAGACTTACATGAACTGATATAAAGTGAAATAAGGATATATTCAGGAAAATAGCATATCCAATGGAAAAAAAAACAATATAAATGGAAACAATCACAAAATAACTGAAGTTAAATATTGTGGAATTATAAAATACAAACTTAGCCCCCAAATAAGACAGGAGATGGTATACCTCCTTCCCTTTCTCCTCTGTAGATGTCAGGGTCTAAGGGTATAGAATATTGCATATAACATTGGATTTTTTAATCATTTTTGCTAATCAGTTTTTGTGGATTCTAGATAGAGTGCCAGGCCTGGAGTCAGGAAAACCTGAGTTCAAATCTGGCTTCAGACACTAATTAGTTCTATGACCCTGGGCAAGTCACCTAACCTGTTTGTTTCAATTTTCTCATCTATAAAAAGAACTGGAGAAGAAAATGGTGAACCATTCCAATATCTCTGTCAAGAAAACCCAAAAAGGGGTCAGTCACAAAGAGTTGGACATGACTGAAAACAAGTAAACAACAATCAGTTTTATAGAATTTATTTTTTTCTTCTTCTTTTAAAGAATTATTTATTATTAGTTATTGTTCTTTGGGAAAAGGAATTGTTTATAGGGGGAGATCTAGGTGATATAAAAACAAAAGAAATCAATAGAAATCTATTTAAAATAAAATTAAAACCCCTCAAGCTAGTCCTACACTTTTAATAAGTGATTACACAGATACTATTTCTTTGAAAAGTACTTTCTCAATGACAAAACATTTGGCCGGTTTTGAAAGGTATCTTTTGCTTCACTTAAAATTAGCAAGTGTCCTGGAAGCAGGTTGACACGGGGGATAGAATGACAGACCTGGAATTAGGAAGATATGGGTTTTATTCTTGCCTCAGATATGTACTAGCTATGTGAATCTGGGAAAGTCATTTAAGATCCTTTGGCCTTAAGTTTTCCTTCTTTAAAATGAAGGGGTACGACTTGATGAGATTAAGCTTCCTTCTAGTTCTCTATCTATGATTTTATAACCTAAGAATTCATTATTGCTTCCCAGTCTTAGTTTTGGGAGGCAACTAATTAGCTAATATGAGCAAATAATGAAATAGGAAATGACCAGACATTGTATTGTAGTGTTGTAGGTCCTCTATTCCAATTTATTTTTTTCCAAAGATAATATATAATGAGCACCCTCTAGAAAATTTTGTACCTTTATGAAATCAGGATGGAGCTACCACTTATTTCTTTTGAATATTGCTTAAGTAATACTGTGTGGAGGGCTTGACATAAAGCTGGGTTGCTTTAGTTTGAATGTATATTGCAAGAGAGGCCTGTATTGAAATCCAACACATGGGTCTCCCTACTTTAATCGGGAAGAAACTTGCTAATGGAATTTTTAACTTTAAGTTTAACAACTTAACAACTTGGCAATTTAATTAACTTTTTGAACACAACATAAACCAGCCTGTGGGGCTCACGGCTGCAGTACTTAATTGTGGCAAATAGTATGGGAATTGCGGCGAGAAAAGCAGACGAGACACCTTAATGGTTAAAGGATCACCATCTGTGTTAACTAGCTAGAATATTTTGTCACCATTAGGCTGCAGTAAGTATAATCCAAGAAAATGGAAACAGCACTCTTATTTGTTTTGATATGAGGGGTGATCATAGTCATCAAATCTGTATAAGGAAAAAAATAAAGTGGGGGAATTAAATTTATTATTGTGAATTCTATAGTAATCAGCTTATCCTTCTGAAGTTGTTCAAGTGGAAGTAGAAAATGTGAAACAGGCAAACAATGGCATTATTGTCCATGACCTCTAAAATACTTCATTGGATACTGGAAGAAATCTGTTTGTGAAATGGCTGCCATTTTTGTACAATTGCTACATCTTGTTGAGACTCTTCCCTCATCTTTTTTCCTAGGTAATAGATTTATCATTGGAATCATTAGAAATTATCACGTCTTGCAGACAGACTTCATATTTACCTGGAGAGGCTTATACAAACTGATGCTGAGTGAGAAGAGTAGAACCAGAAGAAATTTGTATACAATCACAGACACAACATATGTGTGATGACCAACTATGACAGACTGGACTCCTCTCAGCAATGCAGTGATATGTCAATCCCAAAAGACTCATGAAGGAGAGAGATGTCTACATCCAGAGAAATAACTAAAAAGAACTGAGTTTGAATCCTGATGGAAGCAAACTACTTGATCTTTTTTGTTTTCATTGTTTGGTTTTATTTTCTCTTTAACATTTTTTCATTCCACCTAGTATAATACTAATGTCTAATGTGAAAGTATTTGCAGATCCTATGCTGGACTATATGCCATTGTGGGGGGTGGGGAAGGGAGGGAAGGGAAATTTGAAACTCAAGGAACTATGGAATTGAATCCTGTAAACTAAAAATAAGCAAACAAATTAATTTAAAAAAAAAAGGAAATTATCTCCTCTAGCTCCCTCATTTTCCAGATAAAGAAGATAAGATCCAGAGTGTTTTAAAGACTTGCCCAAGGTCACACAAGTAGAAAGTGATAAAACTGAAATTTGGACCTACATCTTCCAATTCAAAATTCCATATTCTTCCACTGTGCCACATGAATCATAAAACTGAATGACTACCATAGGGATTTTTTGTTTATCATCTCAACCATATAGGCTTTCTGACCAATTTATTCTTTCTCCCCTCTTTAATTGTCATCTTTATCAAAATCATGTCATCATGAATGTCAACATAATTGTCATCAATAATAGCTCACTTATACTGCTTTTACTTTCACTTACATCATCTCATTTGGTTCCAACAGCCACTTTATAAAACTCTAGGGTAGTTATTATTATCCTTTTTTGACTGATGAGTCAAATTGAATACCTTTCTGGGCCTCAGTTTCCTCATTTGTAAAACAAGAAGGTGAGCTAGATGATGCTACTTCTTATCTCTCCATCTATGGTCTTATGATATTAGTTTAAATAATCCCTTTCCCCTCACTGCCCCTCACCCCTGGTCACATACATAGTAACGGAATTGGGCTTATCCAAGTCTTTTGATGCTTAAATGCATTGCTTTTTCTACCATGTAACAAGGACTACAGTTCTTATCGTTTATCTACACTTGCTGGCTTAGTCTTATCTTTTCCATGTTCTTTTTTTCTGTAACTTTTGCAATCTTATCAACTCTTGCAAGTAATCTTAAAATAGCAATATTCAGGAAACTCACTACAATTTTTGAGTTTATGACTCAAAATTATGAAATAGGTGGAGCTAAATTATCATGAGATCTTTCTGACAATTAATATCCCCCAAACATGGCTCAAAACAGATTGCCTTATACCAAAACTTGTATTAGAATGAGTAGTTTTATGGTAGGGTGCCAATGTATATTCATTCAAATATTAAGTGGTAAGAGAATGGCATGATCATTTTCTTCCCCTTTGATGTATTAAGGTGATAAAAAATGGTAGCTTTTTGTATAATTGGAAGTAGGGTCATAGAACTAGAGCTGAAAGCAAGAAATGTCATTGGTCATCTAGTCCAATGCCCA
The DNA here is from genome assembly GCA_011680675.1 of Gymnobelideus leadbeateri. NCBI lineage: Eukaryota > Metazoa > Chordata > Mammalia > Diprotodontia > Petauridae > Gymnobelideus > Gymnobelideus leadbeateri. Next base: position 17,220 of record WOXC01010331.1, on the reverse strand, counting down.
CATTTTGCAGATGAGGAAACCATGACCTGTCCAACTTATCACAAAAGTGGTAAGATATACATTGAGATTGTTGCTGTTGTTTGTCCTTGGTTTTTGAAGAGGACCATGACATCAGGAAGATGATGCCATAACTTGCAAATGAATTGGATTTAAGTGTGGGAGGGCAGTGCAAGGTCACCAGCCTTACTTTCTTCTCCAGAGCCATCTGGGTCCAGTGACAAGATATAGATCAGGATGATTGGAGATGGCCCCCATGTTGAGACTGGGAAACATCTTAGATACCCATCTTCCTCATTTGTAAATTGAACAGTTTGCAGCATAATCTCATTAGACCCCACCAGCTTTAAGTTGCTGTGATTCTTTGTCTTTGAGCTTCCCTCTTATCCCTCTGTGAAACAGGACTACCATATAAAAAATGCTTTCAAAGGCCTAGTGGGCCTTAAATGGACTCATTTAATCTACATGGGGATTTGAATCCTCTCATAAGACATTTGTTTAATTAAACCACATTTAAACGGGAAAAAGTCATGTTCATACAGACTTAAGGATCCAATTTACTACTGCTCAAGACTAGGATGGTGTGGGTTACAGTCTCAATTAGCTATATTCTGATACTTGCTGCAGAAAGGTCACAGGATTTTACAGTCCTCAGGAGGGAGTTGTTAGATACGAAGATTGCCATTAGCAGCAGCATCAACCCCCTTTTCACCCTCCAAATATTTAAGCTCCCACTTGTCATGCCATGGCACAAAGCAAATTGAACAGAGATGATTCCTGCCTTTTAAATGTGTAAAATTAAAGGCTGACACGGAACACTACCTTGGATGGTTGTAAAAGCATACAAGGAAGTCTTCTCGGAAGAAATGGGATTCCAGGTGCCATGTGAATGGATGGAAGCAACTGAGCTTACCTACATAGGAAGAAATTTACTCCAAATCTCTATTAGGTTGCAATAGCAGAGTTCTATCTTTGCTATTATTTTTTTCTCATTACCATTTCTAGTTGATTGCCATTTTCATTAAGTCATAAACAGAAGCAGGGGGTTGGTGGAAAGAGTCTCAGAGTTTTTATTGATCTCTCTTAAACCTTATTAATGCTTTCCCCTCTCCCCCCAAATTGGAGCTGGTATATTTAATTTACCACCATCATTTCTAGACTCTTACTGTGGGTGGGTAGCTAGGTGGTAGATAAAGTGCTAGCCCTGGAGTCAGGAGGACCTGAATTTAAATTCAGTCTTAGGAATATTCGCTATGTGACCCTGAGCGAGTCGCTTAACCATATTTGCCTCAGTTCCTCACCTGTAATGTGAGCTGGAAAAGGAAGTGGCAAAATTACTCCAATATCTTTGCCAAGAAAACTCCAAATGGGATCACAGAGAGTTGGATGTGACTCAGCAACAAAAATAATCTCTTTTAAGTAGTGGTGTGTATTATAGAAAGAGTAAAAGACTTAAAGTCAGAGGACTTGTATCCAAATCCCAGCTGCCACACATCTACTGTGTAACCATGGCCAAGACCAATTATGGTAGAGAGCTAAATCAGTAACAATGGTTAGAAGCTGCAAAGTGGAAAAAGTAGATATGATATTGTGGAAAACTTTATAGTCTGAGTTGTCCAAAAGTGTAATGGGCCAACTTGGGAGGCTATGGATTCCTCCTTATTGGAAATCTTTAAGTAGAGGCTGAACGCCCAATTGAATATATTATGTTTGGGACTCTAATTTTGTGACTTCACTTTTCTCAGTCTGAGTTTCTTCAATGTAAAATGAGTGGGTTGGTCTAGAAGTTGACATCTAGGATCTCTTCCAATACCTAATCTACGATTCTATGATTTGTCAAAAGTTTATCTCATGCCAGGGGTCCTTACCTTGGGCTTCGTGAACTTATTTAAGAAAGCAACACATGTTGATAAGGGTATTTCAATATAATTGGTTTCCTTTTTCATATATTATATATATATATTTTTTATTTCATACATTTTAAATCATTATTGTATTTCATCAAATCAAAGCTATATTAAATTGCTTGCCATCTCAGGAAGGGGGAAAGGTAGAGACAGAGAGAATTTGAAACTCAAAATTAAAAAAAAAGAATATTAGAAATTATTTCCACATGTAATTGAAAAAAATAAAATATTATTTAAAAAATTATTGTAAGGAGAGATCCACAGGCTTCTCCATACTGCCAGAACATTACATGATGCAAAAAAGCTTAACAACCTCTTTCTCTAGACCAGGCATTGACAAACTATGGCCTATGGGCTAAGAATTTTTTTTTTTAATATTTTAAAATATAATAGAGCTTAATTTAAGAATGCGAAAAGCATCTTTAGATTCTAAAATGAAGGACAGATTTGAATTTTCTGACCCCTTTTTTGATTTGCTTTCCTAGTTATTATTCAGTGGTAGCTTATGTAAGCATGCAAATTTATGGAGAGGATAATTGTACATTTTCAGTGGAAAGTTAAGTTGTCAAGAAGGAGAGATGGCTTTATTTAATAGAATTTTAGAGTTAGAAATGAAGGACTGGGGAGATAACACAGGCTAGGCCTCTTTTTATGAATGAGGAAATAACTGATATTTATGTAGCACTTTATAACCTTCAGAGTACTTTACATATGTTACATCTTTTGATCAGGAAAGGAGGCAAGTCGTTGAACAAGCATTTATCACCCTTTTACTTTGTGCCAGATTCTGTGCTAAGGGCTGGGGTTATAAGAAGTAGCAGAAGGAAAGATAATCTCTAACTTCAAGGAGTTTATCTTCTAATGGGGGAAAGACCACAAATAAAAGGATGGAGAAAAGGGGAAGGGATAGTAGAGAAGTGTAGAAAAATTATGGAATAAGCCTGGAAAGGAATGATAGGTGGGGTCTAGCCTGTCTCACCTTAATCTTGCTTAATGAAGGTTCTGGAAGGAGTCATACAGTCAGAGGGAGAAATCACAGGGGCATAGGGTGTGAATTCCAGGTGTGAATTCCAGATCTAGTTTGGGAGGCATGGCAGAGAAAGTGTAAATTTATTTTGGAGAAGAATGAAAAAAAGGAATAATTACATGTAAATAAATAAGAATGCAGAAGATCCATACAATAAAGGAAAGGCCAGAGAAGTTATGACCTGTTTAACCTCAGGGAAAAAAGAAATAGGACTTAGAGCCCACTCTCCTATATTCCTTGTCCATTGATCTTCCCACTGCACCATGCTTAGGGAACAAAGATGAGCGGAGAAAGGATATGTTTCTTTTCTTCTACTGGCATAACAGTTCCTGTGGTCTTTGCACTTTCCAGGATTATTCAGATGACTTGAGCTGATAATAAAGGTAAGGTAAAATGAGAAAAGTCTTCCAAGGCTCCTTGGCAGTATAAGGGTCTGTGTTACAAGTGTTCCTTTATTTAGATTATAGATATACCTAGAATATATGTATAGATACAACTTTGCAAAGGTAACTTAGATTTTTCCTATTTATTAGCATTATAACTTTAAAGGGGTTCCCTCTACCTCTGACATTTGATAAATCAACATCAATTGTCTTCAGACTTTTGGTTTTTCCTGTGACATCTATGTAAGGGCCTGCTCCCACTTTCTAATTTAAACATACAATTCTCATTTTCAGTATGTTAAACATATGAGTTCAGGATAACCTTGTTGAATAATTAGCTTTCAATTTGACAGGATGAAACATCCTGAAAGATGTGATGCTAATGTTTGTGTTTCACATAACTGGACTATTCACAGCATTGAAGAGATTCGGGGGATGGGTGGGAGACAGAATGAAGGACAAATGATTCAATACACCTTTTGTCTTCAGTATTCTGCAGAGATAAGTTTCTGATATAGGCAAAATACAGGCTGATTCAAAGCAGGAAACAAGTCTTTATGCTCTAAGAACTGGATCTGATACCAGCATGCCCCACTTTCTTCCTTTGTAGAGGAATTGTTGTTTTCTATTACTGAAATCAACCATTTAAAGTTACTGGAAGCCTACTCTAATAGCATACTTAATTTCTACCATTTTATATCATGTCTATTAGAATGGAAACTCCTGGAAGGCAGGGACTGTCTCATTTCTGTGTTTGTATTTTTCAGTGCTCAACACCGAGTGCCTGGCATAAAGCAGATAACTTAGTAGACACTTGCTGATTGATTGATGGTACAATTAAAAAGAACTGGGCCAGGAGTCAGACATAGGGGCTTAAGTCCTAACCTTGCCATTAACAAGCTTTGTGACCTTGGACAAGACCCTGATATTCTTTAAGCTTCAGTTTCTGCATCTTTCTCCAAAGTTACCAATTATCTCTGATTTATCAATTTTAATGGTCTTCTCTTAGCCTTATCCTTCTTGATCTCTCTACAGCCTTTGACAATGTTGATCACTCTCTTCTCCTTGATACTTTCTGTGTTTTCACAACACTTCTCTCTCCTGCTTGTCCTCCTACCTATCTGATCCCTCCTTCTCAGTCTCCTTCTCCGGACATTACCCAGGTCACTCCCAGTAATGATGGCTGTCTTACAGGGCTCTGTCCCAGGCCCTTTTCTCTTCTCTTCCCTTTTTATACTGTTTCACTTGGTGATCTCATTATCTGCCATGAATTCAGTTATCATTTTAATGCTGATGATTCTCAGGCCTACCTTAGCACACTGCCTGGCAGTAGTAGGTGTTAATAAATGTTTATTGACTTACTATTGAATCCTTCTTTGCAAAAAAAAAAAAATCCCCAATTCCATTTAGCCTTGAAGAGATGGAGCCCTATAGAAGCAAGGTAACTGTGACTCATGGTCACACAACTAACCATAAAAAAAAGTCATGAATAAAATCAGGTGACCTGATTCACAGATAATTTGCTTCCCATTATTCTAGGAAAAGACTTCTTACTGGGTAGTTGTCTATGCTGTCACAGAAGGGTTAAGCCCTGTCTTTGAGCACCCTGCCTTTTCTGATGTCCACCATGTTCTGCTAAACAACATAATCTTGGAGCAAAAAGCCACTAGCCCAAGACTGTGCTGTCCCAGTAGGCTCTAAGAACATGGTGATTCCTGATTTCAATGCTGTAGATTTATGTCATCAGGGAACATCAGGGAGTGGAGGCTTCTGAAGAATTATCAGCTCTCTCCAGGGATTCCACAGCATCAACAAACTGGAGAAAGCAGCCTCCCTGTGTGTGATAGTGAGGGTTTTGTTTTCTCCCAAGAGAGAATTAATAAACCAGAGTTTAAAAAGGCACATCCCCAAAGAATGTGATTGCTCAGTAGGGAGTTTTCTCATCCTGATTCAAGAAAAAGCTGCCGGGGTCTGTCTAATGCTGCTCTGTCTCCTGGAGTTTTCACAGGACCCTAGAGAGGGACAGGTACCTGAAGAGTAATGAGTTAGAATCATGGCCTGGATAATCACCCAAAGGAAAACAATCTTTCCTTATGTTTTCTAGCTTAGCTGAGAGGGTCATGATAAAGGGGATATTCTGACCCATCAGAATTAGAGAATCATGCCATTTCAGAACTGGAAGGGACCTCAGTGACCAAGAAATCCACCCCATTCCTGATAAAGAATTCTCAATAGGGCACAATCTAAACAAGGGATTAGCTAGCTTCTACTTGAAGACCTTGAAGTTCCCAATGAGGGGGAACTCATGACCTCCAAATGTGAGCTCTAGAGACAGTCTGCTTCACTTTGGTAGACCTCTAATTATTAGTGAGTTTTGTTTTTGTTTTTTCCTGACATAAGGACTAAATTTGTCTCTCTGCAGCTTCCACCCAGTACTCCTAGTTCTGTCCTCTGGGGTTCTATGGAAAAAATGGAATCTCTCTTTCTCATGACAGTCCTTCAAATACTTAGAGATATGTCAGGCTAAAATAATAGTTTTATTTAATAAAATAATACCTGAAGATGATAGGCTAAAATTCTATTAGCAGTCAGGCCATATGAGAGAGGCAACCCAAGCTATGACTAAGCTGTCTTTATTGGACATTGTTAGCATAATGTAAGCTCCTCAATGGAATATAAGCTTCTTGATGGTAGGGACTGTTTCATTTTTGTCTCTGTATTACCACTGGCTAATAGTACTTGGAATATAGCAGGCACTGAAAAAATGTTGCATTAATTTGTCTTTAGTGGATATGTTGGAGGGTATTTTTTGTGAAATATACATTATTATTTATTTTAATGATATCACATGACTGTGACAGACTATGGTGAGTCCTCCTTCTTCTAAAGCACTTACTATTTATGACAGTCATAGAATCAGAAAAAAACAATTTAGAGCCAGAAGGATCATTTAGAGATCATCTAGCTAACCCAATTTATCTTACAGATCACTTATTCTCTCAGTCAATTGACAAACATGTATTAAGGGCCTAGTGTAAGCCAAGATCACAGCTGGAGATGACCTCAAAGTCCATGCAGTCCAACCCCATCATTTGGAAGATGGGGAAACTGAGACCCAAAGAAATGAAATGGCTTGTTAACATCACACAGGCAGTGTCACTGTTAGAATTTGAACTTGGGTCCTCTGACACTGGAACGATTCCTTTTTATATGATACTGTGCTACTAGGGATAAAAAAGCAAAAATGAAATAATCATGAAGCTTAGATTTTGCTGAGGTTGAAGTGTATATATGCAAATATAAACAAATAAATTCAAGATGTCTTTTGGAGGGTAGGTAAGAGAAGGTAGGAGCTAACGCAGGGTAAAATTAGGAAAGTGTTAATGTGGAAGGTAGCCTTTGAATTTTGAAAGATATTAGAGTCTAAAGATGAAGGTAGGAAGTGAAGTTATTCCAAGCCATAGGGACAGCCTATACAAAGGCACAGAGATAAGACATGGAGCTTCCTTTAGGAAGGACAAGAAGGTATAAGTTTAGCTGGACCATGAAGAGGAGTAACTTACTGTGATAACAGAAACTGGCATTTGCATAGCACTTTAAGGTTTGCAGTTATTTACAAATATCATCTCAGGGGCAGAGCCAAGAGATCAGAGTAAAGGCAGGGACTTGTCTGAACTTTCCAAAATTCACCTCTAAATGGAGTTAAAATAATGTCTCAAAATTAATTCTTGAGTGGCAGAACCAACAAAAGCATGGAGCAAAACAATTTTCCAACTGAAGGCAACTTAGGAGTTTGGCAAGAAAAGTCTTTTTCAATGGGGTGAGAATGGAGTGCAGTACAACACAGACTGTGCCAGGCCCCATTAATCCAGTAGCAGGCCTTGGGTGAACCAGGGTGCTTACTTCTAGAGCTCCCAGCCCACACATGATAAAGGGGTCAGAAAAATGGTCAGAAGGAGATTTCAGGAGATCCGTTGCTAGCACTGACTATAGGACTCTTGCATTGCCTATTAACAGATTTGAGTTGCAGTCCAAGGGCAAGGAGGAGGACCAACAGGAGTAGAGGAGCCTGATCACAGTCCAGGTTGGAAAAGAGTGCTTGTGGTCTCTCATAGACCAGAGTACAGGCTAGGAGAGCATTGTCCATACCTCTCAGATCATACCACTTTGGAAAATCTGAAACTTACAGATCCTCAGAACTAGCTCTGAACATAGAAGCATGAAAAAATTTGAAAATTGGAACAGTGTCCCTTACACCCTAGGAGCAGAACTCAACTTTTACATGAAGTTAAAAGTCAAGAAAAAGTCTGGAAAAATTACAACTATCAGCAAAAGAACCTGACCATAGAAAGTTACTATGGTGACAGAGAAGATCAAAACAAAATTCAGGAGAAGACAATGAAATTAAAGCAGTTACATGGAAAGCCTCAAAGTAAAATGTGAATTGGCTTCAGGTCATGGAAAATCTCAAAAAGGATATAAAAAATCAAATAAGAGAGGCAGAGAAAAAATGAGGAAAAGAAATGAAATTAATGCAAAAAAATGAGTCAACAGCTTGGTAAAGGAGGCATAAAAAGATACAGAAGAAAATAATACTTTAAAAAACAAAATAAGCCAAATGGTAAAAGAGGCATAAAGATCCACTGAAGGGAAGAATTACTTAAAAAGCAGAATTGATCAAATGGAAAAAGTGGTACAAAAGCTTATTAAAGAAAATCATTCCTTAAAAATTAGAATTTGGAAAGTGGAAGGCAATGATTCCATGAACATCAAGAAACAATAAAACAAAATCAAGAGAATGAAAAAATAGAAGAAAAACTGAAATATCTCATTAGAAAAATGAATGACCTGGAAAATAGATTGAGGAGGGATAATTTATGAATTATTAGACTACCTGAGAGCCATGATTAAAAAAAAGAACCTAGACATCATATTTCAAGAAATTGTCAAGAAAACTAACCTGATATCGAAGAACCAGAAAGTACAATAGAAATGGCAAGAATCTACTGATCACCTCCTGAAAGAGATCCCCAAATGAAATATTCCAGTCAAATTCCAGAGTTCACAAGTCAAGGAGAAAATGTTGCAAGCACTCAGAAAGAAACAATTCAGTTATCATGGAGACACAGTCAAGATGACAGAAGATTTAGCAGCTTCTACATTAAAGGATCAGGGGGTTTGAAATATAATATTCCAGAGTGCAAAAAGCTAGGATTACCACCAAGAATCCCCTAACCAGCAAAGATGAATGAATCTTTCATAGAGAAAAAAAATGAACATTGAATTAAATTGAGAAATTTCAAGCATTTGTGATGAAAAGACCAGAACTGAATAGAAAATTTGACATTCAAACAAAAGAATCAAAAGAAGCTAAAAGAGAAATAATAAAGGATTTAATAAGGTTAAATTGTTTACATCTTACATGGGAAGATGATGTGATAACTCCTAAGAATTTTATCATTATTAGGGTAGTGAGAAGGAATGTACATAAACTGAGAGCATGGGTGTGAGTGGACTATGATGAGATAATATCCAAGAAAATAAAATTAAGGGATGACAAAAAGGGATTCTTTGGAAGAAGAGGGAAGGAAGATATAGGATAAAGTATCTCACAAAAAAGAGGCACAAAAGAAAATTTCTGGTGCAGGGGAAAATAGGGGAGGTGGAGTGAACACTTGAATCTGTCTCTAATTGGAATTGGCTCAAAGAAGGAATAATATGCACACATGCAGTTGGGTATAGAAATCTATCTCATTGTATAGGGAAGTAGGAGGGGGAGAAGACATAAGAGAGCAGATAGAAGGGAGGGTGCATTTGGGGGGGTGGTAGTCAGAAGTAAAACATTTTTGAAGGGAGAGAGAGAGAGAGAGAGAGAGAGAGAGAGAGAGAGAGAGAGAGAGAACAAATAGGGGAAAAACAGAATGAAGGAAAATCAACAGTCAGTAACCATAATTGTGATGTGAATGGGATGAACTCACTTATAAAACTGAAGCATATAGCAAAGTGGATTAAAAACCAGAATCCTACTATATGTTGTTTATAAGAAACACACTTACAGCAGAGAGATACATAAAGAATAAAGGTAAAGGGCTGAAGGAGACTCTATTATGCTTCAGCTGAAGTGGAAAAAAGGAGGGGTAGAATCATGATCTCAGACAAAGCAAAAGCAAAAATAGATGTAATTAAAAGTGATAAGCAGGAAACTGCATTTTGCTAAATGGTACCATGGACAGCAAAGTAATATCAATATTAAACATATATTCACAAAACTGTATGGCATCCAAATAAAGTAAAAGTTAAAGGAGTTATAAGAGGAAATGGATAGTAAAACCATACTAGTGGGGGCCCTCAACCTTTTCAGAACTATAAAAATATAACAAAAAATTAATGAGAAAGAACGAAATGAATAGAATTTTACTAAGTTAGATAGGATAGAGCTCTGCAGAAAATAGAATGGGAACAGAAAAGAATATACTTTTTTTTCCTGTGATACATGGTACTTACACAAAAATTGAACGTGTATTAGGACATAAAAACCTCACAACCAAATGCAGAAAAGCAGATATATTAAATGCATCCTTTTCCTATCATAATGAAATAAAAATTACATTCAATAAAGGGCCATGAAAAGATAGATTAAATATTAATTGGAAACTAAATCCAAACCTAAAGAATGAGTAGGTTAAAGAATAAATCATGGAAACAATCAATATTTTCATTAAAAAGAGTGACAATGGTGAGTCAACACCCAAAATTTATGGGATGCCATCAAAGCAGTACTTAGGGGAAAATTTATATTTCTAAATGTATACACCAATAAAATTGAGAAAGAACAGAATAATGAATTAGGCATACAACTAAAAAAAGCTAGAAATACAACAAATGAAAAGTTCCCAATTAAAAACCAAATTAGAAATCCTGAAAATCAAAGGAGAGATTAATAAAATTGAAAGTAAGAAAATTATTGAACTAATAAATAAAACTAAGAGCCGGTTTTATGAAAAACCCTCAGTAAAATAGACAAACCGTTGGATAATTTGGTTTTTTTTATTAGAAAAGAAGAAAACAAAATTATCAGTATCAAAAATGAAAAAAAATATGAATTTAAGACCAATGAAGATGAAATTAAAGCAATTATTAGAAGTTATTTTGCGCAATTATATGCCAGTGAAACTGACCAGTAAGAAAAACGTATGGATATTTACAAAAATATAAATTACGCAGATTAATAGAAGAGGAAATAGAATACTTAACCCTATCTTGAAAAAAAGAAATTAGCAGGACAGAACCAAGGTGGCAGAGTTAGGCAGGGACTTATCTCCCCAAATCCCTTCAGATACCTTTATAAAATGACTTTGAACAAATTCTAGAAAGGCAGAAAATATGAAGAGACAGAATGAGGCAGATTTATAGCCCAACAAAACCTGGAAGGTTGACAGGAAAGATCTGTTGTACCAGATTGAGAGAGGAGCATAATGTAGTGCTGGCTGTACCAGTGTAGACCTAGGCCCAGGAAAGCCAGATCAAACCTCAGGGTACTGAATCACTTTCAGTTGAGGCAGTTTCCAGACTTTTCGGCCCACAGACACCAAAGACAACTTAGAAGGTCAGCAGGAGGGGTCTTTTGGACCTGGTTGAGAGAGAAGCACAGTCCAGTGCAGGGCATGCCAATATAGCCTTGGACCCAGCAAACCAGGAGCAAGCCTTGGGAGTGACTGGTAGTGAATTGGTGGTGGCAGTGGCAGCAGCTGTGGCTGCTTCTGGAGTTATCAGCCCACAGATGGAATGTTTGAAAGTCACCTATTTCAACTTCTGGGAGCCAAGATGGAGGAGTAAGCAGTAAGTTGCTCTCACCTTCCCTTATTGACCTTAAAAAACTCAGAGAATATTGCCCCAGGAAAAATCTTAGAATAGTGGAGTAAGCAAAAAGACAAGGTGCAGCAGTCTTTTAGCTCGGGAGGCTAGGGTGGTTACTATTAAAAGTCCTCTTACTATGGCTGAAGGGGACCAGTATGGGATAGAAGATGTCCCAGTAAGCCAGCAGCAAGACTCACCTCACCAAACCAGCAAGAGATCCTGAGCCACAGGGTGGTGGAGTAGGCAAGCACCAACACCAGGCACAAACCAGCTATCATCACTGGCTCCAGCTCAGTACCAGGGAAGCTACCAGACTCCTATAGCCTCCAGTTGCCAGGACCTGAGTTCCCAACACACAAAACCAGTAACTAGGCCCCTAATACCCAACACAAGAAGCATGGGACAGTGCCCCCTGTGCCCCAGAAGCAGAGATCAGCTTTAAAAGCCATAAAAAAGGCAAACACCATGAGTAAAAAGAGGCAAAGTAAAACAATGACCATAGAGAATTATTATGGGGACATGGAAGATCAAAACTCAAAATCAAGAGAAGACAACATTGTCAATATACCTACATCTAAAACCTCAAAGGGGAGGATGAACTGGTCTCAAATCCAAAAAGGCTTCTTGGAAGAGCTCAAAAAAGATTTTAAAAGTCAAATAAAAGAAGTAATTAAACAATTCCTTTAAAAGTACAATTGAAAAAATGAGAAAAAAGTATACTGAAGAAAACAACTCCTTAAAAAGTAGAATTGGTCAAATGTAGAAGGAGGTACAAAAGCTAACTGAAGAAAATTTGTTAAAAATTAGAATTGGGCAAGTAAAAGCTAATGACTCTGTAAAACATCAAGAAAAAGTCAAACAAAATCAAAGAATGAAAAAATAGAGGGAAATGTAAAATACCTCATGGGAAAAACAATAGAACCAGGAGAGATAATTTAACAATTATCGGTCTGCCTGAAAGCCATGACCAAAAAAAAAAAAAAGAACCTGGACAACATCTTTCAAGAAATCATCATGGAAAACTGCCCTGAGGTCCTAGAACAGACAATAAAATAGTCATCAGAAGAATCCACTGATCATTTCCTGAAAGAGATTCCAAATTGAAAATGCCAAGGAATAGTGTAGTCAAATTACAGAATTAACAAGTCAAGAAGAAAATACTAAAAAGCAATCAGAAAGGAACAATTCAAATATCATGGAACCACAGTTAGGATTATGCAATACCTTGCAGCTTCTATGTTAAAAGATCAAAGGGCTTAGAATATGATAGATATTCCATAAGGCAATGGATCTTGGATTACAACCAAGGATCAACAACCCAGCAAAATTGAGCATAATCTTTCAGGGGAGGAGATGGATAATCAATGAAATAGGATCCTTCCAGACTTTCCTGATGAAAATACCAGAGCTCAACAGAAAATCTGATCTTCAAATATAAGACTCAAGAGATACATGAAAAGGTAAACAGGAAAGAGAAAAACAACATGGTTTTCGATGGGACAAACTATTTACATCTCTACATGGTAAGATGATACTTGTAACTCTTGAGAACTTGTATCTTTATTATGGCATTTAGAAGGGATATACATAGACAGAGAGTGTGGGTATAAGTTGACTTTGATGAGATGATAAAAAACCTAATTAAGTTGTGAAAATGTATTGTAATGGGAGAAGAGGAAAGGAGGAGGCAGAAAAGAGTAAATTACAGCCCATGAAGAGGCATAAAGATATATTACAGTAGAGGGAAAGAAGGGAGGGAGATGAGCATTGTTTGAACCTTACTGTCATTGGATTTGACTCAAGGAGGGAATAACATACTCATTTAGGTATAAAAATTTAACTTGCCATATAGGCAGGAGGAGGGAAAGGGAAAAGGAGGGGGGAATAGAAGGGAGATAAGATTAAGAGAAGCAGTGGTCAAAAGCAAAACTCTAGTGAGAAGGAAAAGGGAGTTAAATTGGGGGAGGGGGCAGGGAATAGGATGGAAAGAAAGACACAAATAGTAATTTTAACTGCAAATATGAATAGAATGAACTCTCCCATAAAACAGAAGAAGATAGCAGAATGGATTAGAAACCATAATCCTACAATATGTTGTTTACAGGAAACACATTTGAAACAGAAGGATAAAGGTAAAAGGCTAGAGTAGAATATATTATGCTTCAGCTGAAATAAAAAAAAAAGCAGGAGTAGCAAGCATGATCTCAGATGTAGCAAAAGGAAAAATAGATCTAATTAAAAGAGATAAAGAAGGAAACTACATCCGGCTAAAAGGCACCATTAGAGTATGAAGTAATATCATTACCAAACATATTTGCACCAAGTGCTATAGTATAGAAAGAAGTTAAGGAGGTGAATAGAATTTTAGAAAAGCAAGTTATGGTAGACCTCTGGAAAAAAATTGAATGGGGATACAAAAGAATATACCTTTTTCTCAGTGGTACATGGCACCTACACAAAAATTGACCATGTACTAGGGCACAAAATCTCACAGTTTAATGCAGGAAGGGAGAAATATTAAATAAATCCTTTCCAGACCATGATGCAATAAAAATTACATATAGTAAAGGGCCATGGAAAGACAGATTAAAACTGAATTGGAAACTAAATAGTCTAATCCTAAAGAATGAGTGGGTCAAACAACAAATTATAGAAACAATCAATAACTTCATATAAGAGAATGACAATAATGAGACAAAACCTATCAGATTCAGTGAAAGTGGTTCTTAGGGGAAGTTTTATATCTCTAAATGCTTACATGAATAAAATAGAGAAAGAGGAGATCAATGAATTGGGAATGCAACTTTAAAAAGCTAGAAAAAGAACAAATTTTAAATCCCCAATTAAATACTAAATTAGAAATTCTGAAAACCAAAGGAGAGATTAATAAAATTGAAATGAAGAAAATGATTGAACTACTAAATAAAACTAAGAGCTGGTTTTATGAAAAAAAAATAACCTTTGGTTAATTTGATTTAAAAAAAAAAGAAAGAAGAAAACCAAATTACCTGTATCAAAAACAAAATAAGTGAGTTTGCCACCAATGAAGTGGAAATTAAAACAATAATTTTGAGCCATTTTGTCAAACTGTATGCCAATAAATTTGACAACCTTAGTGAAGTGGATGAATATCTACAAAATTTAAATCGCCCATATTAACAGAAGAGGAAATAAAATACTTAACCCTATTTTAGAAAAAAAAGATATTGAACAAACCATCAATGTACTTTCTAGGAAAAAGTGAATTCTTTCAAATGTTTAAAGAGTGATTAATTCCAATACTATATAGACTATTTGGGAAAAGCGATGAAGAAGGAATTTTACTAAATTCTTTTTATGATACAAATATGGTGCTGATACCTAAAATGGGAAGAGTCAAAACAGAAAAAATTTATAAACCAATTTCCCTAATGAATATAGATGCAAAAATTTTAAATAAAATATTAGCAAAAAGATTACAGTGATTTATCACAAGAAAAATACATGATGGCCAGGTAGGTTTTATACCAGGAACGCAGGGCTATTTCAATATTAGGAAAACTATCAGCATAATTGATCATATCAGCAACAACACTAATAGAAAACTTATGATTATCTCAATAGATGCGGAAAAAGTTTTTGACAAAACACCAGACCCATTCCTATTAAAAACACTAGAGAGCATAGGAATAAATGGAGTGAGTATATGTATTGGGGATAAGCTAAAATCATTTCCAATAAGATCAAGGGTGAAACAAGGATGTCCATTATCACCACTGTTATTCAATATGGTACTAGAAACTTTAGCTTTAGCAACAAGAAGAGAAAAAGAAACCAAAGGAATTAGAATGGATGAGGAAGAAACAAATCTGTCACTTTTTGCAGATGATACTTAGAGAATCCTAAAAAATCAAGTAAAAAACTACTTGAAATAATAAACAACTTTAGCAAAGTTACAGGATATAAAATATACCCAGAGATATCATTGGCATTTCTGTATATTACTAACAAAGCTCAACAGCAAGAGATAAAAAGAAATTCCATTAAAAGTTCCAGTAGACATTATAAAATATTTGGGAGTTTATGTACCAAACAAACCCAGGAACTATAGGAACACAATTACAAATTATTTTTTACACAAATAAATCCTCATATAAATAATTGGAAAAACATCAGTTGCTCATGGACAAGCTGAGATAATGTAATAAAAATGACAATTCTACCTAAATTAATTTACTTATTTAGTGCCATACCAAACAAATTATGAAAAATAATAGAAAAAATAGCTAGAAAAAATAATTACAAAATTCATCTGAAGAAAAAAAGGTCCAAAATATCAAGGGAATTAATGAAAACTAATGCTAGGGAAGGTAGTCTAGCCATACCAGATCTGAAATTGTATTATGAAGCATCAATAATCAAAACTACTGGGTACTGGCTAAGAAATAGAGTGGTGAATCAATGGAATAGGTTAGGTGCACATGACACAGTCGTCAATGACTATTGTAATCTACAGTTTGATAAACCCAAAGACTCTAGCTTCTGGGAGAAAAAACTCACAATTTGACAAAAATTTCTGGGAAAACTGGAAAATAATATGCAGAAACTAGGCAGAGACCAACATCTTACACTGTATACCAAAATAAAGTCAAAATGGGTACACAAATTTGATATAAAGGCTGGTACTATAAGCAAATTGGGAGAGCAAGGAATAGTTTACGTATCAGATTTATGGAGAACAGAAAATTTTATGACCAAACAGGGGATAGAGAACATTATGAAATGCCAAATGGATAATTTTGATTCTATTAAATTGAAAAGTTTTTGTCCAAGCAAACCAATGCAACCAAGGAGGGAAGCAGAAAGTTAGAAAAAATGTTTTTATAGCAAGTGTCTCTGTTTGAGGCCTCATTTCTGAAATACATAGAGAACTGTGTCAAATTTATAAGAATACAAGTCATTCTCCATTTGATAAAAGATACAAACAGGCAGATTTCAGGTAAAGAAAAAAGCTTTCTATAGTCATATAAAAATGCTCTAAATCACTATTGATTAGAGAAATGCAAATTAAAACCACATCATATCTATCAGACTGACTAACATAATAGAAAAGTAAAATGCTAAATGTTGGAGGAATTGTGAACTTATCTGACCATGCTGGAAAACAATTTGGAACTATGCCCAAAAGGTTATAAATCTATGCATACCCTTTGACCTAGTAATAGCACTACTTCTTCTATATCCCAAAGATATTAAAAAAAAAAGAAGAGGTGGGGGGGTGGCTAGGTGGTACAGTGACTAGAGCACTGACCTGGAGTCAGGAGGACTTGAGTTCAAATTTGGCCTCAGACACTTAACACTTATTAGCCATGTGACTTTGGGCAAGTCACAACTCCAATCTTTCCTCCCACCCCCAAGGAAAAATAAAAGCAAGGGGGGGGGGGGGGGGAGAGATTTGTACAATGATATTTATAGCCTCTCTTTTTGTGGTGGCCAAGAATTGCAAATTGAAGGGATGTCAATCAAACTGGGAATGGCTGAACAAGTTGGAGTATATGATTGTAATGGAATCCTGTTATGCTAGAAGAAATGATGAGCAGAATGCTTTTAGGAAAACTTGGAAAGACTTACATGAACTGTTGCATAGTGAAGTGAGCAGAACCGGGAGAACATTGTACATAGTAATAGCAGTATTGTGCAATGATCCACAGTGAATGACAGCTATTCTTAACAATACAATGATGCAAGACAATTCCAAAAGACTCATGATGAAAAATGCTATTCACCTCCAGCTAAAGAACTGATAGTGTCTGAATGCAGATTGAAGCATGCTATTTTTCACTTTTTGTGTTTTATTGTTTGTGTTTTCTTTCATGACACAACTAAAATGGAAATATGTTTTGCATGATTTCATATGTATAACTTATATCAAATTGCTTGCTCACTCAGGGAGGGAGGAGTGGAACGTGGAAGGGAGAGATTTTGGAACTCAAACTTCCAAAAACTTTTTAAAAAACCAAAACAAATTATCATCTCATTTTATCTTTACCACAACCCTGGAAAGTAGGTC